>OZ007574.1:57306749-57319249 GCA_963931925.1 Onchidella celtica | reverse complement strand
AACAAAACTATTCAGGCCGACTATTTTAATTTCGAGTGAATGTCATTCTAGAACTAGAACTAGACCTATCCATACAGTAGGGGCAAGGCCATTTCTATGTATTCGAAACTGCTGATACGAAATATGGCGACACTGGTTTCAATTTAAGGCAACACTTATTGACCTACGATATGGGTAATTTGTCTGAGTAGCTAAACATGCCTGCAGATCCATGAAGGAATTATTTTCTGGCGTGGACCCGTAGCACGTCTTGTCTTTTCTGAAAAATTCACATTACAGATAGACGTACTTTACTGGGACACCGTGGTGTAGAGGCAAGGTGCTCTCTTCTCACGCCGTAGGTACCGGGTTCAAATCCTGGTCGGTGCAGGCATGTTGGAATTTTGGGATTTTTCTCATATTTTTCTGTCCCTGATCCTATGGGAGGTGGGATCGAGCACCTAGTCTTCTCGGATAAGGACGATACACTCAGAGAGCCCACGCGTACGTTGCTTATGTCAAAGCTGCCTTAGTAATTGGAAATCGAAACGAGCAGGCCGAACAGGCCGCTGCCCGGGCAAAATTAAATAAAATTCATCCCTACCACCCCCCCTCCCTCCTCATCTCCCTTCCCCCTCCCGAAAAAAAAAAACGCCGACAGGCGCTGCACTGTGGCGACGACATGTCTGCTTCAGTTGTAACTGGGCTGCAATGACACAGGGCCAAATTTCCCAAATAGGATTAAAGAAGTGTACAAAATACAGAAAGTACAAAATACACTTCCTGCCTTTTCCCACTAGACTTTTAATTTGAGTTTTATTTGATCTTATTTAAGAGAATATGAAAGCTGAAAATTGAGCCAAAAACTAAGATACCAAAAACTACACACACACACACACACAAAAACATGAATAGCGCAAAGAGGCCGTTATTGTGCCGACGGGCCGTTAAGTCCAAACCCAAACTCAAAACTCCCACCTGCAATGGAGCCATGTCCTGGTGTACACAAGACCACAGATACATGCCGTGTCCTTGCCAGAAGATGTACACAAAAGGACCTATGAGAACTGAGTGTCTGGGCCTCCCGGCTACAAAGGGGATTTAATACTTTCTGCTACTTTGAGTTGTGAGTTGTGAACTGCGCTCAGTAGGCCCCGTTAGAATTTGCTCTGAGATAGAGAGAGGTAGAGAGAGAGAGAGTGAGCGAGACAGGGAAAGAGAAAGAAGCAGTGTATGGTGTTGAGCGCTTCGCAGGCGCTCCATTCTACTCTGTGGTTGACATGTTGCTTCTGTAAAGCGCATAGAGCATTTAAAATGGATATGCGCTATATAAATGCCATCCATTATTGTTATTATCCATTACTACTTACGTCTAAGTTATCAGCGCATTGTTTGAGGCCGTAACAAGTGGTTGGGTCGTAAGGATTGGTACACACAGGGCAGATCGCTCCCACAGCTGAAAGAAAAGGTCAAACACGAAAGTTATTTTAACATCTCTCCTCTAGAAAATCAAATTATTAAAATTTGAAGATTCCAGAGATTGATCACAGTGCGGTAAAGAAATCTTCGGATAAAAAATTCTGTTGTCTCCCCTGGGCACACGTTGGTCTAGAGCCAAGGTGTTCGCCTCTCATGCCGAAGATACCGGGTTCGATTCCCAGACGGTGCAGGCAGATATGAATTATTTTTTTTGGGGGGGGGGGGGGGTCCTATCACTGATCTTATGGTAGATAGGATCGAGCACCTAGTCTTCTCCGATAAGGAAAAAAAAACAAAAAACTCTGATGACCCGTGTGCACGTCGCGCACGTTAAAGATACCTTGGCAGTTGAAATTCGAGAAGAGCAGGCCGAACAAGGCCGAACAAGGCCGCTGCCCCGGGCAAAATTCTAAAAAAACAAATTCCTACCATAAAAACACACAGAAAGAAGAACAAGAAAAATAAAAACAATAAACTGTGAGGTGTAAATGCCGAGAGCAGCGAGAACCTGCTAGAATAAAGGCCTGAACTCACTCTGTAAACTCCCATCAATGTTTTGGCAAAATTCACTAACATGGATTTCGGAGCATGAGGAAGGGAACTCTCGACAGGTGAGAGCATGATATGAGCAGCGAAGAATCCTCAGAGGAAGAACCCGCGCCCCCCCCCCCCCCTTGTCAAGTGTTTCGGCCCTTTAACTCCCTGACATTCTGACAGCACCGGATCTACCACAAGGCTAGGTAAACTGAAGCCTAGGGCCTCCTAATCTAGGGGGACGGTGGGGGGGGGGGGGGGCTCGCCGCCTCAGGCCAATTTGCATTAAAAATTTTGTGACACGCGTTGCCTTTTCTTACATAATTATGATGTTACAATGCACTGCAGAGTCTGAACAAATCTTTTGTAATTTTCCCAGTTTACGTCCTGTCAAGGAGGAACTGCGAGGAGCTGAAGTTTAAACACCTGTCATCATCATCACTGGCGTTACTCAAATTATTTAAAACACTTCCATCTTCCTCTAAGCGTGAAGGTGGGGGATTGGACGGAGCCTCACAGATAGAATAGCCTAGGGTCCCTCTTCATCTACATCCGGCCCCTGCACAGAGCTCGACTTTTGGTGCTCTATCTCTGCTTTCTTTTTGCCACCGCCTGGATCTGAACTCGCAACCGCCACCGCATTAGCCCTGGTTCCCAATGAACAAGCATTTATCCACTGGACTACCACGGTGGCTGTTGTAACTTCATTTTGAACTTGTGTTTGTCTTACCAATTCCAATTTGATGCCTTGTCAGCAGTCTCGCCAAATTTCGTAGCACGATATGATCCATCAGCCGAAAGATGCTGAAACCTAATCTCAGCTATCGAAACACATATGAGAAAATTTCTTACCAAAAATTTAACTCGATGTATATGGGAGAGTTGTAATTTGAGGTTTCACCCGAGACACAGAATACCGAGACAGACCAATCCTTCTTTCACTATATGTCCACAACTTGCGCGAGTATAAACACTGCAAGTCCTACTCACAGAGCTCTGTGGTACTAGTCTTTTTCGTTCAATTACTAAGGGATGTGTTGCGAATTGTTGCATTGTTGACATGGATGATACGCGCGCAAGTCGTCGGACGGAATTTGGCGAATTGAGCCGTCTCGGTATTCTGTGTCTCGGCTTCCACTACACTTGTGAGTGTACGTGGGTTCGCCATGAACTAGCCAATCAATGAATCGGGGAGAACGCTAGAGGATTCCCCTGTTACAAATCATGAATATTCCAAAGGGAATTATTTTTTAATGAGATGGGAGAAAAAAAATCCTGTCATTAGTCTGGATTATCTCGATTCTTTTTAGTGAGTGAAACAAGTGAAAGAAAAACAAATGGCCTAGGGGCTCAACTTTTCCATACTACTCAGGAGCCGATTGATAACAGGAATCCCACTAATGTTACAGCTCAGAACGAATTTTTCTGCTTTCTCCCAATAATTCTTAGACTTACGTGAGACTCTAGATCTGAAAGTTGGTCTTGGGGATGGGAAAGTTGGTCCTGGGGATACAGATGTGGCTGGAAATAAAAATCCATCTGGAATTTCAAAGAAAAAAAAAATAACTCATATTATTCAAGGAAATATTAATCATTTTGGCAGTGTAAGTAAGACATTAAATGATCACACAGAAGTTTCCCAGATTTTTCATACAGAATTTTCACTGGTCTCAATGCATTAAAAAAAATAAAAAGTGAACTACAGTACAAGAAAACGTCACCCTTCCCTGGAACTGTTGTAACTGGTTTTGGCTACTTTTCAGGAGAAGCAAAAAACAATGTTATTTCAGCACAGCTGGTCTAGCGATGATGACTTTTTGAAAGTTTCCTATTTGATTTTTTTTTGGCTTAGGAGTCTATAACCAAGTTCATTCCATGCGGTTTGGAAAAATTGACTTTTTGAGTTACTACAACGTTTGTTTAATAAATGAAGACAAAGATTCGCAAAACCAACAGTGAAGTAGATTCAATCATAGAGCACTTACCCCCATATGCCACTACCAACACAAGACAAAGACCTACGGTATAGAACAAGTGCGCCATCGTGCCCACAGAGATGTGCTCTCTGGCAAAGAAAATAGAAAAATTGGAAGACAAAGGAAGACAAGTACTGTTTTGTACCAACGATCTTATCTTTAACGGAATCGATGGTTTTCAACTTTGTTACTACATAGATTCACTTTTAACATATAAAAATCTGTTTCTATGAAATGTGTTTTCTGGACTTTTTTTCTACATCTGTTTCACTCAGTGAACTCGCGCATGTTTTCTAAAAATCACTCTTTTTAGTCCTATGAGTAGAATGTGCATGACGTAACAGAGTGTTTTTGTTTTGGACGTCTGACACTAGAGATGACCGGTGGATCAGCTGATGAGTGTAACTTCGAGATATGTCTAAGCAGTTAAAATGCTGCTGGTTGCATTGTAGTTGATTGTTACAACAGGGGTGGAAAGGATGGGTCCAAGCTGATCAGATTTCCTACCATCCACTCAAACAAGAGAAAGAAAGTGAAAGAATTGACCGAACGTCTCCCATTGATCATGTACACAAGTGCCATTGTTTACTGTAGCGACCTACTTTTAGCTCGCCGCCGGTTGGTACGCGGCGCCTCCCGTGCCCCACACTGCAAATCAGCCAACATACCAAAAATAAAGCCACAATCGCCATGGTGATGCTCGAGTCCGGACACTAAAGATGGCGGATATGCCTATTCTACCTGTTGTGGGTAATGTTCCCTCTAATCTGCTCAGTCTCTGTACTGGTGTCGCACACATCAGAATGTTGCACAAAAGTTTGAATGTCGTGCACCAGCTTTGAATTTAAAATATTTTTGCACAAGGCACCAGAAGTTCCGCTCGGTGGTTTGGAAAAATCAGAGGGAGCATTGATTGCAGGTATTCCCATGTAAATGTATTTTGATAATAATATGTACTGGAAAAAAAAAAAAAAAACAACCAAAAAAAACGCTGGTCAAAATCACACGCAGAAAAAAAAGAACACTTTCTGGGAAAGGGCTTTTACTGTTTTAAACTTGTACATTGGCCTAGACCCACTGGGTTAATTCGTTCGATAAAATCCGGAGATAAAATTGATTAGGCATGAAGTTGTATGTGTTTCCAATGTGTTAGGGATATGTGCTGGTACGTGCATTGAACTGGAGTGTCCGAACGGCCAAGCCAGTTGATTTCTTACTCTGGACACCTGTCTTCTATGGGACATTAAATGATTTGGGCTTGGGAGAGATCTTGACGAATGCGATCTAAGGCAGACAGATGTACATACAGGTAAATCGGTAAGTTAGCCAATCTGTTGACAGGAAAGCAGGCAAATGTTAGATAAACTTGCCCTGGACACAGTTATTTCAATTGATTTTCTTTAAATAACTGAAATATTAAGGGATCCAAAGAGAGAAAAATATTACTCCAACGGATTTCTTTCCTTTTTGTTGTTGTTGTTGTTGTTGTTTTTGCTGTTGCTGTTGTTGCTGTTGTTGCTGTTGTTGCTGTTGTTCCTTTTCTTCCTCTTATATTGTCGCCAACTTCTGTAGCATTTAACGCACAGAAAACGGCATGTTGAAAACCATCCACTACCGAAATTCGTGTTTTTATCTTTATATAACGTACCGTTGACGTACGTCACGATACAGGTACTGTAGCTTAAATAATAATGCCAGGTCATAGAGCTCCTCGCCAATTTCTTATCACCAACAACGGAAAGGAAATCATAAGTTCCATCAATAGTGCGGGTGTGCTTAAACTTTTAGTGTCCTGTCGCCAAAAAAAAAGAAAAAAGTGAGGAATCCTCTCCCCAGCCAACGACCCTATGGAAGGCCGATGCGTAGGATTAATGTCAAGTTTTCATATAGGAATGACATCGTTCTTACGTAGATCCGTCGGTCAGGACATCGTGCCGACTCGGTTTGATGTAGGGAAATGAACATATGGTAATCCTACCAACCTTATGGAATCCTATTCAAATCTACGTCGAACTGACGTAGGGATGCTGGCTGGGTCACTTACGTTGAACGATTGCAAAAAAAATATTTTTTTTTTTAGTTAAATGCTAGCAATTGTATTCGGCTCATGAAATACACAGAAGAATGGTTGTTTGAGTAGGGGAGAGGGGGACATGGAGAGAGAAAGAAACTCGGAAAAAGTGAAAGAATAAGGAATTGCTAAGCCTAGAGCTCTTTCAGACTAATTCCGGTCAGACACAGCCGGTTACTGCCAGCCAAATGTACCCTCAAGAAATAATGGCAGAACCTGGCTGTGTCTGACCGGACTTAGTATGATAGGGTCTTCTCGGATTTACTGAGGAAATATAGGAAATTATGGTGAGCACATCTTGGCTGCCAGCATCTGACTGTGTCTGACCGGAATTAGTGTGATTCCTCCCTTAGACGCGCGCATGACGACCTTTTTACACTGCAGACGTGTCGCTTTTTTTTTTTTTTAAATTTAGGCGAAGGAATGTAGATACGCCCGCGTCATACGAGACACCGGCACTTTGCAAAATTGATAGAAAACTAGGACGCGACTGCAACACGAGAGCACGTGTCGTTTGTGTGTGCCTGGCGCAATTTCACAAGTTCCACACAGAAAGTTGAGGCGATAGCGTTTTTTTTTTTTTTTTGATTGTACGTTCAACGTCGTTCAGAAAGTAACGTTGAGGTGGACATTTGCAAACAAAATGGCGGCGTGCCCCACTTGTAGGGCGGAAGCAGTGGACAACAGTTGAATGATGCCATCCTCTTGTTGGGCACCCAACTGTACAAACCCATTACGTGCTGGTTCTGGCATAAGAATGCATCTTTGCTTAGACTGTGCACATATTCAGATGCCATCACTACGGCAAGTGGAGGTTTTTGCCTTACACGGTGCTTTTCGATGCCGTGCGGCTCCCCGCAAACAATCGTAAAGCGGAAGTGAAAAGGGTTTATAAGTGACGTCCAAGCCCTATAGCGGTAGCTGAACAGTGAACAAGGTTCAATATTTTCCCTATTTGGCTTTGTAAAATACGGCACTTTTCATGACTTCCGCGCGTTTGCCGCTAGATGACGGTGCGATCTCTGTGCACGCTACAAGCACTAGCTGTCTCATCTTGTCAGTTGCAGTATCTTTGCCTGATAAGTCTTGAAAGTTTTCTGAACTATGGATAAATATGCCAAACAGGATGGCCCCAGGATGATTTATTTATAGTGTAGGCCTACTGAAATCGTTCTGTGCAGCATAAGATAGTATCGTGTGTTTATGTGCTCGGGGTGAGGTTGGGAATGGGGAGAGGTGGAGGAGGGGGGTGGGGAGAGAGAGATAAAGAGAGAGAAAAGAGACAGAGAAAGAGAGACAGACAGACAGAGAATAAGGGGAGAGGGGAGGGTGAGAGAAAGAGAAGGAATGTTAGACAGACAGAGAAGAAGGTATAGGTAGAGAGAAAGAGAAAGGCAGACAGTCATAGAAGAAGGAGGATGTGGAGAGAGAGAGAGAGAGAGAGAGAGAGAGAGAGAGAGAGGAAGAGAGAGTCAGACAGAGAAGAAAGGAGGAGAGAGAGAGAGAAAGAGGGAGAGAGAGAGTCAGACAGAGAAGAAGGTATAGGTAGAGAGAAAGAGAAAGGCAGACAGTCATAGAAGAAGGAGGATGTTGAGAGAGAGAGAGAGAGAGAGAGAGAGAGAGAGAGTCAGACAGAGTAGAAAGGAGAAGGCAGAGAGAGAACGGACTTGCAGTGCTCTTACACTTAAGTTATTTTTTACTAGCGTTTCACCTCTAGAGACCAGTTTATGACAAACAAGAAAAATAAATTAACGTAAAAGGAAGGTAATTTGTGGTCAAAGATTACCACAATATTTACAATGCCTTTTTAAAGTATCATTATTGTTATTATCAGTGTTTGAAAATCAACACCTTTTTTTTTAAGGCGGGAGAAGAGGGGGGTGGGGGTGATCTGTCTCCAGGCTGTGTAGTGTTGACAACAGTACAGTGTAGTAAGAATACGCTAAGAGTGGTTAGGGATTGGAGTTCCTTACTGGTTTTAAGTCGAGCAGCAAACAAGAATAGAAGATACAAAATTAGAAGGAAGACATAAGAGGAATTGTAGGGACGGAACTTGTAATAGATTATATATATAGATAGCAGATCCAATGGTTTGGACATCTTCATGAGATATGCCGTCACGCCAGCCAGCATTCCCGGGCATTTACCACCACAACCTCGTGGTCTAGAGACAGAGGAAGACCAAGTAAACCATGGATAGAAGGAGTGGCTGAGATTCTTTAGAAACACAATCTCACCTCGACATAGGTAACGCATCTCGCTTTGGATCACTTGAACCTTGCCGTGACGCCTCCTGGCAGCATTTATTTGTATTTGTGTTTGTGTTTGTATACTTCTTTAATCCCATTTCGGGAAATTTGCCTTTGTGTCATTGCACCCAGTTACGACTGGAGCAGGCACGTCGTCGCCACAGTGCAGCGCCGGTGGGCGGTTTGTTTGTTGTTGTTATTGTTGCTGTTGTTGTTTTTGTTTGGGGGGGGGGAGGGTTGGAAGATGAGGGGGGAGGGGAGGGACAAAATCGTTTTTAAATACATTTGAGATAAGTGAATGACACACACACAAGAAAGTGTCTTGCAGAACGTCTTTAATTACTTAAGTATCTTCTAAACGATTTGTCCAAGACATCGAGGTCTGCACCTGTAGAGGTCGCCACCCTGGGTGTGTCTATGGGAAGGTCACCTGAGCTGCATGGTCTGGCACCAGGTTCTGGTTACATTTGTCACCTTTGCAGCAGTAGGCACAGCTCAATGGACCAGCTGCGTTAAAGTCTGGATTCTGGCACTCGGGCTTACTACCAGAGGCGTACCACTCAAGCCGGCAGAAATTGATCTCGGCACATCTGTGTAGACGAAAAATGCCATCCTATGTGTCAAGTAAAACTCATATGCATAGTGTTCACACTGCTCACCTGTACTGTGTTTACCATAAGTGTAGCCGCCCGACAAAATGAGGCACTTCATGCATTTTGGTGGTATGGAAATATTGGTATCACCAAATAAGTTATTCAAAGTCCTCTCTTCTGGTAAAAAAAACAACAACATTTGCTGTAATGTAATTAGCAGAGAAGACATGGCCTCTCAAAGACTGGAAGTGACACAGCCACAGTTTTGAGAAAAACACTTTTAAAGCTTCAGCTTTCAGTCAAAATTATTGAATATGACTAGATTCAAAGTCAGTTTTGAGGTATTTACTCTTCTCAAAGAGGATCATCATTTGGACAAGGAATAGTAAAGAGATTAAACTTTTCAAAAATACTGAAAATGCAAAATCGATAAACTTGACTCTGTGATGCCTTTTAACGATTTTCTCGAATCAGGTAGTGCCGAAATGTGTCTCAATTTGTCGGGCGGTTACAGGGTATGATGCAATCTCCTTAATTATTAGTCCGAGTTAAGTGAAAACATAATTTTTAGTCAAAACAAATGGCGTAGAAGGGCATGGATACCTCAGCTATTGTTTGTTCTACCTCCATTTACTGAAAAACTGGAGATCTTTCAGTAAGAAGAAGAACAAATGCACACATTGACACTTGTTTAAAATGCGTTGTGATATTTGTCAAGCTGTTTCACGGTTCCGATTTATTCTAACTCTTTATCGCTATAACTAAAGCCACAAACGTTTAACGTCGAATTTCTCAGTTGTGCAAAATTTGGAGTTGGAACAAAGAAGAACTAAAGTCGCGTTAAGCCCAGTTTGGATACAAATCAAAGGACAAAGTAATCTAAAATAAAAACTGAGTGCATTTATTTACACGTGGACTTTACAGTAAGGTATGATATAGTCAAGCATTATGTCCAGTAACTTTTTGTCCACAAAATCTGTTACACTGCTTTATAACACAAGTTCAAATCATCATCGTTCCTTAAGACTGTAGTAAGTCAAAAATTCGAAAAATCGCTTTATACATGTGTTCAACCACAATCAAAGCCGCATCAAATTATTTTGGCTCTAGACCGAAAAGTGGCCCAATAGCAAAATTTTTTAAAAGGCATCGACACTAGACCAGTTGTTCTAAAATAAAACCGTTTTTTTTTTGGTCGCTGCTTTTTTTTTTTTTTTGCTTCTCTAGAAAAGTAGTCAAAACCAGTTACTCCAGTTTTATAAGGAACGGTGACGACATAGTTCTGTACCCTTTATAAGCGCGGGTCTGTGAGCCGCTCTTCCAAAAGGCTGAGTAACAATACGGTAGAGCTTCCGGACACGACTGGGGCTGAGCCGTGACTAGCTCGGTCAGCGTGCAGGGGATGTTCTGGGCAAAGTTGCCGCAGGGGTAACACTTGGTACCGTTAGCTGGTGCAGGGTGTCCTGTGAAGTTTGATAGAAAAATAGATAAAGTGATTGAAATAACCACAACAGTAATGTACTTTGGACAAAAAAACAACAAAAGGTCTAACGTACAGCGTTCGAAAAAATACCAAAAAATCGTATTAAAAAAAACAAAAATAACAATCCAGCAATGAGTCTAAGTTAAACGTTTCTCTAATGGTTTGTTTGTTTGTATTTGAAGATTTTTTTCTAATAAGTACACTGTATAATAGTGCCCTTTACTTCCCCTTTCCGCCCCTTAATTTTCTGCGCATCCATTTCTGCGTTATTCCGCTATTCCAAAATGCGAAACCAGCTCCCTCCGTCATGGTTCTTGTGCCAAATTGCGAAGGCACATGGATCCCTACAAGGACACAACTTTAGGAGAGGTCACGCACGGGAGGGGGAGCAGGGGGGAGTGGGGGGGGGGGGGCAGGAGTTAGTTTTTTACAGGTCCGTAAATAACAGCCTATTGTTTATAGTAAATGCGCTGGCCGCTAATGACCTGCTGAGTATTCCGACCAGAGGGCACGTGGTTTTTCCTTTCAGGGACCACGTGGAAATATCAGCGGATTTTTGAATGAAACTGAGGGTGCCTACACTTGATTTAACAGCCGAAACCAGCAAGAACGAGGTGGGTGTATAAACTGCACTGGGGGGGGGGAGGGGGGGCAAGAAAGTTGGTTTACGGTGGCAAAAACTCACTAAGTAAACCCCTGACGACGTCAAAGGCATACAAAAAAACAACAACAACAACAGCAGAACGGTATCATGACCGATACCACAAACACTTACCTTGACACAGCACTACATATACAAGACAAAGGCCTACGGTATAGAACAAGTACGCCATCGTGCCCGCACAGACAGACTCTCTGACAAAGAAACTATATCTATTTATAAAAACTAGAATGACAATGAAAGAGAAGCACTGTTTTGTACCCAAAATCTTGTCTTTCACAGAATTGATGGTTTTCAACTTTGCTACTGCAAAGACTCACCGTGATATTGGCGTCTAAAGTAAATTGTGGCAAAGAGAAAAGAAATATTGCAGTTTTGAGTCTGAATTTTGAGACAGCACACAGGCACAATGTAGGTCACCTTGTTCTAGGAGGAAGCACAACAATAGGCAGAACAGAACAGAATGATAGGACCAAAGCAAGCCCTGCTGGAGGAACAAAGAAACAAACACAACAACAAGAGAACTATAATAATAATAATAATAATAATAATGGATGGCATTTATATAGCGCAAATCCATTTAAAATGCTCTATGCGCTTTACAGAAACAACATGTCAACCACAGAGCAGAATGGAGCGCCTGCGAAGCGCTCAACACACTACACTGCTTCTTTCTCTCTCCCTGTCTCGCTCACTCTCTCTCTTTCTCTGCCTCTCTCTCTATCTCAGAGCAAATTGTAACGCAGCCTGTTTAGGCGCAGTTCACAACTCACATCACATATATCACAACTCATATCACAACTCAAATAATATTTGAATATTTATTATTAATAATAGATATTTAATAATGAATAATAAATTTTGTTGTTGTTGGTGGGGGGGGGGGGGGATGAATTGGATAAATTTTTAATCTGTTCAGTTTAAACAACAAATTAAAACAAAAAATAAGAACAACAAAATGTTTAATACACCTTTTTTTATTGCCCAGATTTTAACCCTACGTTACTGCCTTACTGGATAAGCAAACAAGACTACAAAATGATTCAGTTGAATTAAACGTTAAATGTCATTGAAAGTCTACGGCAGGGATCGGCAACCAGCCTCTCTTTTAGCTTTCTTCTGTAGCTCTTTGGCTCATTCCTTTTCTTCATAATGATAATAATACACAGCATTTATATAACGCTTCATCCCGTTAACAACCAGGCTCTAAGAACTTTACAACATTTATATCATGTAATTACACACACACAATACACAGGCATACTCAGGGGAAAACAAAAAATGGACATTCAGAGTGTAAAAAGATGTCTCTTCAGCTGATGTTTAAAGGCCATAAAATGTTTAGTCTTTCTCAAAGACAGAGGCAGAGAATTCCGAATCTGAGGCCCTTGAAAAGAAAAAGATTTTTCACCCATGGGCTTAAGGGACATCACTCTTAGGAATTTTAAACATTTTAGTGTCAGCAGATGATCTAT
>OZ007574.1:57284249-57301749 GCA_963931925.1 Onchidella celtica | reverse complement strand
TTGGTAAGTTGGTAGGGTGGGTGGGTGGGTGGTTACTTGGTTAATTGGTTTAGTTGGTTGGTTGACTGGTTGGTTAGTTGACTAGTTGTCGCCTACAAGGACTTTGCGAGATAAAAAAAACCAATGCCATGATTGCCCCGTAAATCAATTAATCCATTAATCAATCAACCAGTCATTAACTATTACAGGAACGCGCTGAATTTTCGATTTCTTTCATGTCAAAAAGTGTTTAGGTATGAATGTACGGCAGATACAAGTTTGATTCTTGAGCCTAACTCAAAATGCTAACACAGATTTACAGTCTCTGAACAAAAAGATGTTCAGTCCCAGACCAAAGCACCGCTCGCGACTCGGGAGATCACAAGGCACCTAGATAAACAGGTGACAAATCCCACGCAGTTCTTATGTACAAGAACATTTCGAAAGAACTCTAGAGAACTGGGTCACCGCAAACCAGACAAGAAATTCAGTTTGTATGTCTCCCGTCAGTCTCAGACCAGATAAAAAGTTATATTTTAAGGACAACCGACTCTAATTGTGAACAAATGCAGTAACTGACTTGATTTTAGTAGCTCCCAATTCACAATGTGAACGAATGTAGTGATTGACTAAATCTTATTATCTGCCAATGCACAAAGTGTACGAATGCAATGACTGACTTGACTCAAGTATCCCCCAATTCACAATGTGAACGAATGTAGTAATTGACTACATTTCGAAAGAACCCCAGAATTTGATTTCCAATGGGGCGAAGACAAGAAAAGGGTCACCAGGACGAGAAAACCATTAAAGGCGGCGATTGGGGAGGAGGAGGGGGGGGGGGGGAGGATGAATGGAGGATGATTGGAGGATGATTGGAGGATGATTGGAGGATGATTGGAGGATGATTGGAGGATGATTGGAGGATGATTGGAGGATGAATGGAGGATGATTGGAGGGGCAGATACAAGGCAGTCACTGACTTGCTCAACGGGACGATTAGATGGGTTTTCTGAACAGAGAAATCCTTCTTTTCTTCAGTGTCTTTGATAAAGAACACTTTCTGTTTTATAATGAACTAGCTGAGATTCCCGGCCCTGCCCGGGATAAATCGGTTTGAATATTAGTTTCAGTTCTGGGTGATTATTATGGACCTGCTTCATCTTGCCTGTTCCTATTTGTTTATTTTATTTTTGTTTGTTTGTTTTTAATTAAGTCTTACTGCTCTGCCTTTGTGAGTTGACACCCTGCGCGTCCCGTACAATAGCATGATTTGCGCACGGGTTGGTGTGTTTGATAGTGAACACATCGCAGGAAGTGATAACGATACCTTAAAATGGCGAACCCTGGCTCGAAATAGATCTAAATGATGCCGAAACAATGAAAAATGAAACGTAGAAGCCTGAACATTTCATAATCTATTATAATAAGTGAAGACTTTGAAACTTTGTGCTCTATAGGTATAAAAACGGCTGGATGTAAAATCGTGAAATTTTCTGTGCTCAGACAGAACGAGTATTACTAGGTTTTTACGATATCTGATTGCAGATTAAATATTGCAACGAATTTCTAAATATAAAACTAAATATAGATCTAGTTCATTTAATTTCTCCTAGCGTGTTTTCATTCTTTTTCACCGCCCGATATTTTTCGTTCCGCCATATCGTTTCGCGATTTTTATAAATCTAGCAAAGTTGCCAAAGTTCAAGCGTTCAGTTTGGTGCGTAGTGTTCTGGTGCGCATGAGTTCTGAAGAAAGACTGTAGTTTATTACTTTTATATGAGAGAGAGAGAGAGAGAATGAGCACATCATTGTTTATTCCGGGCAATGCCCGGTAGGTCAATCTTGTATCTAATATAGCCCATGTTAATTTCGCACTGATAATATGCTGTTGTTCAAAGTTTGAAGCCTGAGTGTGATGCTATTCCTGAGGCTTAGGTGACCAAAGTTTTAAGTTACCAAAATATCTTATAATAATAATAATAATAAATGGCATTTATATAGCGCCTAACCCTGTTTCACAGGCTCTAAGCGCTTTACAGAACTTATTTACTACTTTACAAACGCATTCGCTCCCACATTCTAATTGTACATAATATGCACACAATCTCATGTCAACCACAGAGCAGAATGGAGTTGCCTGCGAGGCGCTGAACACACTGCACTGCTTCTTTCTCTCTCCCTGTCTCACTCACTCTCTCTCTCTGTCTCACTCACTCTCTCTCTCTATCTCAGAGCAAATTGTAACGCAGCCTGTTTAGGCGCAGTTCATAACTCACAACAGTTCACAACATACAACTCAAATAATATTTGAATATTTATTAATAACAATATATATTTAATAATGAATAATAATAAATTTTGTTGTTGCTGGTGGGGGAGGGGGGATGATATGGACAAATCTTAATCTATTAATTTCAATCTTTCTACACTCGGCCCTGTCTGAGCTGTAAAAATGACGAATCGGAAAAACCTCGAACGGCCCATTTTGTTTTCTATTTTTCTAAATTTTTAAGGTTGTTGCATCCTTAGAATGAATTGATACAAACCTTGCTCAGTCTTTGAACTACTTTCAGTAATTTTTTCATGGCTCTACGTTCAGTAGTTTTTTCAGCTATAGAGTACAACCGTCCAATTTTACCCAATTATATATATAGATTATATATATAGATTATTCGCACTGGTTTGTCATTAGTAAGGTTTCGAAAAACTTAACACCATAATTTGTCACGGGGTCACGTGAAATGAGTCGGATGTCAAAAGAAAAAAAAAATGTCTTATTGAGAAAATGGGACTTCAGTGGCAGTAGGTGGAAATACACCGAATTTGCGTTATTCACAGAAACATACATTTTAGCTATTTTTCTGTCATAAAGTAAAGGTTTTCTGCACCAAACCAACTGTTTTTTCGACGTTTTCCCACGAAGTGCCTGTCAAAGGAATCTCTTTATATAGATCTATATCAATATCTTCAAATGTTCACATCTGACTCATTTCACCTGGTCGTGCCACATGTGTGTGTGTAGACTGCCTGCTTGTGAAATGTATATTAAGATTATGTTGGGTTTGAGTAGGGATGTGTATGTGTGTATGTGTGTGTGTGGGGGGGGGGGGGAGAGAAAAAGGGTGGACGGCCGATAACAGAAAATTTAGAGCCCAAGGGGGGCGATTGCCTGGAAAAGGTTGAGAACCACTGGCCTAGATAGTCCAAGTATCTTCAACAGTCCTTATCATGCACTTTTTTGTTGCTTTTTTCCCCACTGACAGAAAAATTATTTAATATGTTTCATGTCTTGTCTACTCCCCACGCTTGCACGTCTCCGGTCAATTCAATCGTTCTAATTAAGCCCAGTAATTATCTGTCGTATTTCATCGATTATTATTTCTATCTGTCGAGAGAACCACACTGGCAAGTGATGGTCACGTATCATTCTGGCTATGTCAGCTTTGTTAAGCCTATTTTGCCACAGTCATACCATATTTGCCAAAGTTATTTTTTACAACATTTTCAGAAAACATCAAAAAGTATCATTGCTTTGCAAATCTTCTGACGCGCGAAAGCGGTTTCATGTCAAAATTCAGACGTTGAAGGTTCGATACAAAATTTCACGCTTTTCAAGAAACAAAACTAACTAACCTTATCTTGTCTGGGGTGTTTGGCCTCACTTTAAAAATATTAAAAACTGACTTAGGCAATTGTGTTATGACAATGACAATTTGTAGCCTGTCCACGTCTAGACAGAGGCAGAAATTGGCGATCCCACAGATTTTCTATGGTCTTTTGCAGTACAGACACTGGCGGTCAGTCAGAGTCACAACGATAAGGAGGATGGGACAAGATATGGACTGATTTGCTGGACAAACCTGAAACAGAAAATTGGACAGACAGAGAGGGGCAGAGCGAGAGAGAAAGAGAGACAAACAGACAGACAGAGAGGGCCAGAGAGGGAGAGAAAGAAAGACAGACAGACAGACAGAGAGGGCCAGAGAGAGAGACAGACAAACAGACAGACAGAGGGAAAGAGAGACAGACAGACAGACAGACAGACACAGAGAGAAGGAAGACAGAGTGAGAGACAGACAGACAGATAGAGACACAGAGATGGAGACAGACAGACAAGGACAGAGAGACCAACAGAGAGGAGAAAGAGAGAGAGAGAGAGAGAGAGAATGACAGACAGACAAACAGACAGAGAAAGAGAGGGAGATAGATGTAGTGAAAGACAGACAGGCAGACAGGTCACATAGAGAGAAGAAAGACGGAGTGAGAGACAGACAGATAGAGACAAAGAGATGGAGACAGACAAGGACAGAAAGACCAACAGAGAGGAGAAAGAGAGAGAGAGAGAGAGAGAGAGAGAGAGAGCGAGGGAGAGAGAGAGAGAGAGATGGAGGACAGAGAAAGAGAGAGAGAAACTGAACAGAAATAGGAGGTATCTCTCAACAGTTGACAAATAAACAGTATTAATTTGTTGGGCAGACCGTGAAAAACGATTCATTTTCTTCACCACACAAGCTGTAAAATTAATGTCCAATCAGTGACACTGGTCATTTTCCTTGAACCTTCCGCTGTCCGTTTACTTCCGTGAACATCTGGCAACCGGCCTAAACTGTTAAAGAATTAAATTTTAAAATCCAAGTGCATATCCAAATATATGCACTCCAACATGTTGTGGGCTGGGGTAGCTCTACCCTGATTGGTCTAAAACGTAAGCGCTCTTTTATGAATGAAGAAGATTCATTCACATTGTGTGTTCTACGTCATCGAATTGTGTGCACAACATGTTGTACGGATATGCGCTTTCTTTTAAAATATAAATTTCGATTCTGTTTATTGTGATCAAGTGATCTACACATCGTGAGTGTGTCCCTTGTGACAGGGGAGTTGGACCGGAATTTCGTGTTCGGGCCAGGGGAGACAATTTGTTAATTTAGTTTTATTAAGTTTGGTTGTCTCCCATACTTCAGCATGGCAATAGGTAGAATGCACACGACGTCACTGAGTTTTTGTTTTGTACTTCCGCCAAACAAGATGGACGGTGGATCAGCTGAAGAGTGTAACTTCGAGATGTGTCTAAGCAGTTAAAATGCCTGCTGGTTGCATTGCAGTTGACTGTTGTGACACGGGTGGAAAGGATGTATCCAAGCTGGTCCGATTCCCTACCATCCGTGTAAACAAGGGAAAGGAAGTGAAAGAATTGACCGAACGTCTCCCATGTGCGTGCGTATACACACGTGTCATTGTTTACAGTAGTGAACTCGCCGCCGATTGGTTCGCGGCGCCTTAAGTGGGTCCGGACAGACAAGATGGTGGATATGCGCATTCTACCTATAGCAGCACCAATGATAATCGTCCTCCTGCTTCAGATTATCTTTAAAATAGGGGACACGGTCGGTGGTCTACAGGCAAAGTGCTCGCCTCACATGCCGAGGGTACCGAGTTCAAATCCCCGTCGGTGCAGACATGTTGTAATTTTGGGGTTTTTCTCATATTTTTCTGTCATTGATCCTATGGGAGGTAATATCGAGTACCTAGTCTTCTCGGATAAGGACGAAGAATTCGGAGGCCCCGTATGCACCTTGCGCACGTTAAAGATGTCTTGGCAGTTGGAAATCGTAAAGAGCAGGCCGTACAAGGCCGCTGCTCGGGCAAATTTCTAAAAAAAACTAATCCCTCCGACAACAAGAAAAATAAACAACGAGAAAAGTGAGGTGTAAATGCCAATTGCAGCGAACCTACTCAAATAAAGACCTAAACACATTTTCTTTTAAAAAACTCCAGGAATTTTTAACAAGACCTACCACCAGGCTCGTAGAGCTTGGACTTGCCTGAAATTCTAAAGCTAGCTTCATTTCGATCTGCAGGGGGGGGGGGGGGGTTCTTTTCTTAGATTTAGAGATTTGAAATGATGGAGAAGTATCTTCCTTTAGTTTGCTTTGTGTCGCTGATTTTTTTCCAGCCTCACCCCGTACCCCGACATTTTGCGAGTTACTAGTAACTAATCACTATGTTTGTGGTTTGTTTGTTGTTGCTGGTTTTATTTTTCCAGAAGTTTCATCAGGATTTGGTTCTTACAAAACAAATACAACTGAAACTTTAATCAAATTAGAACACAATATTAGGCACTTTGTAGATTTTGGTGGTAGGGTATCACCAAATTGGTAATTCAAAGCCCTTTCTTTTAGTAAAAAAAACTTTTCCTGTAATTCAATGAGCAGAGAAGATATGGCCTCTCAAAGACAAAAAGTGACAGAACCGCTGTTTAGAGAAAAACGCTTTTAAATTTTCAGCTTTTGGTCAATTTTATTGATGACGACTCGATTCAGAGTCAGTTCTGAGGCATTTACCCTCCTCAAACAGGATTATCATTTGGAAAAGGAATAGTAAAGAGATTAAATTTTTCAAAAATACTAAAAACACAAAATCGATCAAATTGACCCTCTGATGCCTTTTAATGATTTTCTCGAATCAGGTAGTGCCGAAATGTGCCTCATTTTGACGGGCGGCTACACACATTATAAGTTAATGCAGTTTCCTGTCTTTGAATGCCGCACCTGATGAAAAACAATTGCTTTATTGTACTTGAGATCATAATAATAAAATTTTTTTTTTAAATCTCAGAAGATTTTTTGTTCCTTAATACTATAACCCCTTTCCCGCTCCTCAGGCCTGCAAAATGATGATAGAATTGTATCTGTTCCGAGACTTGGCAATCAGAATGTCTTATGTCCAAAATCGTCAAATTTGAGAAAAAACGAGAAATTTATAACCTTGATGGAAATTCAAATGTCGCGTGGCCAAGTGGAATGTGTCAGATGTCAAAAGATGTCTTATTGAGAAAACGGGACTTAAGTGGTAACGGATTGAAATATACCGAATTTTCGTTATTCACAGACATGTAAATATTAGCCATTTTTCTATCAAAAGATAGAAACTTGACTGGTTTTTTTGTGCTTTTTTTGACGTTTTCTCATGAAGTGCCTGGCAAAGGAATCTCATTATTTATCTCAATATCTTGAAATGTTCACATCTGACTCATTTCACCTGGCCGCGCTACAAATAATTGCAATAACTTCAATATGGTCACATGAATCATTTTATTGGGTTGTGAATGAAATAAAATCACACACAATATGTTTTGGATATCTACGGGCATTTATGAAAGCAATGAATAATTTTTGACTTATCACATTCTGGTTGATAATCCTCTATGGCAGGGGTCACCAAACTTTTTTCACAGAGGGCCGGATAACTGACAGACTTACAAGCGCGGGCTGCATAAGCAATGGTGGTGATGGTGACGGTGGTGGTGGTGGTGGTGGTGGTGGTGATAGTGCTGGTGGTGATGGTGATGGTAGTGGTGGTGGTGGCTGTGGCGTGTTGGTGGTGGCGGTGGTGATAGTGGTGATGGTGATGGTTGTCACAAATCCCAGACTGGGAGATGTAATAGTTTATGACAGGACGACAATCACGAACAAACAAGTTTAACACTTAACAAAACACCCCATCAGACTCACACATTTATTAAACATAATTATACATATAATAGCGCAATTACATACATTATATTATTGAAATGAACTGCCGTACAACGGCCTTATTCTCACACACACTCTCCCTCGGATCCACAATCCGGTAGTTACTCCTAAAGGCACTTCGGCCTCAGCCTCTCCCCTCAGGGTCTTAATAGCACATTAATAATTTACTGGCACCGCAGTCTCTCAATATCCCCTCCCTATTGTCATACACTTTAGCACTCCCCTAGCACCTCAGCAGGGCAATAACACATTATTATTTCCATAGCCATCAACATGGCAACAACATAGTATCAGTTCACTAGCCTATCAACATGGCAACAATATAGTATCTCATTCACTCTCATATCTACGTCCCTGTCCGTGGCCTGACTGCCACGACTTTATGTGCTTCTACTGTCCTGCACCGACAGCCTCACTTCTGGCCTATGTGTGGCCTCCGGCCCTATGCTGGCCTATCCCCTGTGCTCATCGAGGTGGCTCTGCGGCCCGTCCTCGACACCTACAAGAATAACATTACATTGGTACAATACCCTACCATTTCTATTCGCTCCACCTCTCCTTACAATCCATGAAGCGTACACACACTAGTTCACCTTTCACTCACCACACATCTTACGGTAACACACCTCCATCGGAGTACACACTACTCACTCGCGCTACAAATCCATGAACTCACTTTCATCTATCGCTCGTGGCGCACATTGCTATATCCAATATCAAGGACTTCCACATTCCTCACATATACTTATTCATATCATGGTAATAGACGAATATAATATAATACATCAATCATAATAATCAATCAACGTTCTACATACCAGTCATTACTGGAAAGACTCTTCCACTAGTCTTCTCGACTGCTCCCTTTCCGCCCGATGGGCTCTTATTCACAGGTCCGCTCCGTCGGACCTTCTAACTTGCAGTGATAGCTATACAGCGCTTTCGCCTCCTTCAGACCCCCCCACTACTCACAACAGCACGCTTAACTTGCTGTCTACTGTGAGCCCTTCTTACTCTACACCCGCTCTGTAGCAATCCCCTTAATTGCACTCACTCCACTCGTGACATCATCCCCCACCCCCAAAAAATTAATGCAATTAATTTCAAATCGCATCAAGATGACTGTCAACGAGTGAGCGTGAGCAATACCTACACTAAAAAAACTGACCTAGCGGTTCCCCTAGTATATAAAATACCGAAATCAGGGGAAAATATGGGGATCAATATGGCCTGCAATATGCATATACGTGTCACATCATGAATAGCTAACTAACCACCATACTTAATACAGAATCAAAAAACCACTCAACCTATCAACCATTCTTCATATCATATTTATAATGTCAATATTTTAAAGTCGACTCATTCACACAGATCCTGTCAATGTTCCTGTCCTCCGATGTATAAGCTCCTGAAATCTTCCCCTAGGCTCGACTAAGGTAGTCGGCGATATGATTGCTGGTTCCTGGAATTGGTTGAATAACGAAGGTATACGGCTGCAAAGCCAATGCCCATCTAGACAAGCGTGGGCTGGACGAACGATTCTTCGACAAAAATGTCAGTGGCTTGTGGTCTGTCTGGATACAAAATTCTCGTCCCATGAGATAACGTCCTAGTTTCTGGACGGACCAGACAATGGCAAGACACTCACGCTCTATCACAGAATACTTTCTTTCTCTCTGCAATAACTTCCTACTGACATAACATACAGGATGGAGACATTCGTTCTTCTCCTGTAGAAGACAAGCGCCGACACCAGAGTCCGACGCATCCGTTCTGAGGATAAAATTAGATCGAAAATCGGGTAATATCAAAATGGGTGACGATGATAATGCTGTCACCAAATTATCAAATGATGTCTGACATTCAGACGTCCACTGGACCTTATCGGGTTGTCCCTTCTTAGTAAGGTCAGTAAGAGAAGATGACAAGGAGGAAAAATTTGGAATGAACTTTCTGTAATAATTTAAAATTCCCACTAAGCTTCTGACTTGTTTCTTTGTTTTAGGGATTTGCAATCCTACTAACTTGTCAATTTTTGTTACTTCAGGTCTCTGAACACCTCTACCCACAATATGTCATAAGAATACTATCTCTGGACATGCCAAATCCATCTTTGCGGGTTTAGCAGTTAGCCCAAACTGGCGTAATCGTTGAAAAATTACTGTTAGTGTCTGAATATGATCAGACCATGTCGACGTATGACATGCTATATCGTCAAAGAATGACACGACATTAGGTATGTCCTTCAACACTAGTACGAGAATAGCGATACTCTGGTCTCTCATGAAACCTCTGCAGCATATCAACGTGGAAAACCTTTACTGATCCATCAATGTGGATAGCGTAATCTACCTTCGAAACAATTCGCTCAATAACATAAGGACCTTTCCATGTCATCAATAACTTATAATGGTCCGTAGGTAACAACAACAGAACCTTGTCTCCTGGCTTAAAAATTCTCAGTTTGGAACCTCTATCTTTATAGTCTTTTGCTCTTTTTGAAGCAATACTCGAAGCTTCTTCTGCTATATTCTGACGAGGAGCCTGGGGTGTACGAGCCTTATGCGTCGTCTTTTGGCACGCACTGCACGTCTTACAATATAACCCTACATCTCTATGTATCGATGGCCAATAAAAATATTTCAGAACTCTCTCCTTGGTTCTAGCACTTCCCATGTGACCCGCTAATGGAACATCATGGGCCAGACGCAATACTGTAGCAATTAACGACCGTGGCACGACGACTTGCTTTTCAACGGAAGCCACTGTGACGTACATACGGAACAGAATGCCCCCCTGGACAAAAAAGGAGGACGACCCGTTCTTATATCTCCTCGTTTTCTCGGTTCGCGCTTCCCCAAAACATGGGTTTAATGATGGGTCCTCCCTTTGTAATTTCGCCAAGCGCTCTGGCGTGATATCTAGGTTGACCGCTGGCGTCGCCAAAGGTCTAATCTTATCTTTATCCGCTACCCGTCGACATGTTTCGACCGCGGCGCAAAAGTCAATACTTTTTGATTGCGACCATGCTTGCACGTTCTCATCGGAAGGGGAAACTACCCGTGATACATTCCCAATGATGAGCTGGGCGCCTGGAAAACAACCAACGACAGCTTCGACCTCCCCGCTAAGGAAAGGTGTATCTATGATTATTCTTGCCATGGGTAATTTCTCAATGGCCCCCGAAAATTGGATGCACGGGACAGTCTCACCTGTAAGCTGTGAATCCCGAATGCAATCCCTATGCACTCCCACAACGGTAGATCCTGTATCTCGTAAAACCGAGACCGGTTCGTCCCCAACAAACCCCGGATAAACCCTAAGACCACCTCCTGTATGACATGAATTTATAACGGGGATCTTTCTCCCACAAGGTAAAACACCGGAAGATAATAACTTCTCACAACTGGGACACTTAGAATACTGTCCGCCTCCGTTGTCCGATGTAACACACGCAGCCGCATGATGAAATTTATTTGGGGAACATGGACTGGAGCCACTGTCCACGTTCGCCGCTATCCTACCTGCAGGGCAATTCACGCTGATGTGATCTGCTCTACCGCAGTTCCAACACTTCGCGGCCCTACACTCGCGTGAAAAGTGACCCACGCGTCCGCAAGTCCAACACTCCGCTCCCTGTGCTGCACTAGGCCTGGGTCCCCGTGACCCATCGCGACCGGAACTAGAGTCCCTATGCCGTCGGTCATCGGCAAAGGTCACAATTCGCCCCCGGCCATTACCGCGACCTAGCCCTCCTGCTCGGTCAAACTTACCGGATCCATATGCCGGTGATTGGTGATAGCCCCTACGCTGCCCCTGGGCTTGCCCGCTATAGGCACCACGCTGACGCGACCTGTCCCTAAGTCCTGCCGGCGACCCCTCGACAACGGCGACGAACCCAGCATCTTGGACGTACGCCCTGGCGACTGGTTTGGACGGATGCGCCGTACGGTATGCCTCCGCCAACTTAGACGCCTCCTGCACCGTCGCGGGTTCGTTCTCTTTCAGGAAAGCCACCAGATCTTTGTGGCACGACGCGTACAGCTGGTCACGGATCATTAGGTCTTTCAGTTTAGCGAAATCCGTGCCCACATGCGCCAAGTCTACCCAGTTCGCGAAATACTCCGTTAGTCTCGCGACGAAGGCAGCAAAGTCCTCCCTGGTATCTGCACGTGCTCGCCTAAACTGCTCCCGGAAATATTCCTCGGTACGCGCAAATCGGCGAAGCAGCAAAGCCTTCAGCTTATCGTAATCTTGCACGTCTTCGCGCTGTAGCTCTTTAAAGTAGGTTAACGCTCGCCCCTGCTATAGCGATGCCAGGTACGTGGCCCATAATTCCTTATTTTCCCCCCATTGCAATTGTGCGTTCAGTTCGAACCTGTAAAGGAAGGCGTCTATGTCGTCCTTCCGGTCGTCGAACGTAGGGAGCTTAATCCTAACGCCACCTTTATTGTGTACCTGCCGCTCAACTGTTTCTGTTGGCGTATTCTTTTTGATTTCCAACTCCGCTATTCTTATTCGCGCCTCTCTCTCCTGCTGCTTATCTTCTAACTCCTTTAACTTAAACTCCCTTTCCTGCTCCTGAGCCTTTAACTCCTTTACCTGAGCCTCTTTTTCTCGCTCTCTATCCTTAGCACGCTCGTCGCGCATTTCTGCCTGCTGTTCTTTAATCCAGCCGCGTAGCTCCTCTCCCTCCAGGCCAAGTTCCTTACCCAACTTCATTAGTTGTTGGAGTTCCGCCATTTCACAGATTTATGGTTATGGTATCTATTATAAGACGATCAACCTGTCGGTATGATCACTAACGATACGACCAGAGACCTGAGATCACACCAGATATAACAATACCCAGTTCAGAATACAATTCAGAAATTTACCTTTACAGCAAAACTAATTCTATATCTACAAAATGTATTGCCCTATTAGTAATAAAAAAAAAGAGTAGAAAAGAAACGAATAAGGAAATTCAGTAGAAGGACCACAAGTACGTCAAGGACAACGAACCAGACTAGGACAAAGCTTCTACAAAAAAAAAACTATAATGGAAAAAAAGAATGCAACCTAACTACGCCGATTACACTACACGGTACAACAAGAACAGAGTCTGAAAAAAAAGAACGTATCTACAAATAGGGAAGAGAGGGACAAGAGAAACGTCTTCCTAAAACAACGAGGAAGATAGAACGCTACAATCTAAACACAAATACAGGTCCCTACAGAACTGTTCACTGTGATGAACGAAGTTCCAAATTTAGCCCACCTCCCGAAGAGGACAAACTACGCTCACCACAGCAAACCCGCGCCACCGCCCGTATAATCAATTACAACGAAAACAGAAAAACAGCGGAAAAAGACAGAAGAAAAGACAGCCCTCAATCCAGGGTACAAAATTTCAGAATTTCACTTAACTTTCACCCTTGATCTAAATTTCTCCCGTTTTCTCGGAGCTCTGGCCGCTTGACTCCTCAGGCTGGCACACACACTCTGCAGAAATTTAAGTACACATTAATACATATTCATCAAAATACATGCATCAATACATATTATAATTCATAAACATACATAGATCATACCATCATGAAATTTCCATTCATCCCACGAACAAGGACAACAGCACGAATTCCTAGCACAACAGAAAAACAACTAGATATAACGAATACACAATGTCAAAATGACCACAGGTAAACAGGACGAGCCCCCAGTGTCACAACGGACGAGCCCCCAGTGTCACAAATCCCAGACTGGGAGATGTAATAGTTTATGACAGGACGACAATCACGAACAAACAAGTTTAACACTTAACAAAACACCCCATCAGACTCACACATTTATTAAACATAATTATACATATAATAGCGCAATTACATACATTATATTATTGAAATGAACTGCCGTACAACGGCCTTATTCTCACACACACTCTCCCTCGGATCCACAATCCGGTAGTTACTCCTAAAGGCACTTCGGCCTCAGCCTCTCCCCTCAGGGTCTTAATAGCACATTAATAATTTACTGGCACCGCAGTCTCTCAATATCCCCTCCCTATTGTCATACACTTTAGCACTCCCCTAGCACCTCAGCAGGGCAATAACACATTATTATTTCCTTAGCCATCAACATGGCAACAACATAGTATCAGTTCACTAGCCTATCAACATGGCAACAATATAGTATCTCATTCACTCTCATATCTACGTCCCTGTCCGTGGCCTGACTGCCACGACTTTATGTGCTTCTACTGTCCTGCACCGACAGCCTCACTTCTGGCCTATGTGTGGCCTCCGGCCCTATGCTGGCCTATCCCCTGTGCTCATCGAGGTGGCTCTGCGGCCCGTCCTCGACACCTACAAGAATAACATTACATTGGTACAATACCCTACCATTTCTATTCGCTCCACCTCTCCTTACAATCCATGAAGCGTACACACACTAGTTCACCTTTCACTCACCACACATCTTACGGTAACACACCTCCATCGGAGTACACACTACTCACTCGCGCTACAAATCCATGAACTCACTTTCATCTATCGCTCGTGGCGCACATTGCTATATCCAATATCAAGGACTTCCACATTCCTCACATATACTTATTCATATCATGGTAATAGACGAATATAATATAATACATCAATCATAATAATCAATCAACGTTCTACATACCAGTCATTACTGGAAAGACTCTTCCACTAGTCTTCCCGACTGCTCCCTTTCCGCCCGATGGGCTCTTATTCACAGGTCCGCTCCGTCGGACCTTCTAACTTGCAGTGATAGCTATACAGCGCTTTCGCCTCCTTCAGACCCCCCCACTACTCACAACAGCACGCTTAACTTGCTGTCTACTGTGAGCCCTTCTTACTCTACACCCGCTCTGTAGCAATCCCCTTAATTGCACTCACTCCACTCGTGACAATGGTAGTGGTGGTGGTGGTGGTGGCGGTGGTGGTGGTGGCGTTGGTTGTGGTGGTGTTGATGGTGGTGGTCTTGGTAGTGGTGGTGGTGGTATTGGTGGTGTTGATGGTGGTGGTCTTGGTAGTGGTGGTGGTGGTATTGGTGGTGTTGATGGTGGTGGTGGTGGTAGTGGTGGTGGTGGTATTGGTGGTGTTGATGGTGGTGGTGGTGGTATTGGTGGTGTTGATGGTGGTGGTCTTGGTAGTGGTGGTGGTGGTATTGGTGGTGTTGATGGTGGTGGTCTTGGTAGTGGTGGTGGTGGTATTGGTGGTGGTGATGGTGGTGGTCTTGGTAGTGGTGGTGGTGGTATTGGTGGTGTTGATGGTGGTGGTGGTGGTGGTGGTGTTGGTAGTGGTAGTGGTGGAACGAAGCGAAACAGTTTACTTAGCTGCGAGTTCTTGCTTCGTTAGCAGCACCAAAGCACGTCCGTCCGCCAAATGCATGGAAGCTCGAAGCGAGCTTCGTTCCTGTTAAAATCTTTTATTGTTCGATTTTTTTTTCACTTGAAAAAGGCGAAAGCCGAAAATTTTGTGTATTTTCTGTCTTCTCTTTAGTTTGCTTTGTATCGTTTGGGTTTTATTTCTCACGATGGGTCTCGCTACATACAACATTTTCTTTTTGCCCAGTTTTGACATTGGTGGTCTTAGTATTGGTGGTGGTGGTAGTGGTGGTGGTGGTGGCGATGGTGATGATGGCGGTGGACTTGGTAGTGGTGATGGTGGTGGTGGCGATGGTGATGGTGATGGTGATGGTGGTCTTAGTAGTGGTGGTGGTGGCGATGGTGATGATGGCGGTGGTCTTGGTAGTGTTGGTGGTGGTGGTGGTGGTGGTGGTGGTGATGGTGGTGGTGGTGGTGGTGATGGTGGTGGTGGCGATGGTGGTGGTGATGGTAGTGGTGGTGGTGGTGATGGTGGTGGTGGTGGTGATGGTGGTGGTGATGATGGTGGTGGTGGTGGTGGTGGTGGTGGTGGTGTGGCGATGGTGGTGGTGGTGGTGGTGGTGGTGGTGGTGGTGATGGTGGTGGTGGTGGTGGTGGTGGTGTGGCGATGGTGATGGTGGTGGTGGTCTTAGTAGTGGTGGTGGTGGTGGCGATGGTGATGATGGCGGTGGTCTTGGTAGTGGTGATGGTGGTGGTGGTGGTGGTGGCGATGGTGATGGTGGTGGTGGTGGTGGTGGTTGTGGTGGTGGCGGTGATGGTGGTGATTGTGATGGTGATGGTGGTGATTGTGGTGGTGGTGGTGGTGATTGTGGTGGTGGTGGTGATTGTGGTGGTGGTGGTGTCTGTGGTGGTGGTGGTGATTGTGGTGGTGGTGGTGATTGTGGTGGTGGTGGTGGTGATTGTGGTGGTGATGGTGGTGATTGTGGTGGTGATGGTGGTGATTGTGGTGGTGGTGGTTGTTGTGGTGGCGGTGATGGTGGTGATTGTGATGGTGGTGGTGGTGATTGTGGTGGTGGTGGTGGTGATTGTGGTGGTGGTGGTGGTGATTGTGGTGGTGGTGGTGGTGATTGTGGTGGTGATGGTGGTGATTGTGGTGGTGGTGGTTGTAGTGGTGGTAGTAGTGGTGCTGCTGCTGCTGCTAGTGCTGATATTGTTACTATTACTTTTATGATAATTATTAGATATACCGTTCTGTCTGTCTGTTAGATAGATGGCTTTTATTTAAAACCATGAAATAGCGAAGCCAAGACACTTCAGAAAGTCAAAATATAAGCAGCCACCTTTATTATTCATACCATAATATGTTGTAAAATCGTTCAATCCTTTCATATTCATCACACACAAAACGCTAAGCCGGATGGTATTCAGGGAGTCGACTGCCCCTTTCAAAGATTGTCAGTTACATTATAAAAATATCTCCCCTGTGTTCAGAAATTGACGATTGTGTCAGCGGACGGCGGGACATTGACGTTGCAGCTGTCTCCCTTGCAGCAGTAGGTACACTGAAGGTCATTGGGGCCGGCCAAGTTCATCGGGGTGCAGTCTGGGTTTTTCTGATTCAGGTCGAATTCAGCCTTACAGAAAATATCTTCGGCACACCTGGTAGAAACAGAATATTTGGGCTAATGAAGTGAAGTGGAATAAATCAATGGTACAGTTGAATATTAGCATACAGTTATTAATCTATATATTATAATTATAGTTCACAAATTCTCGGACTTTGGACGCAAGAGGCTTTTTAATGGCCACCCACAGTAACCAAATTTTGCATGTAGGGTTCAAACACCCCGGAGAATGCACCGGAACTTGGATTTTTTTTTTTTTTGTATTTTTTTTTTTTTTGTGTGTGAGTTTGCTTTGTGTCGCTGAATGCTCGCCTCAGATCCTTTTTTTTTTTCTTCCATGACGTCATGACCCGTGACGTGAACATTTTCTTGTCGGCTGATTTAAACTATTTCACGTGCTCGGTGAGAAATTAGAATACAGGAATACCCTGCTGCTTGCTTTGGGAATTATTTCGGCTTGCCGGGACAGGTGTTGTGAGGATACAAAGTGAGGGGTGGGGCATTGGTTAGGGGTGCTCACGAAGGGCGGCTTTTAAGCTTGTTAACTGATATTTATTGATGTGCAGAGTGGACAAAGTACCTTGACATAGGGAGACTGTCGGCATTGTCCAGGATAAATTTACTTCTACCCTCCATCTCTTCTCTCTCCCCCCGCCTCTCTCTCTCTCTCTCTCTCACTCTCCTCTCTCTGTCTCTCTCTCTCCCTCTCCCTCCCTCCTTTTCTCTCTCTCTCTCTCTCTCTCTCTCTCTCTCTCTGTCTTTCTCTGTCTTTCTCTCACATTCTCTTTCTCACTCGCTCTCTCTTTCTCTCACGTTCTCTCTCTCTTTCTGTCTCTCACGTTCTCTCTTTTTCTCTCTCACGCTCTCTCTCTCTTTTCTGCCTCTCTCACTTCCTCTCTTTTTCCTTCTCTCTTTCTCTCCCTCTATCACGCTCTCTCTCTCTCTCTTGTGACTTTCTCTCACTCTCTCTCTTCTCTCCCCTTTTCTTTCTCTCACTTTCTTCTCTCTCTTTCTCTCTCTCTCTT
>OZ007574.1:57244785-57284049 GCA_963931925.1 Onchidella celtica | reverse complement strand
ACAGTTGTATAAAGATTTATCCTGTTTGGACCCAGCAAAGTTTAAAACTATTGCTAAGCAGGGCCTTGAAGATGAAGCATTGGAAGGTATTATTAATTAAGCAGTTTCCACAAATCAGAAAAGATCAAGTAAAATTGAAATTGGCTTCTTTTGCTTCAAATTTTGATGTGTTAAAGCTGTTGCTTAATGATGGTGAGAGTACAGAATCTAGTTGCAACAACTGTAAAATTTGCAGCACTTGCCCATCTTAAAATTCATGACAAGGCATACGATAACCTTTATGGACTTTATAAAGTCATCTGCACACTATCAGTTACTCAAGTCCAATGTGAGAGGACATTTTCAAACCTGAAGATCATGAAGACAAGGTTAAGAAATCCGCTGTCTGTGGAGAACTTGGGATCATATATGTTGCTGTCCATTGAAAAGGAATTCCTAGATGAATTGGATGCAGAAACAATTATTGACAGATTCGCACAAACACCTAGTGAACTCAAACGAATGCTCTTAATATAGTAGACTGCTTGATCTTAATATAGTGGACTGCTTGAAATATACTTTTCTCCTTTTGAACTATCTGTTAATGTGTATAATGTGCAGTACAACTTACAAGTAAACTATTTGAATTCTAATCACATCTTTTTGTTTCCACTTACATATTTTTGGAAAATTTAATTTATTTATTTTAAAAATTAAATGATAGAATTCTATTGGTGGGTGGGCCCCTTTTGTCTCCTGGCAACCAATACTTTTAGACCCAGTCCGCCACTGTCTAAGATACTAGACACGATAAGACGGAACAGTCCGGTTGTCGCGACTCTAAAACAGCGTTCACACAGATTGCGCGCTGATCGGCGTTGTGGACCAAAGCGCTTTGCATGAAGAGAATGCTTAGTATATTGATGAATTAATATTATGATTCTGCTACACCGCTACTGCAAGTAAAAAAAAAAGGTCAGAATTTTCACAAAAGATGCAAAAAAATTAAAACAAATTAATAATACTATTTTGCTACACTGCTACCGCAAGTAAAACAATGGCTAGACTTTTCCTATAGTCACTAAAAGTTATAATTACAAAATAAGCTACTTCAGTCAAGGCCTACAGTGATAGCTGAACAGTGAACAAACTGCAGTATTTTGTCTGTATTGACTTTGCAAAATACGCCATTGTTTGTGTCTTCCACGGTTTCGTTGTCAGGTGGCGGTGCGAAATCCGGACATGCAAACATATCCAATATCTTTGGCTTATAGTGGTGAGAAATGCAATGTGGGGCTTGATGTAAGAAAATACTTACGTGGGAGTTGGCACAGATAAATTCTACTCTATTTTTGTCTGCAGTGTGGACGTGCAACTCACAGATCTGAGGAATAAGATAGATAGATAGATAGATAGATAGATAGATAGATAGATAGATAGATAGATAGATAGATAGATAGATAGATAGATAGATAGATAGATAGATAGATAGATAGATAGATAGATAGATAGATAGATAGATAGATAGATAGATAGATAGATAGATAGATAGATAGATGGCTGGATGCATGGATGTATGGATGGATGGATGCATGGATGGATTGGTGGATGGATGGATGGGTGGGTGGATAGATAGACAAATAGATAGACAGACAGACAGACAGACAGATATGGATAGGTGTGTGGATGGATGGACAGACAGAGTAATTAGACACGAGTAAATAGATGAGAAAAGATTAATGCGAATAAACATTTATGCCATGATCAAATTGTAAGAACTATGCCTTGTCCAATGTCACAGTAAAGCTTTAAGTTAAACCTCTGCTTGTCTGACGCTGTACGTACAGTGCTAAACATTTACTGTGTACAAAATCCAACTTACATCGTGCGCACCTGAACAAGACTGCGTGCCTGCGCAAGAGGAAAGATCGTATCCGTTCGTACAGGTCGGGCAGGTTCGGAATTGTGCTGGAAGGAAAAAAAAGATAGAAATATTAGTGTCATTAACATTGTTCTCATTGGGTTTATCCTCCTCCTCTCTCTTTCTCTCTCTCTCTCTCTCTTTCTCTTTCTCTTTCTCTCTCTCTCTCTCTTTCTCTCTCTCTCTTCAAATGCAGGATCTGGAACAGATATCGACCATCACGGTTCGCCACTCATTCCCCTGCTCGGATGCTCTCAAAAAGCCCATATTGTCCTGGTTTTTCCCTGTCGTCCATCTGTTCAAACTCTCTAGATAATGTTATTCTTTGTCTACCTCTGCTTTTTTTGCCCTCTATTTTCCCAGTTAGAGCAAGGTGTTCAAGACTACTACTACTACACCACCCAAACTATCACTGACATCAGTTTCCACTATTACTACAACTCCTACAACCACCAATACCGTCAGTGCTGCATCTCGTATTCGTATCATTGTTTGAAGCCCTTCCCACTATTTCCACTATCAAAATCACTACCATTCCCACTATTTCCACTATCAAAATCACTACCATTCCCACTATTTCCACTATCAAAATCACTACCATTCCCACTATTTCCACTATCAAAATCACTACCATTCCCACTATTTCCACTATCAAAATCACTACCATTCCCACTATTTCCACTATCAAAATCACTACCATCACGTTTTTCCTCTATGATCAGGCCGCTACCACCACAGCACACACCACCATCGCCACCATCGCCTCTCCTTCTATTCCCGTTACCATCACCCTTCCGCTAACGCTACTCTTACTACGACCACCACTAATACTGCTAACATTGCTTTGTTTACCATTATCTCTAGTTCCACAACCACCACTACTACTGCTGCTACTATTACTACTCCTGCTACTACTACTTCTATTACTATTACTACTTCTGCTGCTACTACTACTTCTATTACTATTACTATTACAACTGCTACTACTACTTCTATTACTATTACTATTACAACTGCTACTACTACTTCTATTACTATTACTATTACAACTGCTACTACTACTTCTATTACTATTACTATTACAACTGCTACTATATGGCCTTTAGCGTCTTTACAGACGGTCTTAGCAGCTAGAATATTCACTTTCACTTTGACTGACAGCTTCTCTCGTGGCTTATTCTACCAATGTTTGACCCGAGAGTGCGATGGCAGTGATTGCAGGTCAGTCTTTTGGGTTCACTTTGGCGAGTGTTTTCATTCCGCCTCTGTCGTTTTGTCAGGTATGTTTCTTTTGCCTTGAAGTCTATTGCGAGCGTGCCACTGCGCAATTTTTGTCTCCATCTGCTTCGATCATTTGCAAGGTTCTCCCATTCATTGGGGTCGATGTTGAATGCTTTCATCGTGACCTTGCAAGTGTCTTTGAATCGCAGATGTGGCCTACCTCTGGGTCGGTTGCCAGTAGCAAGTTCCCCGTAGAGAATTTGTCTGGGGATGCGATCATTTTCCATACGGTGGAGATGTCCAAGCCACCGCAGTCTTTTTTTGCCTAGGGGAGCCTGAGTTGATGGAATGTTGGCTCGGCTCAGAACTTCGATATTTGAGATCCTGTCTTGCCACTTGATCTTGAGAATTTTGCGTAGGCAGCGCAGGTGGAAGGAGTTGAGGGATCTTTCATGTTTGGAGTAGGTGGTCCATGTCTCTGAGCCATACAGCAGGGTGCTTAGGACGCAAGTTTGGTACACGAGTACCTTTGTTTTGATGGTCAGCTTGCTATTGTTCCACACCCTTTTTGAGAGTTTGCCAAAAGCTGTGGCCGCCTTTCCTATTCTGGCATTTATTTCAGTTGTTATGTCTGTGCTACCACTGATGGTTGAGCCTAGGTAGCAGAATTTTCCCACTTGCTCCAGAGGAGAGCCATTCAGCATGATTGGGTTGGGGTTTCTCAAGCCTTGTGTCAAAACTACAGTTTTTGAGACACTGATCTTTAGCATGAATTTGTCACAGGCTTTGGCAAGGCTATTGATGAGAGCCTGGAGCGTGGTTTCATCGTGGGCCACGATTGCAGCATCATCTGCGAAGAGGAGCTCTTGTAACATAATATGCTCTGTACGAGATTTTGCTTTTAGTCTGGCAACATTAAAAATGGAGCCGTCCACTCTGGTGTTAATAAGTACTCCACCTGAACATTGACCAAAGGCATTCTTGAGTAGGGCTGCAAAATATATACCAAATAAGGTAGGAGCAAGAACACATCCCTGCTTCACACCGCTGTTTACAGCAAATGAATTGGATGTGCAGCCCTCAAAGTTGACACATGCCCTCATGTCAGTGTGGAAGGATGCAATAAGTTTTAGCAATGTTGGTGGACAGCCTATGGATTTAAGGACTGCATACAGGCCAGATCGGCTTACGGTGTCGAAAGCCTTTGTTAGGTCCACAAAGCATGTTATAAGCGGCCTGTTTTGTTCTTTACATTTTTCTTGGATTTGCCGAAGTGCAAATATCATGTCAATAGTTGATCGTTTGCTTCGAAAGCCACATTGTGTTTCTGGTAAGACTTTTTCCGCCAGTTGTTGAAGGCGGCAGAGGATGACGCGAGCAAAAGCCTTTCCAGTAATGCTGAGGAGGGATATGCCTCGATAGTTGTTGCAGTCGCCTTTGTCTCCTTTGTTCTTGTAAAGTGTGACAATTTTGGCGTCTCTCATATCATGTGGTATCACGCCTTCTTTCCAACACTGCAGTAACAGATTATACAGGTGTGGTAATAATGGGCCTTTTAGGTCTTTTAATACCTCTGCAGGAATGTTGTCACTTCCTGTGGCTTTTCCAGCAGACAGGTGGTCGATTGCATTGGAAAGCTCGACTAAGGAAGGTTCAGCGTCAAGTTCGGCCATTATTGGCAGTTTTTGGAGGTGTTCCTCAAAATCTGGTGGAATATTTTTCTCAGTTGAATACAACAGAGAGTAATGCTCTACCCACCTATTCAGTTGTTCATTTTTATCTGTGATGGGTTCACCATTTACAGACTTAAGTGGGGCGCTTTTGGTGATGATTGGCCCAAGAGCTACTTTCATCTGACTAAAGGCGGTTTTCATATCTCCCTTTTCATTTGCCTCTTGTATGCTGTTACACAAGTCTGTCCAGTATTTGTTGGCGCAACGTCTTACCTCCAGCTGAAGTTTAGCTTTTGCATTTTTCAAACAAGTTTTTGTACTCTGATTGCAATTTTTGTTATACTCATTGAAAGCAGATTTCTTTTGCTCAATGAGAGGTAGGAGAATTTCGCTGTTCTGGGCTACCCAGTCGTTGTTTGAAACTTTATGCTGTCCAAAAGACTTGATGGCACAGTCATGAATTTTTGAACTGAGAGTGTTCCATGTTTCATCTACCGAGTCACATTGGGTGACATTATCCATGCTTTCAGCAAATAACTTTTCAAATGACTTTCTATTTGATTCATCTCTGATTGCTGTTACATTGATCTTAGGGATTGAAGGGGCTTTTGATCTGTATATTTTCTTGGCCGAAATTTTGATTTTGCTGACTACCAGTGCATGGTCAGTGTCACAGTCAGCACTGTGGAGGGAACGAGTTATTTTTATACAGCCCAAACTCTTCCTCCTTGAGAGAATAAGATCTAATTGATGCCAATGGCCAGACCTGGGATGGCGCCATGATGTTCTTTGGCATCTCTTAAGGTCAAAGTACGTGTTTGTAACACATAATGAGTTTACGGAGCATAGCTCCAGAAGGCGCTGCCCGTTTTCGTTGATGTTGCCAATGCCGAAGTGCCCAATGCACTTTGGCCATGCGGAGTGATCTGCTCCCACTCGAGCGTTAAAGTCACCCAGAATTAGCAGGCCTTCGGTGAGAGGGATGTTGTGGAGAGTCCTCTGCAATGCCTCGTAGAAAATGTCTTTGGTTTCGTCAGAGGAGGTAAGTGTTGGGGCATAGACACAGATAATGTTGGTAAAAGCAGACCGGGTGTTCAGTCTGAGTGTCATGATGCGTTCTGACACTCCAATTGGAGTTGCGATCGAATTGATAAGGGAGTTTTTTACGGCGAAGCCCACGCCGTGGATTCTCGGCTGTTCGCTGCTAAGGCCCTGCCAGAAGAAGGTGTAGTTTTCTTCTTTGACTGACCCGGAGTCGGGAAGTCGAGTTTCTTGAAGAGCAGCGATGTCGATGTTTAGTAGCTGAAGTTCTCGATCAGTAATTTGGGATTTCCTGATGGAGTCAATATTAGTGAGATCTTGCTGTTGCAAGCCTGGGCGCATTACAACTGCTACTACTACTTCTATTACTATTACTATTACAACTGCTACTACTACTTCTATTACTATTACTATTACAACTGCTACTACTACTTCTATTACTATTACTATTACAACTGCTACTACTACTTCTATTACTATTACTATTACAACTGCTACTACTTCTATTACTATTACTACAACTACTACTACTACTTCTATTACTATTACTATTACTACAACTACTACTACTAGTTCTATTACTATTACTATTACTACAACTACTACTACTACTTCTATTACTATTACTATTACAACTGCTACTACTACTTCTATTACTATTACTACTACTGCTACTACTACTTCTATTACTATTACTACTCCTGCTACTACTACTTCTACCACTACCGCTACTACTAGTACTAATACTACTATTGTCACGATCACGTGCGTGAAGATGGTCACGACCACGTGTGTGATGAGTACCTAACTTATTTACCTTTCAAACCCAGCTAACAAGCCAAGCAAGCAGACCAGCGATCAACGGACACATGGAGTGAGATTTAAATTAAACGATATTTAATTATAAATGCATGACAAAACTTATGTCAAAACATTCAACTCATGATAATCACATACATAATCACAAAAACAGAGATACTTTAAATTTACTCTTGGGGATCATGGCTATTATCTGTTCCCCGTTTCACATCTGGATCTAATCCCTCTGTCTATAAACTTAACTACGTATACTTAATAGTCTCTGTCAACAGCTGCCCTCCTCGTTGATGCAGTTTCACGTCTCCAGAGTTCACACGATCCTTTCTAGATCTCTAACTTCGACGATAAAAGGGGAAACAGACGTCCCTGGCTTCACACAAATAAGAACACAGTTCACACCCGCCATCGTAGATTACTAGCTCCTTGAGGGGTTATCATCCCGCCCTCAAAGACTCTTCTTCTGCAAACACACAGCACATCGACGGTTCACACCCGCCATCGCAAATCACGAGCTTCTGATGGGTTCCCATCCTATCATCAGAACTCCTCAACTTCTGGTCCCCATGGCACGACCTTCCACTTGTCGCCCGGACCGATTAAATTCTTCTTATTGGAAAATACATGTGAACATCATGGATCCCTCACACACCTAACACTTCTGGTCCCCACTGGCACGACCTTCCACTTGTCGCCCGGACAGATAAATTCTGCGTCTTCCTTTCAGGAATGAATAACTTGGGAACCTTCATAGATTCCTCACATACTTAACACCCCTGGTCCCCATGGCACGACCTTCCACCTGTCGCCCGGACCACTTCTCGCTGCGTCTTCCTTTAGGAATGAATAACTTGGGAACCACGTGTGATTTGAGATCTTTCTTAGTGGAGGATCCTTATAACTTTGAAGGATTTATCCCCACAGCAAGGGCGGTAATTGTTTGCAAAGAAAATTGTGTGTCGAGCTTCTCCTCTACTTATACTCCCGAGGTTTTTGCACACGCGACTAGTTTAAAGCGAGTCGTGTGTATCTATCCACGCTCGTCAACAATGTTAAAAACCGTGTTTTCCCCTGCTAAGCTCACCCCCCTAGACTCGTGGCGCACAAGGCCACCGACCTTCCTCGTGATAGTAATCTTTCATGCTAGACAACAACTTTAAACTCCCCTTCTCCCCTACTAAGTTTACCCCCTCTATACTCGTGGCGTACAAGGTCATCAACCTTAATCGTGACACCTCCTTCCCACAAAACAAAATTTTGATCCCTAGAGCAAAATTTTTACAAGAAATTCAATACATCAGAATTTCATTCAAATAAGAAGGGTAAACAATCCAAATACATAGCATCAATGACATCTGGAAAGGCAATCAGCAATTACATTCTCTCTCCCTTTCACATGTATAATATGTAAATCATATTTCTGCAACATCAGAAAATAAATCTGGATACCTCACACCAAATCTTTCAACCGCTCTCTGGGACGCAATTTCACATAATGTAATTTCCCATCCATATTCTGTAAAATCTCAGAATCTGACAACTTAGGGGATATCACATCACGTCTGAGATGTACATCTTGAGTCTCTTCTTGTGACTCAATATCATTATCCACTTCATTCACTACAGCAACAATCTCAACTGGCTTTTCATGATACATTTTCAACATATTAATATGACACAACTGTGTACTCTTTCTCCTATCTGGAGTTTTTATAATATAATTGAGATCATTAATTTTTGTCTCAATTTCACAGGGTCCATAAAATCTAGCCTGGAGAGGATTTGACTCCAGGGGAAACAAAACGAGGACCTTATCTCCAGGTTTAAAACTTCTTGTCCTGGCCTTCCTGTCATGCCAAAATTTCATTCTCTCTTGGGCACATCCCAAATTCTCTTTTGCTAATTCACAAGCCTTATGCAGTCTGTCTCTAAACTTCTGCACATAATCTAATACATTCATTTGAGGATCATCACCGATCCATTTTTCTTTTAACAGAGCCAACGGCCCACGAACATTATGTCCAAACACTAACTCAAAAGGACAAAATCCTAGTGATTCTTCAACTGACTCTCTAGCTGCAAACAACAGCAAATGTATTCCTTCGTCCCAATTTTTCTCGCTATCATAGCAATATGTTCTCATCATATTCTTTAAAGTAGCGTGGAATCTCTATAAAGCTCCCTGAGATTCTGGGTGGTACGCAGACGACTTAATTTGTTTTGTCCCCAGTTCACCAATAACTTGTTTAAACAGTCTCGACATAAAGTTACTGCCCTGATCAGACTGTATTTCTTTGGGCAATCCAAATAAAGTAAAAAACTTTACCAGAGCTTTCACAATACTCTGTGTCTTAATATTTCTAAGAGGAATCGCCTCAGGAAATCTAGTGGATGTACACATTATGGTTAATAGATATTGATTTCCTGAGCTGGTCTTTGGCAAAGGACCAACGCAATCAACGATAACCCTAGAAAAGGGCTCCCCACAAATTGGAATTGGCTGTAAAGGGGCCATTCTTTTTCCAGCATTTGGTTTTCCCACTATCTGACATGTGTGACATGTATTACAAAAATAAGCCACATCCTTGTTAATTCCTGGCCAAAAAAAATGTCTCGTTATCCTATCATTTGTTTTCCTTATACCCAAATGGCCACCCAGAGGTAAATTATGGGCCATGGCAAGTATCTCGTGCCTATATGGTTTCAGAACCACAACTTGATAAACAACCGCCCACTCTTCCGTTGTGCGGACATCAATGGGTCTCCATTTTCTCATAAGTACTCCATCTTTTATGAAGTACCCTTTTGGTACTTTATTAAGTTCTTCGTCGCTCAGAACTTGATCCTGCAATGGCACTAAGCTAGGATCTAAGCCTTGTTCTTTAATTAACTGGTCTCTATCATATGATAAATTCTTATCTTCCCGCATAACATCGGAATGACTGACATCTTCATGTAATATGGATCCTAGAAAAGTATTAGAAAGATCATAAGAATGATCTACATTGGATTCCGTCGACCTATCTTCTTCGCAAATCTCTTCACTGTCATCTGACTGCTCTTCCTTTTTAGCCATAGCTCGAGTCACCGCACATGAAGGATATATGTTTGTATCTTCACTTTCGTCATCAGTACTAGGTTTTGAAGTCAACTGTACAGTAGGTATCACTTCACCGGCTAGATCATTTCCCAACAATAGAGATACTCCCTTTATTGGCAAACCAGACTTAAGTCCAACTACCACTCGACCTGTTATAAAGTCTGACTTCAAATAAATTTTATGCAAAGGTACAGACCTAAAAACTCCCTCTATACCCTGTATAAGACTAACTTCTCCAGTATTTGAATCATCATTAAAATCTAGAACATTATCTAACAGGAGGGACTGGGAACATCCAGTATCCCGCAATATTTTTAATGGTATGGGAGTGGAATTTTCCCCAAGGGACACTAGACCCTCTGACACAAATGGCAGAAACTCTTCCCTTATGGTCTCTAACTTCACTGGGTTACGAGGCTGTGGAGCGTTTATAACTTTTGGTCCTCCCACAAAAGCTATAGGGCCAGTCTTCTTTTTTCCAAGAGCACGACAATCCCAGCTTCTATGGCCTAATCTCCCGCAGTTATTACATCTTGATCCCTCGTTCCTCCAATCTCTTCTCTGGAAATAATCTCTTCCACCAGGACCAGGTCTTCTCCCATCGAAACTACTGGATCTCCGCGGGAATTCAATCTTGACTCCCCTCGGATCGCCAGCAATATCATTTACGGACCTCCTATCCTGAACTCTACCCGGTCTACTGAGCCCAAATCTACTTTTATGAGTTAATGTAAACTCATCAGCCAGTTTTGCGGCATCTTGCAACGTCTTTGTCTCTTTCTCATTGAGGTACGTCTTTATTTCATCACGGATTCCCATTTTGAAGTCCTCTAGTAATATGAGCTGTTTAAGCTTTTCATAATCTTTACATACCTCCATCGAGGAACACCATCTCTCAAAAAATACCTCTTTTTCATGAGCAAACTCAATATAGGTTTGACTGTCAATTTTTTTATAATATCGGAACTTTTGCCGATATGCTTCAGGCACTAATTCATACGCTTTTAATATTGCGTCCTTCACACGGTCATAATCCCCCGCGTCTTCCATGGAAAGGGCCGAAAAGGTCTGTTGTGCTTTACCCCTTATTACACTCTCTAACATTAATGGCCAATGTTGTTTGGGCCAGTTCAGACTAAGGGCCACCTTCTCAAAATGTTGGAAGTATTTATCCACTTCCCTCTCATTAAAGGGGGGAACCAATCTTACTTCTCTACTCGCTAGAAAACTAGGTTCATGTGATCTACTAGTAACACCCAATCTGGCTTTTTCTAGCTCATGCTGTCTTTCCCGTTTTTTTTCTTTTTCATGCGCCTGTCTATCTCTTTCTTTTTCTTTTTCTTGCGCCTGTCTATCTCTTTCTTTTTCTTTTTCTTGCGCCTGTCTATCTCTTTCTTTTTCTTTTTCTTGCGCCTGTCTTTCTCTTTCTTTTTCTTTTTCTTTTTCTTGCGCCTGTCTTTCTTTATCTTTCTCTTGTCTTTCTTTATCTTTCTCTCGTGCCTCGTGTTCTAGCTTTTTCGGCTCTAACTCGATCCGCATCTTCTCTTTCTGTAACTCAATATTAACTTCAGTTACTGATGCCATAGTTTCAAACCGAGCTAGGTCGTTTTCTTCGAACACATCATCATCCACATAATACTCAGCAATATATCTCGATATTTCTGCTCTTCTTAAGCTAGCTTTCACATAATCGAGTCCTAATCTCTTACTTATCGTCAATAACTCCGGTTTCCTGAAGGTTAACAAATCCTCCGGTCTCGGTGACGTTAGAAAGGTATTTACCTCCATGGCCGCTGGTCTGACCTACAAAAATATTTCTACAATCGTGGAAAACACTCGTTTGTGTCCTAACAGTTTATATCCCGGACGAGCCCCCAATTGTCACGATCACGTGCGTGAAGATGGTCACGACCACGTGTGTGATGAGTACCTAACTTATTTACCTTTCAAACTCAGCTAACAAGCCAAGCAAGCAGACCAGCGATCAACGGACACATGGAGTGAGATTTAAATTAAACGATATTTAATTATAAATGCATGACAAAACTTATGTCAAAACATTCAACTCATGATAATCACATACATAATCACAAAAACAGAGATACTTTAAATTTACTCTTGGGGATCATGGCTATTATCTGTTCCCCGTTTCACATCTAGATCTAATCCCTCTGTCTATAAACTTAACTACGTATACTTAATAGTCTCTGTCAACAGCTGCCCTCCTCGTTGATGCAGTTTCACGTCTCCAGAGTTCACACGATCCTTTCTAGATCTCTAACTTCGACGATAAAAGGGGAAACAGACGTCCCTGGCTTCACACAAATAAGAACACACAGTTCACACCCGCCATCGTAGATTACTAGCTCCTTGAGGGGTTATCATCCCGCCCTCAAAGACTCTTCTTCTGCAAACGACGAGCTTCTGATGGGTTCCCATCCTATCATCAGAACTCCTCAACTTCTGGTCCCCATGGCACGACCTTCCACTTGTCGCCCGGACCGATTAAATTCTTCTTATTGGAAAATACATGTGAACATCATGGATCCCTCACACACCTAACACTTCTGGTCCCCACTGGCACGACCTTCCACTTGTCGCCCGGACAGATAAATTCTGCGTCTTCCTTTCAGGAATGAATAACTTGGGAACCTTCATAGATTCCTCACATACTTAACACCCCTGGTCCCCATGGCACGACCTTCCACCTGTCGCCCGGACCACTTCTCGCTGCGTCTTCCTTTAGGAATGAATAACTTGGGAACCACGTGTGTCGAGCTTCTCCTCTACTTATACTCCCGAGGTTTTTGCACACGCGACTAGTTTAAAGCGAGTCGTGTGTATCTATCCACGCTCGTCAACAATGTTAAAAACCGTGTTTTCCCCTGCTAAGCTCACCCCCCTAGACTCGTGGCGCACAAGGCCACCGACCTTCCTCGTGATAGTAATCTTTCATGCTAGACAACAACTTTAAACTCCCCTTCTCCCCTACTAAGTTTACCCCCTCTATACTCGTGGCGTACAAGGTCATCAACCTTAATCGTGACACTATTATTACTATTACTACCACTACCGCTACTACTAGTACTAATACTACTATTATTACTATTACTATCGCTACTACCTTTGCAACTATCACTATGTATTGTACAGCTAGCACTACCATTACCGTCACGCTACTACCTACCATCGCTTGTACTTTTACCACTACTTCGACTACCACCATTACCACTATTACTACCACCAGTACCTTTACCACTCCTACTACTACAACTGCCACAACTACATGTAGAGCTACCACCACTAATACTACTACTACTATTACCTCGCCTATTGCTAACACCAAATCTAATGTCACAAGTTCTGCTGTTATTCGGCTTACATCTGTGGTTACTGACATAATGGATGGCATTTATATAGCGCATATCCATTAAAAATGCTCTATGCGCTTTACAGAAGCTCCCTCTCTCTCTTTCTTTCTCTCACCCTCTCTCTCTCTCTCACTCTCTCTGCCTCTCTCTATCTCAGAGCAAATCGTAACGTAGCCTGTTAGGCGCAGTTCACAACTCACAACTAGTATTTGAAAGTATTATAATGATATTTAAATATATATTAATATTTATTTAATAATGAATTATACATTTTTGTTGGTGATATGGCGGGGGGGGGGGGGGGTGGGGGTGATAGGGATGAATATCTATTAATTTAAATTTTGCCCAGGTAGTGGCCTGTTCGGCCTGCTCTTTACGATTTCCAACTGCCAAGGTATCTTTAACGTGCGCAACGTGCACACGGGCCCTCCGAATTTTTCGTCCTTATCTGAGAAGACTAGGTACTCGATCCTGCCCCCCAATAGGATCAGGGACACGAAAATATGAGAAAAATCCCAATGTCCAACATGCCTACTCAGCCCGGGTTTTGAACCCGGGATCCTTGGCATGAGAGGCGAGCACATTGCGCCTAGACCACATTGTCCCCATAGCCATTAATTTCCCCGCTACTTCCACCAAATTGATTAAACATGATAAATGTTAACTTCACAAACCGCGATATCAGTTCTTATTTGTCCTAACTCCACATTTTGCACAACTGAGCAATTCCACGTTGAACGTTTGCGGCTCGAGTATTACTGACACAGAGTTGGACAGAATCGGAATCTGTGAAACAGCTTGATATTTTAAACAAGTGTCAAAGTGTGCATTTGTTATGTCTCTTCTAGCTACATACTGAACGACCAAAAGATTTCCAGTTTGTATTTTTTTTTCAGAAAATGAAGATAGAACAAACGAGAAGTAAGCTCGCGAAATATGATTTTTTTTAAATAACAAAAAAATGTATATAACTCACCCTGGGTACCAAATATAATTGATACCAGTATCAGAGCCTTGAAATACATCACAGCCATTGTCGTGGGTTGTATGAAGAATAAAAATACTTGTTCGTTTTAAGCCACTAATCTTTACACGACGCGTTATCAAGTTATATAAACTTAGTTTTAACAACGCCCTCGTGAGCTTTATTCCGGATTTAAAAGCTATCGAGATAAGACAGAACTCGAGAATTCACTACTTAATCTGTATTTGTAAATGTCCTGAAATTGCCTTGCCGGGCGAGGCTCACGTGTGTTTTATCTGTTGTTTGTGTAGTGTAGTTTCTGACTGCTATTGACTAACGCCCAATTCTGTTGACCACTTAAATCTGATGTACAGTTTTCAAACATTCTTTGCCCTTTTTTTTTCATTTCAGCCCCTCCATATGAAAATTCATTCGTTAAATCTTACAGAAAGTAGTTGTTAAAAAACTGTCTTACGAAACTGTCAGGCATTTTTTTGTATTTTATCTTATCTATAGTAGGACATTTTCGTGACTTCCTCTACGGGGATGAGACTGAGTGTAGCCAAGACAGGCTGTCTTTTTTAATCGTAGGTTAAAGATAAGACCAAGGGTGTGTTCTGTGACGGCTGAGAATATTCTGTGACTAGATCCAGTTCAACTTTAGGGCGTGAGCATTCAGGACAGATTTTTTTTTTTTTGTCTTGAAATCCTAAAAAAAAAACAACTAGGTTATGGGTTCGAAAATACTAACTTGGCCAAAAATTAGTTCTTCATTTTTGCGAACTCTTTCAGCACGTCAGTGTAAGAGGCTTAGGTTAAGACTGGACGTAGATCTAATCAATTTTTTCCCACTTTGGAAAAAAACCAGCATGTTTCAGAAAAACGCTTATAGAAAAAAAAATGTATGATAATAAAGTAAAATGTTATACAGAACTGAAAGTAGAATACAATATAAATCGGCCTTAGGTCCAAACGCATTTATTTTTTCACTGGCGCCGATAAATCGAATCCGGGATACGTCCTGGGCGCGTACTAGCCAAGTTCGGTGGGTCCAGTAGTTGGATGGTGATGTCAGGACATTTGGGTTTCGCTGCGACTTCGGCACACCCGCCAGCTAGTTTGTCTAATCAGCAATCCTACGTCGATCCGACGTAGATTTCTGTGGTGTAGTAGGATTACTGTAAGAAAAGGGGAGGGGGAATCCCATAGACCGGAGGTGGCCAAACGGCGGCTCTCCAGCCACATGTAGTTCTTTGACCTTCAATACCTGGCTCTTGGAAATATGTTGGCTGAGTTTTTAGGTGGTTTTTTGTTGAACATTTGGTATATAATGTATATGTATACATTGTGATTTCTGAAACTAATACAAATTAATCGCTTAAGAGAAGAAACAGCACACATGAGTAAATATTGTTGCATACACGTGTTTCTTAATATCTCTCTCTCTCTCTCTCTCTCTCTCTCTCTCTCTCTCTCTCTCTCTCTTTCCCTTTTCTCTTTTTCATCCTTTATTGCCGTTGAGCGTCGAGGGGAGATGCAGTTTTTTATGGTAGGCCAACTCTGCCGCTCTTTCGACTGAGATGTTGTTGTTTCTCAGGGTTCCTTTGGCTCCTTCAATCCATCTTTTGCGTGGTCTGCCTCTTCCTTTGTAGCCTGAGAACTTGGTGTTGAAGGCTCTCGAGGCTGGTTGACTAGCTGGGCATTCGTGACAGGTGGCCAAACCATTTAAGACGTTGTTTTTCTACGAAATGCAGGCAGGATTCTGTGGCCAACAGCTGCTCTTATAACTTCATGTCTTTGCCTGTCTCTTCTTGTGATGTGGAGGGTTTTGCGGAGACATTTCATCTCGCATGCAATAATCCTGCTTTCATGGGTTTTACTTAATGTCCAGGCCTGGTATTGGTAGCATAACAACAAGTAGTTGAAGCAGGTCAAGGAGTTTAAATATCTAGGCAGCATGTTTACAGAAGGAGTACGGAAGACTGAGCCGGTTTTTCACCTGTTATACAACGCATTGCGCAATAAGCCGCCGACCCCTGTTGGAAAACTGAGCCGGTTTTTGTTGTAGATATCGACTATGTTGTTTTCGAATTTCAGATCGATTAGCCTGATGTACCAACCCTAAAGTCACTGGACTGTATAAACATGATAGATCTTTGGATAGACTCAGGATGCTAACACACAACAGGAAAAGTCACAAACTGACTGCCACTTTACATCGCCGCATCCAAACATATTTCTGTTCATCGGAAAACTCGCAGAAGAACAGCTACGAACTGACATAACGGTCAGATCATCCTATATCAGTACCACAATGTTCCTGTGAGACGCTTAGGTGAGCGTGAGAGAATTAGGGAGACTCTCATTACTGAGTACAATGAGCAATGGCTGTCCCAGGCAGAGTTTATGCATAAAATAGCTCTCAAGATGCTACCCGTCAAGTTGTGAGGCTCCTTTTAATATTTTAAAACAATTTTTATCATGGTTTTAACAGCTGTCATATAAACATTATCCTGCTCAAAATCCGACTTCTGTCTCCCCGTGGTGAGCAGGGGGCAACATGTATCAAGACCGTTTCAATCAGCTGTTATAATTACATGCATTTAATTCTTACAAAATTCACCAGAAAAAAAGCAAAGAGACAGTCTCGATAAGTGGTGAACGGAAGAGGTTGACTAGTCGTTAGAAAAATTAAGTATCGATATGCCAAAAACCGGCTCAGTCTTCCAACAGCTTTTACCAGCTACCTTTGAAGTTTAGAACAATAGGATTAAAAATCCGGCTCAGTTTTCCGGTACCCTTACAGAAGATGGGTCCATAGATAGAGCGATAGAAATCCGAACCCAAAAAGCCAACACCGTCACCTATCAGCTTGCACCCCTCCTGTCTCATCCAAGCATCTCTATGGACACAAAGAGATTATCACCTCAAGATTTATTCCAACATTATGCTACCAATGCCAGTCCTGGACATTAAGTGTTTCTTAATATTCATATAAAATGTTTGTAACAAAATCTATAGTAGCAATAAAAACGTGTGTGTACATGTTTGTTGATATTTTATGGCTCTCGAACATCTGAAGTGTATCGTATTTGGCTCTTACATTAGGCAAGTTTGGCCACCTCTGCCATATTATATCAAACCAACATTGGTACGATGTTCTAACCAGCGGATCTACGTGGGAACAGAGACGTAAGGTTGCTGGCTGGATAGACTTCACTTAATCTCAATGTCGTGACGTCAGTATGAAACGAATTGGCCGATTATAATCGGCATGTGTGCCTACGTATAACTGTTTTAGAGTAAATATGTTATTTTGCCAAGCCCGATGAGAAGTAGGCAAATGTCCACATGTTCTGAACTTTGTCAGAGAAATAAGTTAATGATAATGATGTGTTCGTTTGCTTGTTTAATGTGTGCATGCCTGTGTGCGTGAGTGCTTGTCTTCATCACTGAACATTTTAATACATGAAAAAAAAAAAGCGAACAAATAAAATACTATTATCTTGTTTATATTCGGAGAAACGTGTTGTTGCTGTTGTTGTTATTATTTTTGTTGTAGACGTCGTCGTCGTTGTTGTTGTCGTCGTCGTTGTGTTGTTTTGCTGTTGTCGTTGTTGTTGTTGTCGTCGTCTTTTCGTTGTGGTTACTATTGATGTTGTTGTTGTCATTGTTGTTGTTGTTGTCGTCGTCGTTGTTGTTGCTGCTGCTGCTGTTGTTGTTGTTGTCGTGGTCGTCGTTGTTGTTGTTGTCGTCGTCGTCGCTATTGTTATTGTCGTTGTTATGGTTGTTGTTGCTGTTGTTGTTGCTGTTGTTTTTGTTGTCGTCGTCACCGTTGTTGTTGTTCCTGCTGCTGTTGTTGTTGTTGTGGACGTTGTTGTTGTCGTTGTTTTAGTTGCTGCAGCTGTTGTTGTTGTTGTTGTTGACATTGCTGTGCTGTTGCTGTTGTTGTTATTGATGATGATGTTGTAGTTGTTATACTTATCGTTGTTGTTGTTGGTGGTGGTGTTGCAATTCTTGTCTCTCCCTCTCTCTCTGTTTCTCTCTCTCTTTCTTTCTCTCTCTTTCTTTCTCTCTCCTCTCTCTCTCTCTCTCTCTACCTCTCCCTTTTTCTCTCTCCCCCCTCTCTCTCCTATCTCTCTCTCTTTCTCTCTCTCTCTTTGTCTGTCTCTCTCTCCCTCTCTCTCTGTCTCTCTCTCTGTCTGTCCTTTTCTTTTTCTCTCTCGCTTTCTCTCTCTCTCTCTCTCCCTCTCTATATATTTCTCTCTCTCTTTTCTTTCTCTCTTTCTCCTTTTTCTCTCTCTCTCTATCTCTCTCTCTCTCTTATTCTCGTGCTCCTCCTCTCTCTCTCTTTCTCGCTTTCTCTTCCCCTCTCTGTCTCTGTCTCTGTCTCTGTCTCTTTCTCTCCCTGTCTTTTTCTCTCTCTCTCTCTCTTTCTCTTTCTCCATTTCTCTCTCTCTCTCTTTCTCTCCTTCACCCGCCCTGTTTGTGTACTTATTGCATTGTTAATTTTTTTTTAAACGGCTTGATGTAGAGATGGAGTGGTGATGGCGTCGATAGGCGTGAAACAATAGGTTTTCTGTCTTATTTTATTATTGTTCAAAGTAAAGTGTTCGAAGTTCTGGCACAGCGCGCCAACCGTGTCTAGGGCTTATAATGTGCATGCGCGCTATGTTCAGAAATGGGAAGAATGGACCGTCACTTCATACCAGTCTCTCTGCCTTTGGCAAAATGGGGTGAAACGTCGACGGCGACTGCAGTCCTTCCAACAGTTGCCAAGGACTAAGTGGCGTGTTCAGGACTTTAAGATAGCCAGGTCCAATGTGCAGGGTACTTGATGACGACGTATTCTAAAGCGCGATGGTCTCTGTACTGAATGTCTAAGTGACGTCACAGGTTTACCGGTGGTGTTGTCATGGGTTTGGTGTGATGACGTCACGGGTTTGGCGGTGGTGACGTCACGGGTTTAGTGAAGGAGATAACCCAGACAATCCAAGCTAGCTCAAGGGCGACTATCGAAAGAATTAACACAGTGGTAACCAGCGGGATTGGGGGCTGACATAGACGGCAGTGCCAGGCCGAGCCTCTTTGTTCTGTGGAGAAAATAGGAATTAAAAATACTCTGAAAACTGTGCAGAGGGGGGGGGGGGAGGGGGCAGCTTTCTGCCAACTTGTACTAAATGGAAATCTGCCTTAGGTATCCAAAACTTTTAAGTTTTGAGTTGTGGATATTTCGCTGACAGGTGTAAAGTGTTCAGAAAATTTGTTCAGAACACTTTTATCGATAAGTTAAAGGTTTAAATGGGTTTGACAGAGTCTTATTTACTTGTATATTTACAACAGCTCATTTCTTAATCTCCGGGGGCCAGACAAGGAATGTTATATGATCAAGAACTTACTTAAAACTGTCGATAACATTTTTTCTATTTTCATTTTGTGCGCATTATCTCAAGAAACTCATGATAGATAAATTTTTATATTTTGTATTTTGTACACTTCTTTGATTCCATTTGGGAAATTTGCCTTAGCGCCATTTCAGCCTAGTTACAACTGGAGCAGACATGTCGTTGTCACAGTGTAGCGCCGGAATGCGTTAGGGGGAGGGACCGTTAGTTTGGTTATAAGAAAAAATGGGTTCCCCCCCCTCCCCTCACATACACCCCACTTCCCCCTCCCCAAAAAGCAGCCTTGAGAAAATTGAGGTCAAAAATGTTTTACCCTTGGCAAATGCCTAGATCTCATTTATTTTCGGATGGATATACCCTTGCTTATATCTATGAAATGGAAATATAACTTCTCACAAAGGTAGGACAGCGGACAAATTTGAAACATAAGGTGAAATCAAAAATGTGGAAAAATGTGGAATTGCCCACTTATCTCTAAATATTATAAACACACACACACACACACACAGAAAAACTGTGGGGTCACAGCGGAGTTTGAAACAAGTCAACATATGGCAAAAAGACGCCACACTTGCCTCTAAAACTGACCGAAACAAAATGTGAAGTTTCAATTCTGTAAGCAATTTGCCATCCGTTGCCAACCTTGCCTTAATTAGAACATCTGTAACTTACCTGTCCTGTCATCATCTGTGGCGTGTGTTTCTGTCGGTGTTGGGACGCCAATCTCTGTTGATCTGTGTGTTTTTGTCATTTCTGTCGAAGTCTGTTGAGCAGTGGGAATTGACCTAGGGCCTGGAAAAGTTATTTGTACCACTTTTGTAGTGACGTCTGACAGAAGGCTTGCTGGTGGTGTTGTCATTGTCTCAGATGATGTGGTCTGTGATGCTGGAACAGCTGCTGTGGCGATGCCCATAGCACCATTCGATGTGGTGATGTCTGTAGCACCATCCGACGTGGTTATCTCTGAGGTAGCCGTTGTGGTTTCTTCTGTTGCCGCTGTGGTCGGTCGCACTGAAGGCAATTCTGACACGCCATTTGTTGTCTGTTGCGTAGATTTCAATGACGTCATATTTGGCATATATGTTATTGGATTGGGATTATTCTTCGCAGTGGTTTTTAAAACGGTCTGTGATTTGAACTCTGTTGTACTTTTATATTCAGTTGTATCATCTGTGGGTACCGATGTGCTGCCGAGATTTATCATGCTTGTTGCTAGAGTTTCTATAGTGGCTATCAAGGTGGGACTCGCTGCAATTGTTGTCGACATGTTTTCTTGTGTTGTAGGGTCTTGTGGTATCTCGACCATAGCTGGAGTTGTTGTGAATGTTGACATAGAACTTGCTGTATGGACCAGAGTCGTTGTATCAGTTGCTGGCGTTGTTGTTGTCGTTGTTGATGTTGTTGTTGTTGTTGTGTTCGTTATTGTCAGTGGTAGTGCTGCAGATAACACAAAATGAAAACGAAATGCGTTTATGGGCATCAGCATCCTCAACACTTTCAGCACTGTTACTCAAAACGATGTCTTTATTTCGAGAAGGAAGCAATTATAGATTGGTATAAAGATTGTTCATATGCACTAAGGAGACGCATGTTTGTGTGTGGAGTTGCAGATTTTTTTTATCTAAAGTTATTTTACTCCATGTGTTCAGTGCTCTCAGGACTATTTTAAATGTAAGAGTTTGAACATGATCTCAGAATTAAGGTCAGTATCTTGAAACTTTTTGTTTCGAGATTTACACTCTACATTGATGATATCTTTGTGCTTCCAGAAACTAAACAGAGCGCAAAATTACTATAAATATATATCTCCCGACTGAGAGTGTTTCTGTAATACAACAATGTTCTTTTGCCAATGTTGTTGACAAATATTACAACAATAACTCTACTATTATCGGTTTGTAACAAGAGATGTTAAGAACAACACAGCCTCTTCACATAAGTTTACTTACTAGAGAATAACTCATTTCTCTGGGCGTTACATTCATCCAGGTCACGAGTGCAGCAAAGTACACAAAATTCCTCATGGGGAGCTGGACTGCAAGGATGTTTTCGTGCATGGTTTGAGCAAGCCTAAACATACCAGAGGTAAAAATCTGTAGTACAAAGAAATGTTGGTGTCATGGAAATGAATCCATGCTAAATATTGTTGACCTAGATACGAACAAAAACCCTACAGAACAAATTCCCGAAGGACAAAAACTGAACATTATTGTGAGTCCGGAGGGGGGGGGGGGGCTTTTGTCCATTTGGGAATTTTATCCAGCGGGTCCTCCTCCGAGGGGATTTTTTTTGGTCAGATGGTTTTTTTGTCATGGACACAGATCTTTGTACTGGAAGACTCTATAGCTTATTCATGAACTGTCGATTATCAACCTGAGACTGCCGCACAGCGTGCTTGGCTTCAATGGAAAAATATTTAAAATTACAACCTGCAATTTTGTTTGTACTTCCGGCCCCATGACCTATTTACATACAAAAATATTATTTCAGTGTAGTCTTATGGACAATAGACCGGAATTTGAATGTTCTTCCACGGTGAGAGTTTGGCAAAATAAAGACTTGAAATACATGTATTATTAATTTAGTGTTGGCTTTGACTGATGAGATAACTAAGACTATTCATGGGAATTTTTGCCTCAGAAAAATTTTGTGTATGTGTGAATTGAAGTGAAATTTCTTACGTATGGATTGAAGCATCTGTACTCGATTCTATTCCTATCTGTGAAGTGTACTTTCAATCGACATACCTGTGGATGGATGGATGGATGGTTGGGTGGCTGGATGGATGGATGAATGGATAGATGGATGGATGGGTGGGTGGGTGGGTGGGTGGATGGATGGATGGGTGGGTGGGTGGATGGATGGATGGGTGGGTGGATGGGTGGATGGTGGATGGATAGATGGATGAATGGACGGATGGTGGATGGGTGGATGGATGAATGGATGGATGGGTGGATGGGTGGATGATGGGTGGATGGATGAATGGATGGATGGATGAATGGATGGATGGGTAGATGGGTGGATGGATGAATGGATGGATGGGTGGATGGGTGGATGATGGATGGACGGATGAATGGATGGATGGATGGATGAATCGATGGATGGGTGGATGGGTGGATGATGGATGGATGGATGAATGGATGGGTGGATGATGCATGGATGAATGGATGGATGGGTGGATGGATGGATGGATGGATGGATGATGGGTGGATGGATGAATGGATGGATGGATGGATGGGTGGATGGGTGGATGAATGGGTGGATGGGTGGATGGGTGGATGGATGGATGATGGGTTGGTGGATGGATGGATGGATGGATGGAGGTATGGATGGAGGGAGGGGTGGATGGATAATTGGTTGTTGGAGGGATGGATGGACGGATAGATGGATGGGTTGGTAAGCAGATGGGTAGTCGGACTGGTGAATAGATGGACAGACGGGCGAATGGATGGATGGATGAGTAGTTAGTTGGATGGATGGACGGACGGACAGAATGGATGGATGGATGGATAGATGGATGGATGGATGGGTGGATGGATGGATACATGGATGGATGGGTGGGTGGGTGGATGGATGGATGGAAGGACGGATGGATGGATGGATGGATGGATGAATGGATGGATGGATGCATGGATGGATGGATGGATGGATGGGTGGATGGATGGATGGTTGGATGGATGGATGCGTTGGTGGGTGGACGGATGGATGGACGGGTTAGTGGGTGGATGGATGGATGCATGGGTCGATGGATGGATGGATGGATGGATGGATGCATGGGTCGATGGATGGATGGATGGATGGATGGATGGATGGATGGATGGATGGATGGGGATGGAATTAATGGCTGAATGACGACACAATGATTTTTAACCTCACATTGCGACCTTTAGTGCACTGAAAACTTGATGTACAAGAACGGAAGTCGTACGGATCTGTACAGCTTGGACACGTCACAGCTGAAATATAAACGTTCAGTGTGGATTTCTCACCCATATTTCTTGACATGTGTCTGGAAACCAACAGTCACATCACCTGAGGACGGTCCACTGCTAAGTCCAGTTGTCCACCTCAGTAACACCACACGAAATTTTAGCTTACAGCCATGTCGTACAGTCGTGTCTCGTCCTGCAGATGTCGCGAACTTACTTCTTGTTCGTTCTTTATTATCTGAAAAACCGGAGATCTTGTAGTATGTAGGTGAACTATACAAAAAAATTATAAAAACTGCAAAGAGTACAGAACAATGCAGCACGATTAGTCCTTAAAAAAAGGAAAAGAGATCGTGCATCGCCTCTACTACAGAGCTTGCACTGTTTACCCGTAGAAAAACGAATAATGTCACAAATGTATGTACAAAAACGCACCAACTTATTTAACAGATCTTTTGACTCCCTACGTACCATCACGACATCTTAGATCATCTGCTGATATTAAAAAGTTTAAAATTCCTAAGAGAGATGTCCCTTAAGACCATGGGTGAAAAATCTTTTTCTTTTCAAGGGCCTCAGATTTGGAATTCTCTGCCTCTGTCTTTGAGAGAGGCTGAACATTTTATAACTGTTAAACATCAGCTGAAGAGTCATCTTTTTACTAATTTTACTCTGAATGTCCATCAAGTTTTTGTTTTCTCCTGAGTCTGCCTGTGTATTGTGTGTTTGGTTATCTGATATAAATGTTGTAAAGTTCTTAGAGCCTGCTTGCTAACGGGATGAAGCGCTATATAAATGCTGTGTATTATTATTATTATTAAAATAGTGTGAGTCCGCGAGACAATAACTGACTAGTGAATGATTGGATTATGTGGATGAGCATTATGTTGCAAAATAGAAACGCACCAACTTATTTTTCCTGATGTCCCTTGAGACCATGGGTGAAAGCTGATTTCTTTTCAAGGTCTCAGATTTAGAATTCTCTGCCTGTGTCTTTCAGAGATTGAAAATTTTATGACTTGTAATCATCATGTCGAGAATCATCTTTTTACACTCTGAATGTCCATTTCTTTGTTTTTTCCTGACTATGCCTGTGTATTGTGTGTGTGATTATATGATATAAATGTTGTAAAGCGCTTAGAGCCTGGTTGTTAACGGATTGAAGCGCTATATAAATGCTGTGTATTATTATTATTATAGATACAACAAATGCACACTTTGACACTTGTTTAAAATGCATTGTGGCACTTATCAAGCTGTTTCAAAGTCCATGTTTTCTAACTCATTGTCTAAATGTTGTGGGGGGGGGGGTTAGTTTAATTACAAGGCCGAATATAGAAATACTGCAATCTCCCCTGCTCATCTATGGCTGACGGCGGAAAACACTACGGTCCCCTAGCACTAGTATAACAGTAAAGTCGCAAACGTTTCTGGGCTGAGCTAAAAGTGGAGTTGGAACAAACAAGAATGAAGGTCTCAGTGTGTCTGTTTCCCATAGAAATCCGCGCTGCCAATTCGCTACCAACTCTGATGTTTTCTTCACGTGGATACTTTTGACAAAAGGGCAGTAAACAGGGTCATGTTCACAAACAGGTCTACAAAAATCAGTTTGCTAAAAAAATAAATACGTCTAAACACAGAAAAGGTGGAGGGAGAGAGGGGGGGGGGTAGTGTTGCTCTCAATGTTTGAGATGGATGTGGTTACCCGGCTATCTGTGGGTCCTAACAGTTGCGAGTCGATCGGGCACTGGAAACTAGAACTCAGTTCGTGTCGCATTGGTGGACGCCGTTCTGTAGCGCCGTTCTCCGGGGCAGGGGTGACGACCAATGTTCCCTCTAATGTTTCCACACCGCTGAGCGGAACTTTTGATGATTTTGGTCAAAAGTATTTTGAACAGTAGCCGAAATAATCATGTTTTGTAAATTAAAATGAGTGGTAACATTCTGAAGTGCCGGGCGACATTCTGATGTGCGCCGCACCGATAGAGCGACTGCGCAGCTTAGAGGGAAATTTGGTGATGATACTTGCCTTATAAGAGCGCGATACGCCAGTGCTGTCTGTGGTGTCCCACATTCACTAACAGAGAAAGGGAGAGAGAGAGAAAGAGCAACAGAGAGAGAGAGAGAGAGAAAGAGAGCGGGGGGGGGGGGGCACTATCTACTAAAATACATTTATACGCACGGAGAGAGAGCGAGAGAAAGAGACACACGAACAGACAGACAGACAGATATACAAAAAAAAAAAACACAGATAAGCAGACAGAATGGTGTACATCTTGTTTGACACTGTCAGAACTCTCATATTGGAACCAAACATATACATATATATTTTCAGCCAAACAAGAGAACTCTAACTCTCTTAAAAACGGTTCTTGACCTTGATCAGTGGACCTTACATTAACCATACATAGAAACACCAAAATATCAACACCAGAGAAACACTTACCACAAATATCATCCAGTAAGAAAGAACAGAAAAGAACGAAGAGTACCCGTGCCCGTACCCGGAATGTGGCTGCCATATCGCCATTAATTTGTCATCACAGACATAAAAAACAAAGCTGGTCATTGTTTGATTCTGCCATGTTTCTTGTACAAATACTAAGAAATATTGCACACGATTGGTGGGGTCTGACACACATTGAATCTTGAGAAATCTTTGCTTGTGTGTCTTCTCAGCCCTGGTATGAAGAAAGAGTGTAAGCGACAGGACAAAATTTCACAGTGGACGCAATTTGATTTTGAATTTGAGATTTGGGTTTTACAGCAAGTAGGCATGATGACGGCCACTTGGCGACTTTCACGGTCTGCCTGCGGTAGTGTATTTATGCTCGGTTAATCAAAGGTTCATCAATTTAAATTTCACAAATAGAATTAAATAGTTCCGCATGAATTTGATTATATTGGCAAAATTCTCAAAATTTGAAATTGTGTAGATTTGTAAAGAATTTGTAAATCCCTGTCAAAGTTTTTAAATCAAATTGTAGATGTGTGTCCAGGTCAAAAAATAATTCGTTCAAGTTTCATGGATCCGCAAGTGTAATGTCTTCTTCGGATATGCATGAAATCAACACATTCGATTAAAAAATGGTTTATTGATAGTTGGCCATTGCATGCCACATATTCCGAGGGGGGGGGGGGGGGGGAGTCTTCCTCTTTGAGTTAAAAAGATGTGTGTGAGGTGGGTATGACCCAGATGGAGACGACCAAAAGAAACAATTATTTTTTGTATTTTGTATGCTTCTTTAATCCCATTTGGGAGATTTGCCCTAGTGTCATTGCAGCCCAGTTACAACTGGAGCAGACACGTCGTCGCCACAGTGCAGTGCCGGCTGTTGTTTTGTTGTTGTTATTGTTTGGGGGGAGGGGTAGGCATACATTTTATAGAATTTTCCCCGAGCAGCGGCCTTTTCCGTCTGCTCTTCTCGGTTTCCAACTGCCAAGGTATCTTTAACATGCGCAACGTGCACAAGGGCCCGCCGAGTTTTTCATCCTTATCCGAGAAGACTCGGTGCTCGGTCCTACCTGCCATACGATCAGGGACAGGAAAATATGATTTTCCTCATATTTTCCCGTATTCCAACCTGCCAGTACCGACCGGGATCCGAACCCGGTACTTTCGACAAGAGATGTGAGTACCTTGCCTCTAGACCACCATTAGTTGCACAAAACGTATAACCTAGACAGAAAGATAGACTACAGTCCACTCTATAAAATTAATGATGTTGCTGCTTTGATTTATTTACTTTGGCAAATACAGCCTTTGTCTGCAGCGTCAGTCGGCAGCTTCGTGTAAGCACCACTACTGTGTATGGTCTTATCTCTCGTTTCATAGCCCTGCGTTTCTATCCAGAATAATTGTGTAACTAGTAGCAATGGCTAGTTCTACATATGACAATGTTCGTGACATTAAAGACAAAGGGAATTGGGTTTTATTGACCACAGTTTTAGTGGTGTGGATTTTTTTTCCTTCTTAAGTGTGGCATGCATTTTACATTACATAAGAATGTGTGAGAGAGAGAGAGAGAGAGAGAGAGAGAGAGAGAGAGAGAGATAGGAGACAGATGGGGGAGAGTGAAAGAGAGAGAATAAGAGAGTGTATTTATTTATTTATTTATCTGTTCATTTATTTTACATTTGATTCCCCTTCCCTCGTGTTTGGCCAGTCATAAATTGGAGGGGTTGGGGGGGGGGGGGAAGGGGGAAGGGCTTACAAAATTCGTGCTGAACTATTTGTGATAAATTATGTTTAACATATTTTTTTTTCTTCACTGTCAGTAACATCGCGAAACATTTTGCAATTTAGGAAAAATTGAGAGCGGATCATTTTTTTGTTTGTTCTAGATTCAATGTAGTTTTTTTTTGTTGTAGTTTTTGTTTTCTTTGATAACTTTGCAGACTACAACTTCTTTTTTTGTTTTTCCTTCGTTTTTTTTATTGGTGTATTGTTCGTTTGTCTGACCCTTGTTTGTTTGTTCGTTCGTTCGTTCTTTCTTTCTTTCTTCGTTTGTCGTTGTTGTGTGGTGGTTGTGGTTGCTGTTGTTGCTGCTGCAGCTGCTGTTATTGTTGTTGTTGGTGATGGTGGTGATGGGAGGGGGGGGGGGCGGTGTTTCAATTTTGTCAGTTGTATAGTGACAGAGACAATGGTAATGACAATCTGACAACTACAACACCCGGCAAGTTCCACTGCCGGACTGCATTTCATGAGCTCCACCGCTGTAACAGTTCATTTTGCCTTCAACTTAGACCTACCGCTATTTCATGGCTTAAGACCTGTTTACACTGGTAGGTTTTAGGAATAGAAAAAAGGAATGGGGGACTGTGTGGGAAGAACTCTCCTGGCTTTCTGTCTTTTGTTTTCCCGATTTCCCCACCCCCTTCGAAACGTTGTTAGTTTACACTGGTCCGTTTTCTGAATGAGAAACGACGCGCATCGTTTGTTTTGGTCATGTTTCGAATGGGGAATTTGGAAAGCAAAAGTCGGAAAGCCAGGAGAGTTCTTCCCACACAGTCCCCCATTCCTTTTTTCTATTCCTAAAACCTACCAGTGTAAACAGGCCTTTAACAGGTGAGTAGTCTGAATCGATTCACTAATAAAATGCAAGGATGTGCATAAACGTCGGGACCAAAATAATAATAGTAATAATAATAATCTACTCAGACAATTATATCGACAGTTTCAATTTTATTTCATGACATGATCCTGGCATAAATGTTCAAGATCTTGGGTAATCTCACCAAGGATGTGCGACTGAGTTAGCTTTCATGTGCGTCTACACAGCTGTGCTGTTGGCAATCGTGCCGTTCATACCTGGTTTGTAGGTGTCTGGGGAAAGTTGAAATAGGTCAAAGTTGTTAGAGGGAACCAAACAAAAAAAAAAGAGTAAAACTGTCAGCTAATTAAGGGTGGATGGAGTAGCTTGGATTTGACGTCGCGTGGCCACGTTAAAGGGCATTTTGAGGCTTTCACTGTTGTTTTGGGGGTGCCTTGTTGTAGCTTGGGGTGAACTGATGTGCTTGAAGTGGACAAGGGACGGACATGTGAAAAAGTGGTATGGTTAGATAGAGAAAGGGATGGGGAGAGGAAAGAAAAAGACAGAGAAGGATGGGTGAATACATGGATTGGTGGACTGGGAAGACGGATTACTGGATGGCATGAGTAAGCGGATGAAGAAAGGACGGATGGATGGATGGGTGGATGGGTGGATGGATACATAGATGGATGGATGGGTGGATGGATGGATGGATGGGTGGGTGGATGGATAGATGGATGGATGGGTGGATGGGTGGATGGGTGGATGGGTAGATAGATGGATGGATGGGTGGATGGATGGATAGATGGATGGATGGGTGGATGGGTGGATGGGTGGATGGGTGGATGGATAGATGGATGGATGGATGGGTTGATGGGTGGATGGATGGGTGGATGGGTGGATGGGTGGATGGGTGGATGGGTGGATAGATGGGTGGATGGATGGATGGATGGGTGGATGTATGTATGGATGGATGGATGGATGGATGGATGGATGGATGGATGGATGGATAGATGGATGGATGGATGGATGGGTGGATGGATGGATGGATGGATGAATGAATGGATGGATGGATGGATGGGTGGGTGGGTGGATGGATGGATATATGGATGGATGGGTAGATGGGTAGATGGGTGGGTGGATGGATAGATAGATGGATGGATGGATGGGTGGATGGATGAATGGATGGATGGATGGATGGATGGGTGGGTGGGTGGATGGATGGGTGGATGGGTGGGTGGGTGGATGGATGGATGGATGGATGGATGGATTGTTGGATGGATGGATGGATGGATGGATGGATGAGTGGATGAATGGATGGATGGGTTGATGGATGGAAGGATGGAAGGATGGATGGACAGATCGATCAATGGATAGACAGGAGAATGGAAGGCTACATACTAGTGAACAGGTCATCTCTCTGGATTTTGCAAGCGTCAATGGAAGCACAACAGTAGGAGCAAATATCAGCGTTATCGCAGGAATGTGATTCGTGATTAGTGCACACCTGCAGATGAATCATTCAAGTCATATAAAAGTGATAATTCCGTAAATAAACAAAATATACAAATTATATCTTATTATAAAAAAAAAGTGGCGGGAGTGATTCTTGTGGTGCAATTTTGCCCCCCCCCCCTTTTGTTTTTTTGGTTCGTTGCCACAGCCGAAATGACAATTTCAAAAATTATAAAATTAATTTTCTTAAGTGTCAACTAATCCAGCCCAATCGCTGTTGTATCGAACGATTGTGTTATTCAAGTTTCAGGTATTTTAAAGTAAATAGTTGTAAAAATGTCAAATACAATGATCTTTGTTTTGTTTCCTTATAGTCAGCCCACCGCAGGGGAAACGATATTAATACGCGCTCGTTTAATTGCACAAGGTTTCACTTCCAGAAATAACTGCGCAGTGCTCATGAAATCTGTAGTAAGACCGTAGAATAATTATGAGAAGTCTTCTAGACTAGAGAGAGAGGGAGAGAGAGAGAGAGAGAGAGAGAGAGAGAGAGAGAGAGAGAGAGAGAGAGAGAGAGAGAGAGAGAGAGAGAACGGTGGGTTCACAGGTTTATCCAGGATAAGGGCGGGTACCTCATCTAGTATTTTAAACATTATTGTAATTTCAGCTCAAGCAGTTTGGAAATTTACATATTTGAAGGTCAAAGAGTCGCATGTGGCTCGCATGTGGATGAATGGATTATGTGGATGAATGGATTATGTGGATGAGCATTGTGTTACAAAATAATGGGAACAGGCCAAAAAAAAAATGCCTTTTGATAAATGAAATTGACAACTACATTTTTACCATTATGATCTCGATCTAAACTGATTGTTTCTCTCGTATTTCCCTAATGTGACGCGTTTGATCTCAGTGGATGGAATGTTAACAGAGCAGTAGAAGAAATTGCGCTGTACGACAGTGGTACAGGGATGGGAAGATTTCACTCACGTGTGAACTGTGACAGTTGTACTCAACCCTGTTTCCTTCCTGCAAGTGAACTCTGAACTCACAAATCTGTGGATGGATGAGTGGATGGGTGGGTGAATGGATGGGTGGGTGAATAGATGGGTGGATGGATGGATGAATGGATGGAAGAATGAATAGGTGGATGGGTGGGTGGGTGGATGGATGGATGGATGGGTGGATGGATGGGTGGATGGATGCATGATGGATGGGTGGGTGGGTGGGTGGGTGGATGGATGAATGATGGATGGGTGGATGGATGAGTGGATGGGTGGGTGGGTGGATGGATGGATAGATGGATGCATGATGGATGGGTGGGTGGGTGGGTGGGTGGATGGATGGGTGGATGGATGAATGATGGATGGGTGGATGGATGGGTGGATGGGTGGGTGGATGGATGGATGGATGGATGGATGGGTGGATGGATGGATGGATGGATGGATGGATGGATGGATGGATGGATGGATGGATGGATGGATGGATGGATGGATGGATGGATGGATGGACGGATGATTAGCATGTGAGTGAATGAATCATTGTGAGTCAACTAAAGCATCTGAATCAATTCTAATGAAACTTCAAACATGCAACCTTTGACCAAGGAAATGTACCGAGACCAGGAATGAAAGTTGCTCAGTGTGTCCGATGGAGAAATTATAAAAAGTAAATTTGTAGACTTACGTCATCATCGTGATGGCAGTCCTGTGTGCCCGTGCATGAGTCAGGGTCCATGCCGTCTGTGCACATGGGACACATAGCTGCTTTGCCACTTGGTTGGGCTGCCTGAGCTGAGGGTGAGTAGATATGAAATTAAATTTGAAAGGGTTCGCTCTGTACCGTGCCTAAGGCAGGTATCATACTAACCCGGTCAGACACAGTCAGATGCTGCCAGGAAACTGTACAGCAAAGAAAAGTGGCAGAATCTGAATGTTACTGACCGGGCTTATATTGATAGGGTCTTCCCGGATTTATTCAGTATTTTATATAGGAAATTATGGTGTGCACTTTTTGTCTGCCAGCAGCTGACTGTGTCTGGCCGGGCTTAGTATGATACCTCCCTTACTCCACATGGACTCCAAAAACTTACTGTAAAGTGGTGCTTAAAGATAGTGCGTTTTCAGTTCTTTGGTCCCAGTATCTGGAATAAGCGTACATCGAACATCAAAGAGCTGGAAGCCATCACCAAGCTTGAAAATACTGTAAAACCCATGTATTTGAAAAGTAGTTTGACTCTTGATGGAATTTCTGTGCCATGTCTATTACCAATGAGGCATATGTTGTGCACATGTGTGTGTGTGTGAATTCCATCATGCACATGTGTAGTTGTATTTTGTATGTATGTATGCATATGAGAATGGGCTTTTTTTCTGTTTTCTTCCCTGTAAAGTGCCCTGAGCAGTCAGGAAAAGCGTGCTATATAAATCTACTTTAGTATTATTCAAAAGATCGGCGAGTCATTTGTACAAAATTGATGAAATACCATAAAACACACAGAAAAACGCTGGGGTTGGCAGCAGGGCTATAAGCAATGTCAAAATTGGGCAAAAAGAAAAAGTTGTATGTAGCAAAGCCCTGCGTAAGAAATAAAACCCCAACGATACAATGTAAACTAAAAGAGAAGACAGAAAATCTTCAGAATTTCGGCTGTCGACTTTGTCAAGAAAAAAAAAAAAAAAAACAGAAAAAAATGGAACAGAGAAAACAGTGGAACAATAAAACAATCGAACAATAAAAGATTTCGATAGGAAATTTATAGAATGGAAACAGAATAATTTTGTGGACTTATCTGCGAGTTCTTGCTTTGAATTTCCTATTGAAATGTTTTATTGCTCCACTGTTTTCTCTGTTCCATTTTTTTTTCTGTTGTTTACTTCTTTTTTTTTTTTCCTTGACAAAAGCGACAGCCGAAATGTTGAGGATTTTCTGTCTTCTCTTTTAGTTTGCTTTGTATCGTTTGGGTATTATTTCTTTGCTACAACACATTTTTCTCTTCTGTACAAAGCACACTCATCCAGGACTGCTATTATCATTATTATTAGAGTACAGCACTTTGAATGAGCCGAAGTTTCCAGAACTATACCACACAGGAAGAACTGTTTGTGCTCGGTATCTCGCTAGCTTTTTGTGACTTTAGCATGATTCATAGAAGTACGACTTTCAAGTTTTTGCTTTCTCCATGTGTCGTTCAGGTCATGATAGTCCAGGCAGGAACCCTACGGAATTCCGATGCAGAGGATTCAAGTTAAGTTGGCACGTAGGAATGACATAATTCCTGGGTAGATCCGTTGGTTTACGACATCGCACCGACATCAGTATGATGTAGGGAATCCGCCCCTACGGAAATCTTACCAATCCGAACAAAATCTACGTTGGATTGACTTTAGGGACTGGCTGGGAATGCTAGTGGTGTTGTGTGTGTGGTAGTCGTAGTGCCTGGCAGGATGACTTAATGCAAGCCTAGATTAACTAAGTCACGTTTAATTTAAGAAATAAAAAAAAATCCCGATTCCACTGAGATATTTGAACCAACCTCAAACCCTCTACAAACATTATTGTAAGACTGGTTTAAATTTTATACATTTATTAAATTAAATATTTGATGCTGAAAAAAAAATGATTCTAGAATAAAGAGAAAAAAGTGTCCTTGTAGATTAAAATGCTCGCAAATTGATTAAATGGGAAACAATAGAAAACACTAAGTCATAGCAAAGAAATCAATGAATCCATCACTGCTATGTTTTGCCAGCAAGTTTATATTTAAACATTTTTACTTACATAAACAAAGAATAGAAGGTAAAACAACAAAAATAAATATGTAAGTCCAGAGTGTCTGCAACTCCTAATTATATTGAAAATCCATTCAAAACAAATTAAGACACGATGTAGAAAAAAAAAATCTAGAGAATCAATTAGCAAAGTTTGAGCCTGTGTAAAGTTAATGTTTTCTGCAGAAAAAGACTAGATATATGTCTATTGAGAAAGATACATGCAATACAAACATCAAGGGAAAATGGCCGGCTATGGATTGTTGTAAACACACTTTTATGTATATCAAACTTACCTATGACAAAGACAGCAATTGTGACAATACCGACTACAGTATAGGCCTGCATGATGGTTAAGAAAAGTCGTATTCGGGTACGTGGACAGTAACGGACTCCTGTAGTGGATAATCAACTGTCTTAAGCCAGATTTGTTAATTAAGCTCTAACTGCTGTTAACACCAGATTATATAATGACTACGACCCCGGATCTTTTCACACCTGGCACTCAAACATTAAAAGTTCATGTCTGGTGAAAGTCACAGGGGTGTGGTCCCTTAAACCAAGGTCAGGGTTGGGGTAGGGGGGGGGGCAGGTAAGATAAAGAAGATGGCAGCGGAATATTTGCAGGTTACTGGGTCTGTCTGGCTCGACGGCTTTCTGTTTGTTTGTCTGCCTGTCTGTTTGTCTGTCCGTCGGCCTGTCTGTTTGTATGTCTGCCCGCTTGTTTTTCTGTTTGTTTGTCTGTCTGTTTGTTTGTCTGTCTGTTTGTCTGTCTGTTTGTTTGTTTGTTTGTTTGTCTGTTTGTCTGTCTGTCTGTCTGTTTTTTTTTTCAATTCCAAGAGTTTAAAACTAAATCAATTTTTGCCTGGTTGGGTCTCGCATTCTGCAAGAAATTCCAGTCTGAAACCTGGATCTTCTCTTGTGTCCAAATAATATTTCATTAGGGTAAACGCTGCTGTACTGGTAGTAGGTGACGATATTACACTTTACTTGTTCAGTAGTTGGTTTGTCAGTTGTTGTTTTCTATTTCATTATCTTCAACCATCTCTTTATCTTTTCCCAAGGCAAACACTGCCAGCTGTTCCATGTGGGGTTTTTCTGTGGGTTTATTGCAGCGAATGTAGAACGATTGTCTATCTATCTATCTATCCGTCTGTCTGTTTGTCTGTCTGTCTGCCTATCTATCTATCTATCTATCTATCTATCTATCTATCTATCTATCTATCTATCTATCTATCTGTCTGTCTGTCTGTCTGTCTGTCTGTCTGTCTGTCAGTCTGTCTGTCTGTCTGTCTATCTATCTATCTATCTATCTGTCTGTCTGTCTGTCTGTCTATCTATCTATCTATCTATCTATATATCTATTTATCTATCTATTTTTCTGTCTGTTTGTCTATCTATCTATCTATCTATCTATCTATCTATCTATCTATCTATCTATCTATCTGTCTGTCTGTTTGTCTGTTTGTCTGCCTGTCTATCTATCTATCTATCTATTTATCTATCCGTCTGTGTGTCTGTCTATCTATCTATCTATCTATCTATCTATCTATCTATCTATCTATCTATCTGTCTGTCTGTCTGTGTGTCTGTCTGTCTGTCTGTCTGTCTGTCTGTCCGTCCGTCAGTCTGTCTGTCTATCTATCTATCTATCTATCTATCTATCTATCTATCTATCTATCTTTAACTCTACCCCAACTAAAAAAACTCTCATATTCCTGGACCACAAACATTCCTACACTTATGCACAATACCTCCCCGCCCCCACCATAGTGTTGTTTGACTACACAAACACATCATAAACATGTGGATGTTACAGGACTGTTCTCCCATGCCAATCGTGATGTGTGGGTTATCTAGGTCAGACATGCGCACTGGCCACCTGGTTCAGTGCTTTAAATGAATGTCACCATACATTTATTTTAAAAAATCATTATTTTTTTTTTATGACCCAATTTTTTTGTGTGCGTGAACTCGTTTAATCCCATTTTGGGAAATTTGCCTTAGTGCATTTCAACTCCGTTATAAATGGAGCAGACACGTCTTTGCCACAGACAGTGCAATATTATGTCCCAATTTACTACGGTAGCTTTTAATGACAAAACAAAGACTGGCAAATGCAGGAGGGAGAGGAGGAAAGAAAATGGAGAAGAATAGCGAAATGTCGACGATGAAAAGATGGGTATGTTATCATGCAATGATGAATTTAATAGTAGGATAACGAGAGAAATGGACGAGTTGAAACCCGCGACACATGATACCGAGACGGTTTAATTCGCCAAATTCTGTCCGTCGACTTGCGCGCGTGTCATCCATGTCAACAATGCAACAATTCCCACCACATCCCTTCATAACTGAACGAAAAAGGCTTGTACCACAGAGTTCTGTGAGTAGTGAGTGTTTATACGCGCGCTAGTTGTGAACATAATACTGAAAGAAGCAATGGTCCTTCTCGGTATTCTGTATCTCGGTTGAAACATTAGAAGAGATATAATCTCTCTCCATTGCATAATTGATATAAAACTCTTAGCCGTTCACAGCGGGAGTCAGGCTAAAGAGTGGGAACAAAGAGAGAGAGAGAGAGGGAGAGAGAGAGAGAGAGAGAGAGAGAGAGAGAGAGAGAGAGACAGAGACAGAGAGACAGAAAGATAGAAAGAGGCAGACAGACAGACAGACTGATAGACTGACTGCCTGACTGACTACTGCATTCAATAATGAGACAGGCAGACAGACAGACGGGCACACAGAGAGGGAGGGAGAGAGAGAGAGAGAGAGAGGGAGAGAGAGAGAGAGAAACAGGCAGACAGATAGACAGACTGACTGACTGACTACTGCATTCAATAATGAGACAGACAGACAGACAGACAGACAGACAGAAAAGGCGCACACAGAGAGAAGCAAAAGAGATAGAAAGACCACACCCGGTGGCCACTGAAAGTAGAACAATCTAGAAAGTACGGGCGATGCCAGGAATTACGCTCAGGTCACACACACTCGCCACACCCAGGAAGGGCCGGGCAGCGATGATAGCAGAATTGATGTGAAGTTCAAATAAATCCCAACAACAATTATTGCTGGTCTGACATTTGTACATATTAAAAAAAAAAGGTATTATCATGTGGACAAGATAAATGAATTGCACTTAGATAGAATAAGATGAGACAGCTGGCGCTTTTAGCGTGCACAGATTTCGCACCGCCGCCTAGAGGTGAATGCTTGGAAGTCACGAACAGTGCCGTATTTTACGAAGCCAAACAAGACAATAATTGAATTTTGTCCACTGTGCAGCTATCGCTGTAGGCCTTGATTGATGTCCCTTATTTTGTAATTATAAATTCAATCACTGTAAGAAAACTGGTTATTTTTTTCTTTTTAGTCGCTGTAATAAATTCACATCATTAATTTATCATTAAACCAAACATTCTTTTCATGCTATGCGCCATGGGCCCCGCCCACGATCAGCGGTGCAAACTGGGTGCACGATATTTTTCGAGGTGCGAAGGAGGGAGTGTCTGATCTTATCGTTTCTAATATCTTTGACATAAACAAGGAAAAGGAAAACCATTAAATTTCTCTTTTAAACGAGATTGCGGTTTCTTCAAGTGGGAATGGCATATAACTGAGTTAAGGCTGTTCTCTGCAACAAGCATCACTGACTGTAAAGACCTATGTTGTTATTTGTGTTTTTCTGTGTGTTTTTTTTTACCTCTCACCACTGAGTCATTTTCTGTCTTTGTTATTGTTGTTGTTCTTGGGGGGTGAGATGAGATGCAATTGATTTACCTAAGCAGAAGTTCGGGGGAAAACAGAGCACTATACATAAAAAAAAAAAACTTAGAGAGAAGATTAGGTGAGGAGATACAGATAAGACATGTTAGTGCTCAGGGAGTGACAGGAAGAAGAAAAACAAGTGACCGCGGCGCTAATCGAACCCACGGCCTCCGCTATACCACCAACCGGCTTACCAGGTAGAATTTCATAGATTCCCAGCCAGTAATCCTAGGGCAAATCCAACTATTCGGATTAACCTCAGATTTTCACATCAGAAAATGGCGACCCTCCTCCGTAGATTCGCTGTTTACAACATCGCGCCGAGGTCGACTTGATGTAAAGAACCCACATCTATGATAATTGTAGCAATACTAAGGAAATCTACATGGGACTGACTTAGTGATGGCTGCTGGGTTAGTCTGTATGTGCAAGACATGTCTCTAGCTCTAGCAGCGATGTTCTGGGTTTTCTTTACCATATCATTTTACTCTACTGTCCAACATCATCATCATCATCATCATCATCTCTCTCTCTCTCTCTCTCTCTCTCTCAGCTCTCTCTCTCTCTCTTTCTCTCTCTCTCTCTCTCTCTCTCTCTCTTCCATCATTATCATACTGACTATACAGAGGATCCAACCATAATGTGGACTGGGGAGACAAAATTCACCGGAATACTTGCCAAAATTGGTCCATTTTGTTGTAGCTGTTATGTTTTCTTTTGTTTTGTTGCTTACTTTGAAACCCGGACTTTGCAAACTCCAACTTTTTCTTTTCTTTTGCCCTCATTTTAACTGTTTGCCCAGCCTCGTTGCGAGCCCACAGGTTTTATTTTTAAATGACTCCAGTTAGCTTAACAAATAGGGGAATGGTCGATTCATTATCGCTGAGGTTGCTATCTTGGGAAGGGCGTTGTCCCCGGTGCATGACTCTCAGGATACCAGAAGCATCACGTGCCAAAACCTCTCTCACACCGCTTGGAAGTCGAAACTTAATTCTCACGGTATTTTTCTTTCAGTGTTAACAGCACGTGGTAGGAGACCTAGACATTTCTATATAAAATGGGAAGAAACGCGTTTTTGTGCAAAAGAAAGAAAATAGTAAACTGAACTTTGACTTTTCATCGAAGAAAAACAAGTCAGGCCCACTTGTCTACACAATTCGTCCAGGTTCCTTGAGAAGCATAATGAAAATCGTGGTTTTGTTCGCATCTTTGTGCCTGACGGCCATCACAGGTGAGATATGTTCATTCTGATAATAACCTAGCTTCTGACACCTTTTTAGGTGGAGACTAAGTCACGTGAACATGATTATTATTTTGTTTTTTTTGTTTTAAATTTCCAATCTTGTAGATTTCGTTGTGTCCTGTTAACTGTAGACGACAGACGATCATGAAAAAAAAAAAGGCATTTTTGGCGAGATTCCGGATTCGCACCTTTTTTTTTTTTTTTTTAAGTTTGTTGTTCTCCAGTTTAGACCCTAAAAAATGGATGATGATTATTTGGCCAGACGACAGACTAACCATACTAGTGCTCTGATTTCGTAACTCGCTTTTTTTTTAAATTTTAAATTGAGATATTTGATCTGCTTCTGGGCCTTGATAGCCACAGGTTGTGGTATAAGATTAGGGTTAAATTCTGAAAACTAAGGGTTAAATAACGTTTTTAAACAATCGTAATTGTTAATTCTGATGAAGAAAGTTAATCAGTGCCTTTGCTTCGCCTGAAAATTTTCTAACAACCGACTTATGACAGTTTACCAGACGCCCTCGAAACAGTCACCATAGCAAAATGTAATGTGTCAGAAACTGCCATGTCAG
>OZ007574.1:56394785-56544785 GCA_963931925.1 Onchidella celtica | reverse complement strand
AGTTACAATTAATCAGCGTTCTCGTCAGTTACAATTAATCTGTGTTATTGTTAGTTATGATTAATCTGTGTTGTTGTTAGTTACAATTAATCTGTGTCATTGCAAGTTATAATTAATCAGTGTTCTTGTCAGTTACAATTAATCTGTGTTATTGTTAGCAAATGAAAGAGAGACCGAGCAAATCAGAACGGAACGGTGCAATTATTCAATTGTTAATCAATTTGGAAGTGCGAATATTGTTTCATGTTTACTGTTCTAGTTGATGAGGCGAAAAACAATCATATTGATGGGCAGTTCATACATGTTTATTAATTGACCCCTTTGATGGACACAAACATTTTGGCTGCAAAGTTCAGACTTCGATTGTGGATAACGGAAACGTGTGTTTAGTATTTCACCTGGATAGTGTGTATACAACTGGATTTGGAGAATAGTTGTGTACAGACCCACAGGTAAGTGACCACAATGATGTGCAAGCCATAATTTGCCGTACTGTGAAAGAAGGCTGTATTCGCTGAAAACAATTTTATAGAAGACGCTGTTGAAGTTATAATTACAAAATTAGTGAAGACAATCAAGGTATACAGCGATAGCTGAACAATGAACAAAATGCAATATTTTCCTTATTTGGCCTTGTTAAATACTGCACTGTTCATGACTTCCATACATTACCCTCTGGGTGGCGGTGCGAAATCTGTGCGCGCTAAAAGTGCTAGTTGTCAATTCTGATTGTTTCCGGTACCTTTGATGACAACAAGAAACTATGCGTCACATAAGCCTATAACCGATGCAGAAACATATAGTACATTTGAATGGCTGGATGGTAAACCTTCGTAACTCAACTTTTAAAAAATTGAGATATTTGGCATGCAAATGGCCTTTCACAGCCCGTAGGCAGTGTTATACGTTGGAGGTTCAATTCGTAAAACAAAGGGTTAGATGACTTTTCTTTAAAATATGGTAACTGCTAAGTCTGATAAAGAAAGTTATTAGATTTTTTTGCTTCACCTGAAAAATCTGTAAAAATCGATTTACGATGGTTTACCACGCGACCCTTATTTTCATTCTATATTTGACCTAGATTGGTCTGTGCGGTCTTTTATGGCAGCACGGCATTATTGTTCCGTACTTGTGCTAAGTTTTACAGTGACCAGTGACAGTGACAAAACCCAGTATTCCACGATTGTTGTTACAGGTACGTACGTCCCCCAAGTTTTTTTGCGCTAGGGGTACGTATTTTAAAGCCTTGTGTGGTTCCAGGGCTAGAGAGCTCCTCCCGAAATGCTTCTAACAACAGCCTTAATTAATTATTCTTTCAGATTTTCTTTTCGTTTTCTTCTTGACTTTTGGTTGAAAGGGTAGGGTGCAGGGTTAGGGATTCGATAAGAATTGGGGTTAAGGATAAGGACGGGGTTAGGGGTAGGTACGTATACGTACGCGCCCCTAGCGCAAAACACGTGGGGTGCATAATATGTACTTATAACAACATCCTCTTATTCTATATAACTTGACTACAGCCTGAGCTCACCTACAGACAATCTGGGATTCTTCTTCTTCCTCTTGAATCTCAGTCTCACCCCTCAGCCAATATCTTAGGGTTCCCAAACAAAATCCCGGCCCAATAACATCTTAAATCGGCCATCTCGCGGCGTTTGTTCTTCTTTGTTTTCTCTCCATGTTCTGAAAAACTGGAGATCTTTTAGTATGTAGAAGAGGTGTCACAAATGTACACTTTGACACTTGTTTAAAATGCGTTGGGGCACTTGTCAAGCTGTTTCACAGTTCTGATTTATTCTAACTCCTTATCAATCATAATACTAAAGCCGCAAATGTTTGACGTCGAATTTCTCGGTCGTGCAAAAAGTGGAACTGGAACTTCTCTAGAACCCAGGTCGCAGTCTGTGATATTAAGTATTTGGAAACAGTGCAGAACTTACGATGAAACGGACAAACTAGCCACATCTGATTGCGAAACTGTGTGACTATTGAATTCATAAACTATAAGAGGTGTCTGTAACGAAATTCCTCCGCAATCAAAAGCAAAGTTGAAGGTAAGTTAACACGTCCCAAGTCTTGTGTCAACAAGAGGTGTGTGGACCAGTTGTTAAATCTATTTGCCATCTCCCCTGGATACATGAATGTATCTATTTTAGGTCTGTACATTGTAAATCCGAATGTTAATAAAAGATAAGAAATATTTTATTATCCCATTAGGACAATTCTCTTTCACAGAGCGTTTAAGAGCACACATATGGTACACGCATGTTATAGCGCATTATTACATGAAACAGCCCAATAAATTCAATAACAGGCATACATGACGTGACATGGTAAGGAACCTTAGTGAAATATGCCACACGTCTAGCTAAAGTGAGGCGAATTGAGGAGGGCAAAAACGATCTTCTGTATCGTTCCCATTTTGCTTTCATGTATGTTATTCTGTTACTCCTGTATGATCTAGAAATTTGATGAAATAGGGATGGTGCCTGTCTTTTAAGATGGATATAAATTTCTTTACACAAGAACTTTAAGTACAGATGGTGATTGATTGTGATTGTTCATCCTCTGTGGCCGTTGAGCGTCGAGGGGAGATGCAGTTTTTTATGGTAGGCCAACTCTGCCGCTCTTTCAACTGAAATGTTGTTGTTGTTTTTCGAGGTTCCTTTGGCTCCTTCAATCCATCTTATGCGTGGTCTGTGTCACGAGTGGAGTGAGTGCAATTAAGGGGATTGCTACAGAGCGGGTGTAGAGTAAGAAGGACTCACAATAGACAGCAAGTTAAGCGTGCTGTTGTGAGTAGTGGGGGGGTCTGAATGAGGCGAAAGCGCTGTATAACTATCACTGCAAGTTAGAAGGTCCGACGGAGCGGACCTGTGAATAAGAGCCCAGCGGGCGGACATAAGTGAAAGCAGTCGGGAGACGGATGAGTGTTGTTCCAGTAATGACTGGTATGTAGAACGTTGATTGATTATTATGATTGATGTATTATATTATATTCGTCTATTACCATGATGTAAATAAGTATATGTGAGGAATGTGGAAGTCCTTGATATTGGATATAGCAATGTGCGCCATGAGCGATAGATGAAAGTGAGTTCATGGATTTGTAGCGCGAGTGAGTAGTGTGTACTCCGATGGAGGTGTGTTACCGTAAGATGTGTGGTGAGTGAAAGGTGAACTAGTGTGTGTACGCTTCATGGATTGTAAGGAGAGGTGGAGTGAATAGAAATGGTAGGGTATTATACCAATGTAATGTTATTCTTGTAGGTGTCGGGGACGGGCCGCAGAGCCACCTCGATGAGCACAAGTGATAGGCCATCATAGGGCCGGAGGCCGCACATAGGCCAGAAGTGAGGCTGTCAGTACAGGACAGTAGAGGCACATAAAGTCGTGGCAGTCAGGCCACGGACAGGGACGTAGATATGAGAGTGAATGAGATGCTATATTGTTGCCATGTTGATAGGCTAGTGAACTGATACTATGTTGTTGCCATGTTGATGGCTATGGAGATAATAACGTGTTATTTCCCTGCTGAGGTGCTAGGGGAGTGCTAAGGTGTATGACAATAGGGAGGGGATATTGAGAGACTGCGGTGCCAGTAAATTATTAATGTGCTATTAAGACCCTGAGGGGAGAGGCTGAGGCCGAAGTGCCTTTAGGAGTAACTACCGGATTGTGGATCCGAGGGAGAGTGTGTGTGAGAATAAGGCCGTTGTACGGCAGTTCATTTCAATAATATAATGTATGTAATTGCGCTATTATATGTATAATTATGTTTAATAAATGTGTGAGTCTGATGGATTGTTCTGTTAAGTGTTAAACTTGTTTGTTCGTGATTGTTGTCCTGTCATAAACTATTACATCTCCCAGTCTGGGATTTGTGACACTGGGGGCTCGTCCGGGATGCCTTTAGGTGGGGGCTCGTCCTGTTTACCTGTGGTCATTTTGACATTGTGTATTCGTTATATCTAGTTGTTTTTCTGTTGTGCTAGGAATTCGTGCTGTTGTCTTTGTTCGTGGGATGAATGGAAATTTCATGATGATATGATTTATGTATGTTTATGAATAATAATATGTATTGATGCATGTATTTTGATGAATAGGTATTAATGTGTATTTAAACTTTCCAGAGTGTGTGCCTGCCAGCCTGTAGAGGTCAAGCAGCCAGAGCTCCGAGAAAACGGGAGAAATTTAGATCAAGGGCGAAAGTTAAGTGAAATTCTGAAATTTTGTACCCTGGATTGAGGGCTGTCTTTTCTTCTGTCTTTTTCCGCTGTTTTTCTGTTTTCGTTGTAATTGATTATACGGGCGGTGGCGCGGGTTTGCTGTGTTGAACTTAGTTTATCCTTTTAAAAAGGTGTGGTAAACTTTGGAACTTCGTTCATCACAGTGAACAGTTCTGTAGGGACCTGTAATATTGTTTAGTTGTAGCGTCGATATCTTCTCTGTTCCGCAGGAAGACGTATTCTCTTGTCCCTCTTTCTACCTATCTATAGATACGTTCTTTTTTTTCAGACTCTGTTCTTGTTCGTACCGTGTTGTGTAATCGGCGTAGTAGGTTGCATTTTTTTTTCCATTATAGTTTTTTTTTTGTAGAAGCTTGTCCTAGTCTGGTTCGTTGTCCTTGACGTACTTGTGGTCCTTTTACTGTATTTCTTCATTCTTGTCGTCCTATTTTCTTTTATAATTAATAGTGCATACATTTTATAGATATAGAATTAGTGTTACTGTAAAGGTAAATTTTTGAATTGGATTTGAGACAACTGGGTATTGTTATATCTGGTGTGATCTCAGGTCTCTGGTCGTGTTGCTAGTGACCATACCGACAGGGTAGCCGTTTTCATAGTATACATACCATAACCATAAATCTGTGAAATGGCGGAACTCCAACAACTAATGAAGTTGGGTAAGGAACTTGGCCTGGAGGGAGAGGAGTTACGCGGCTGGATTAAAGAACAGCAGGCAGAAATGCGCGATGAGCGTGCTAAGGATAGAGAGCGAGAAAAAGAGGCTCAGGTAAAGGAGTTAGAGGCTCAGCAACAGGAGAGACGGGCTAAGGAAAGGGAGCAAGAGATAAGGTTAAAGGAGATAGAGGCGCAAGTAAAGATTGCGGAGTTAGAACTCAAGAAGAATACGCCAGCGGAAACGGCTGAGCGGCAGGTACACAATAAAGGTGGCGTTAGGATTAAGCTCCCTACGTTCGACGACCGGAAGGACGACATAGACGCCTTCCTTTACAGGTTCGAACTGAACGCACAATTGCAATGGGGGGAAAATAAGGAATTATGGGCCACGTACCTGGCATCGCTATTGCAGGGGCGAGCGTTAACCTACTTTAAAGAGCTACAGCGCGAAGACGTGCAAGATTACGATAAGCTGAAGGCTTTGCTGCTTCGCCGATTTGCGCGTACCGAGGAATATTTCCGGGAGCAGTTTAGGCGAGCACGTGCAGATGCCAGGGAGGACTTTGCTGCCTTCGTCGCGAGACTAACGGAGTATTTCGCGAACTGGGTAGACTTGGCGCATGTGGGCACGGATTTCGCTAAACTGAAAGACCTAATGATCCGTGACCAGCTGTACGCGTCGTGCCACAAAGATCTGGTGGCTTTCCTGAAAGAGAACGAACCCGCGACGGTGCAGGAGGCGTCTAAGTTGGCGGAGGCATACCGTACGGCGCATCCGTCCAAACCAGTCGCCAGGGCGTACGTCCAAGATGCTGGGTACGTCGCCGTTGTCGAGGGGTCGCCGGCAGGACTTAGGGACAGGTCGCGTCAGCGTGGTGCCTATAGCGGGCAAGCCCAGGGGCAGCGTAGGGGCTATCACCAATCACCGGCATATGGATCCGGTAAGTTTGACCGAGCAGGAGGGCTAGGTCGCGGTAATGGCCGGGGGCGAGTTGTGACCTTTGCCGATGACCGACGGCATAGGGACTCTAGTTCCGGTCGCGAGGGGTCACGGGGACCCAGGCCTAGGGCAGCACAGGGAGCGGAGTGTTGGACTTGCGGACGCGTGGGTCACTTTTCGCGCGAGTGTAGGGCCGCGAAGTGTTGGAACTGCGGAAGAGCAGATCACATCAGCGTGAACTGCCCTGCAGGTAGGATAGCGGCGAACGTGGACAGTAGCTCCAGTCCATGTTCCCCAAATAAATTTCATCATGCGGCTGCGTGTGTTACATCGGACAACGGAGGCGGACAGTATTCTAAGTGTCCCAGTTGTGAGAAGTTATTATCTTCCGGTGTTTTACCTTGTGGGAGAAAGATCCCCGTTATAAATTCATGTCATACAGGAGGTGGTCTTAGGGTTTATCCGGGGTTTGTTGGGGACGAACCGGTCTCGGTTTTACGAGATACAGGATCTACCGTTGTGGGAGTGCATAGGGATTGCATTCGGGATTCACAGCTTACAGGTGAGACTGTCCCGTGCATCCAATTTTCGGGGGCCATTGAGAAATTACCCATGGCAAGAATAATGATAGATACACCTTTCCTTAGCGGGGAAGTCGAAGCAGTCGTTGGTTGTTTTCCAGGCGCCCAGCTCATCATTGGGAATGTATCACGGGTCGTTGCCCCTTCAGATGAGAACGTGCAAGCATGGTCGCAATCAAAAGGTATTGACTTTTGCGCCGCGGTCGAAACACGTCGACGGGTAGCTGATAAAGATAAGATTAGACCTTTGGCTACCCCAGCGGTCAACCTAGATATCACGCCAGAGCGCTTGGCGAAATTACAAAGGGAGGACCCATCATTAAACCCATGTTTTGGGGAAGCGCGAACCGAGAAAACGAGGAGATATAAGAACGGGTCGTCCTCCTTTATTGTTCAGGCGGGCATTCTGTTCCGTAAGTATGTAACGGTGTCCTCCATTTTAAAGCAGGTCGTTGTGCCAGCGTTGCTGATCGCAACAGTATTGCATTTGGCACATGATGTCCCATTAGCGGGTCATATGGGGATAGCTAGAACCAAAGAAAGGGTTCTTAAAAATTTTTACTGGCCATCGATCCACAGAGATGTGCAAGTCTATTGTAAGACGTGCAGTGCGTGCCAAAAGACGACGCATAAGGGTCGTACACCCCAGGCTCCTCTTCAGAAGATCCCCACGGTCTCGGAACCGTTTAAAAAGGTCTCGATAGACCTTGTTGGCCCCATTCACCCAGCGACCGATAGGGGGAATCGATTTTTCTTAACGGTCATATGTAATGCTACGAGATGGCCAGAGGCGGTTCCTCTGCGGACCATAACGTCGGAGGCAGTCGCGGAAGCGTTGTTTGCAATTTTCGCTAGGGTAGGAATACCAGAGCAAATTCTGTCTGATAGGGGCGCGCAATTTACGTCGCAGATGATGAAGGAATTGTTCCGCTTATTCAGCATACAACCCATCACTACCACCCCTTATCATCCGCAGGCTAATGGCATGTGCGAGAGATTGAACTCGACGTTAAAGTCGATGCTGCGTAAGGTAGCTGCTGATCGCCCTAAAGATTGGGATAGATATATCCCTGCAGTGTTATTCGCGTACAGAGAGGTACGGCAGGAGTCAACGGGATTCTCGCCGTTCGAAATGATGTACGGTCGTAGTCCTAGGGGCCCAACTGATGTTCTTCGGGACATGATGACGTCGCCATCATCGGGAGACGATGAGCAGATTTCGGTGTTTCAGTACCTTGTTGATTTAAGAGAAAGACTATCTGCAGCGCGCACTATAGCAGAAGAAGCGTCTAGTATCGCTTCGAAAAGAGCAAAAGACTATAAAGATAGAGGTTCCAAACTGAGAATTTTTAAGCCAGGAGACAAGGTTCTGTTGTTGTTACCTACGGACCATAATAAGTTATTGATGACATGGAAAGGCCCTTATGTTATTGAGCGAGTTGTTTCAAAGGTAGATTACGCTATCCACATTGATGGAGCGAGTAAGGTTTTCCATGTTAATATGCTACAGAGATTTTATGAGAGACCACAGTATCTGTGTGCACAGACAAGACCAGAGGAGACTGTCTTCTCTACTGCTTGTACGGGGGTCGTAGACCAGCTGGACTGTGACGTAAGCGACACCGAGGCGCAGGAAGAGTTACAAATTCAATTGCCGGAGTTAACTGCGACACAAGGTTACAGGGACGTAAAAATTAACCCTGACCTTACGAGTTCAAGGAGTAGGGAACTTGAGACCCTGTTAGCGTCATTCCCGGACGTTGTTACGGATTTGCCGGGTCGCACTACGGTGATCCAGCACCAAATAAAGTTGACTTCGGATAAGCCAGTATTTCTTAAACCGTATCCGTTGCCTTTTTCTTCGAGAGATAGAGTCATAAAGGAAGTTGAGTCAATGTTGAAGTTAGATGTGATAGAACCATCAACATCGCCGTATTCATCACCCATCGTCCTCGTGAAAAAACTTGATGGATCGGTGCGGTTCTGTATTGATTTTCGAAGATTGAACACTATTACGGTAGGCGATAGGGAGCCTATCCCGTTTCAGGAGGAATTAATAGCTTCATTGGCCGGGTCCACGTGGTTTTCCAAGATAGATTTGACGAAAGGGTATTGGGAAATCCCGCTTACTGAGGAGTCTAAACAATACACGGCGTTTCAAACGCCCATTGGATTATTCCAATTTAAGGTCATGCCATTTGGGTTGGTGAACGCGCCAGCGACGTTTGCACGATTGATGAGATTAGTGTTGAAGGACATACCTAATGTCGTGTCATTCTTTGACGATATAGCATGCCATACGTCGACATGGTCTGAGCATATTCAGACACTAACAGTAATTTTTCAACGATTACGTCATTTTGGGTTAACGGCTAAACCCGCAAAGATGGATTTGGCATGTCCAGAGATAGTATTCTTAGGACATATTGTGGGTAGAGGTGTTCAGAGACCTGAAGAAACAAAAATTGACAAGTTAGTAGGGTTGCAAATCCCAAAAACAAAGAAACAAGTCAGAAGCTTAGTGGGAATTTTAAATTATTACAGAAAGTTCATTCCAAATTTTTCCTCCTTGTCATCTTCTCTTACTGACCTTACTAAGAAGGGACAACCCGATAAGGTCCAGTGGACGTCTGAATGTCAGACAGCATTTGATAATTTGGTGACAGCATTATCATCGTCACCCATTCTGATATTACCCGATTTTCGATCTAATTTTATCCTCAGAACGGATGCGTCGGACTCTGGTGTCGGCGCTTGTCTTCTACAGGAGAAGAACGAATGTCTCCATCCTGTATGTTATGTCAGTAGGAAGTTATTGCAGAGAGAAAGAAAGTATTCTGTGATAGAGCGTGAGTGTCTTGCCATTGTCTGGTCCGTCCAGAAACTAGGACGTTATCTCATGGGACGAGAATTTTGTATCCAGACAGACCACAAGCCACTGACATTTTTGTCGAAGAATCGTTCGTCCAGCCCACGCTTGTCTAGATGGGCATTGGCTTTGCAGCCGTATACCTTCGTTATTCAACCAATTCCAGGAACCAGCAATCATATCGCCGACTACCTTAGTCGAGCCTAGGGCAAGATTTCAGGAGCTTATACATCGGAGGACAGGAACAGTGACAGGATCTGTGTGAATGAGTCGACTTTAAAATATTGACATTATAAATATGATATGAAGAATGGTTGATAGGTTGAATGGTTTTTGATTCTGTATTAAGTATGGTGGTTAGTTAGCTATTCATGATGTGACACATATATGCATATTTCAGACCATATTGATCCCCATATTTTCCCCTGAGTTCGGTATTCTATATACTAGGGGAACTGCTAGGTCATTTTTTTTTTAGTATAGGTATTGCTCACGCTCACTCGTTGACAGTCATCTTGATGCGATTTGAAATTAATTGCATTAATTTTTTTGGGGTGGGGGATGATGTCACGAGTGGAGTGAGTGCAATTAAGGGGATTGCTACAGAGCGGGTGTAGAGTAAGAAGGACTCACAATAGACAGCAAGTTAAGCGTGCTGTTGTGAGTAGTGGGGGGGGTCTGAATGAGGCGAAAGCGCTGTATAACTATCACTGCAAGTTAGAAGGTCCGACGGAGCGGACCTGTGAATAAGAGCCCAGCGGGCGGACATAAGTGAAAGCAGTCGGGAGACGGATGAGTGTTGTTCCAGTAATGACTGGTATGTAGAACGTTGATTGATTATTATGATTGATGTATTATATTATATTCGTCTATTACCATGATGTAAATAAGTATATGTGAGGAATGTGGAAGTCCTTGATATTGGATATAGCAATGTGCGCCATGAGCGATAGATGAAAGTGAGTTCATGGATTTGTAGCGCGAGTGAGTAGTGTGTACTCCGATGGAGGTGTGTTACCGTAAGATGTGTGGTGAGTGAAAGGTGAACTAGTGTGTGTACGCTTCATGGATTGTAAGGAGAGGTGGAGTGAATAGAAATGGTAGGGTATTATACCAATGTAATGTTATTCTTGTAGGTGTCGGGGACGGGCCGCAGAGCCACCTCGATGAGCACAAGTGATAGGCCATCATAGGGCCGGAGGCCGCACATAGGCCAGAAGTGAGGCTGTCAGTACAGGACAGTAGAGGCACATAAAGTCGTGGCAGTCAGGCCACGGACAGGGACGTAGATATGAGAGTGAATGAGATGCTATATTGTTGCCATGTTGATAGGCTAGTGAACTGATACTATGTTGTTGCCATGTTGATGGCTATGGAGATAATAACGTGTTATTTCCCTGCTGAGGTGCTAGGGGAGTGCTAAGGTGTATGACAATAGGGAGGGGATATTGAGAGACTGCGGTGCCAGTAAATTATTAATGTGCTATTAAGACCCTGAGGGGAGAGGCTGAGGCCGAAGTGCCTTTAGGAGTAACTACCGGATTGTGGATCCGAGGGAGAGTGTGTGTGAGAATAAGGCCGTTGTACGGCAGTTCATTTCAATAATATAATGTATGTAATTGCGCTATTATATGTATAATTATGTTTAATAAATGTGTGAGTCTGATGGATTGTTCTGTTAAGTGTTAAACTTGTTTGTTCGTGATTGTTGTCCTGTCATAAACTATTACATCTCCCAGTCTGGGATTTGTGACACTGGGGGCTCGTCCGGGATGCCTTTAGGTGGGGGCTCGTCCTGTTTACCTGTGGTCATTTTGACATTGTGTATTCGTTATATCTAGTTGTTTTTCTGTTGTGCTAGGAATTCGTGCTGTTGTCTTTGTTCGTGGGATGAATGGAAATTTCATGATGATATGATTTATGTATGTTTATGAATAATAATATGTATTGATGCATGTATTTTGATGAATAGGTATTAATGTGTATTTAAACTTTCCAGAGTGTGTGCCTGCCAGCCTGTAGAGGTCAAGCAGCCAGAGCTCCGAGAAAACGGGAGAAATTTAGATCAAGGGCGAAAGTTAAGTGAAATTCTGAAATTTTGTACCCTGGATTGAGGGCTGTCTTTTCTTCTGTCTTTTTCCGCTGTTTTTCTGTTTTCGTTGTAATTGATTATACGGGCGGTGGCGCGGGTTTGCTGTGTTGAACTTAGTTTATCCTTTTAAAAAGGTGTGGTAAACTTTGGAACTTCGTTCATCACAGTGAACAGTTCTGTAGGGACCTGTAATATTGTTTAGTTGTAGCGTCGATATCTTCTCTGTTCCGCAGGAAGACGTATTCTCTTGTCCCTCTTTCTACCTATCTATAGATACGTTCTTTTTTTTCAGACTCTGTTCTTGTTCGTACCGTGTTGTGTAATCGGCGTAGTAGGTTGCATTTTTTTTTCCATTATAGTTTTTTTTTTGTAGAAGCTTGTCCTAGTCTGGTTCGTTGTCCTTGACGTACTTGTGGTCCTTTTACTGTATTTCTTCATTCTTGTCGTCCTATTTTCTTTTATAATTAATAGTGCATACATTTTATAGATATAGAATTAGTGTTACTGTAAAGGTAAATTTTTGAATTGGATTTGAGACAACTGGGTATTGTTATATCTGGTGTGATCTCAGGTCTCTGGTCGTGTTGCTAGTGACCATACCGACAGGGTAGCCGTTTTCATAGTATACATACCATAACCATAAATCTGTGAAATGGCGGAACTCCAACAACTAATGAAGTTGGGTAAGGAACTTGGCCTGGAGGGAGAGGAGTTACGCGGCTGGATTAAAGAACAGCAGGCAGAAATGCGCGATGAGCGTGCTAAGGATAGAGAGCGAGAAAAAGAGGCTCAGGTAAAGGAGTTAGAGGCTCAGCAACAGGAGAGACGGGCTAAGGAAAGGGAGCAAGAGATAAGGTTAAAGGAGATAGAGGCGCAAGTAAAGATTGCGGAGTTAGAACTCAAGAAGAATACGCCAGCGGAAACGGCTGAGCGGCAGGTACACAATAAAGGTGGCGTTAGGATTAAGCTCCCTACGTTCGACGACCGGAAGGACGACATAGACGCCTTCCTTTACAGGTTCGAACTGAACGCACAATTGCAATGGGGGGAAAATAAGGAATTATGGGCCACGTACCTGGCATCGCTATTGCAGGGGCGAGCGTTAACCTACTTTAAAGAGCTACAGCGCGAAGACGTGCAAGATTACGATAAGCTGAAGGCTTTGCTGCTTCGCCGATTTGCGCGTACCGAGGAATATTTCCGGGAGCAGTTTAGGCGAGCACGTGCAGATGCCAGGGAGGACTTTGCTGCCTTCGTCGCGAGACTAACGGAGTATTTCGCGAACTGGGTAGACTTGGCGCATGTGGGCACGGATTTCGCTAAACTGAAAGACCTAATGATCCGTGACCAGCTGTACGCGTCGTGCCACAAAGATCTGGTGGCTTTCCTGAAAGAGAACGAACCCGCGACGGTGCAGGAGGCGTCTAAGTTGGCGGAGGCATACCGTACGGCGCATCCGTCCAAACCAGTCGCCAGGGCGTACGTCCAAGATGCTGGGTACGTCGCCGTTGTCGAGGGGTCGCCGGCAGGACTTAGGGACAGGTCGCGTCAGCGTGGTGCCTATAGCGGGCAAGCCCAGGGGCAGCGTAGGGGCTATCACCAATCACCGGCATATGGATCCGGTAAGTTTGACCGAGCAGGAGGGCTAGGTCGCGGTAATGGCCGGGGGCGAGTTGTGACCTTTGCCGATGACCGACGGCATAGGGACTCTAGTTCCGGTCGCGAGGGGTCACGGGGACCCAGGCCTAGGGCAGCACAGGGAGCGGAGTGTTGGACTTGCGGACGCGTGGGTCACTTTTCGCGCGAGTGTAGGGCCGCGAAGTGTTGGAACTGCGGAAGAGCAGATCACATCAGCGTGAACTGCCCTGCAGGTAGGATAGCGGCGAACGTGGACAGTAGCTCCAGTCCATGTTCCCCAAATAAATTTCATCATGCGGCTGCGTGTGTTACATCGGACAACGGAGGCGGACAGTATTCTAAGTGTCCCAGTTGTGAGAAGTTATTATCTTCCGGTGTTTTACCTTGTGGGAGAAAGATCCCCGTTATAAATTCATGTCATACAGGAGGTGGTCTTAGGGTTTATCCGGGGTTTGTTGGGGACGAACCGGTCTCGGTTTTACGAGATACAGGATCTACCGTTGTGGGAGTGCATAGGGATTGCATTCGGGATTCACAGCTTACAGGTGAGACTGTCCCGTGCATCCAATTTTCGGGGGCCATTGAGAAATTACCCATGGCAAGAATAATGATAGATACACCTTTCCTTAGCGGGGAAGTCGAAGCAGTCGTTGGTTGTTTTCCAGGCGCCCAGCTCATCATTGGGAATGTATCACGGGTCGTTGCCCCTTCAGATGAGAACGTGCAAGCATGGTCGCAATCAAAAGGTATTGACTTTTGCGCCGCGGTCGAAACACGTCGACGGGTAGCTGATAAAGATAAGATTAGACCTTTGGCTACCCCAGCGGTCAACCTAGATATCACGCCAGAGCGCTTGGCGAAATTACAAAGGGAGGACCCATCATTAAACCCATGTTTTGGGGAAGCGCGAACCGAGAAAACGAGGAGATATAAGAACGGGTCGTCCTCCTTTATTGTTCAGGCGGGCATTCTGTTCCGTAAGTATGTAACGGTGTCCTCCATTTTAAAGCAGGTCGTTGTGCCAGCGTTGCTGATCGCAACAGTATTGCATTTGGCACATGATGTCCCATTAGCGGGTCATATGGGGATAGCTAGAACCAAAGAAAGGGTTCTTAAAAATTTTTACTGGCCATCGATCCACAGAGATGTGCAAGTCTATTGTAAGACGTGCAGTGCGTGCCAAAAGACGACGCATAAGGGTCGTACACCCCAGGCTCCTCTTCAGAAGATCCCCACGGTCTCGGAACCGTTTAAAAAGGTCTCGATAGACCTTGTTGGCCCCATTCACCCAGCGACCGATAGGGGGAATCGATTTTTCTTAACGGTCATATGTAATGCTACGAGATGGCCAGAGGCGGTTCCTCTGCGGACCATAACGTCGGAGGCAGTCGCGGAAGCGTTGTTTGCAATTTTCGCTAGGGTAGGAATACCAGAGCAAATTCTGTCTGATAGGGGCGCGCAATTTACGTCGCAGATGATGAAGGAATTGTTCCGCTTATTCAGCATACAACCCATCACTACCACCCCTTATCATCCGCAGGCTAATGGCATGTGCGAGAGATTGAACTCGACGTTAAAGTCGATGCTGCGTAAGGTAGCTGCTGATCGCCCTAAAGATTGGGATAGATATATCCCTGCAGTGTTATTCGCGTACAGAGAGGTACGGCAGGAGTCAACGGGATTCTCGCCGTTCGAAATGATGTACGGTCGTAGTCCTAGGGGCCCAACTGATGTTCTTCGGGACATGATGACGTCGCCATCATCGGGAGACGATGAGCAGATTTCGGTGTTTCAGTACCTTGTTGATTTAAGAGAAAGACTATCTGCAGCGCGCACTATAGCAGAAGAAGCGTCTAGTATCGCTTCGAAAAGAGCAAAAGACTATAAAGATAGAGGTTCCAAACTGAGAATTTTTAAGCCAGGAGACAAGGTTCTGTTGTTGTTACCTACGGACCATAATAAGTTATTGATGACATGGAAAGGCCCTTATGTTATTGAGCGAGTTGTTTCAAAGGTAGATTACGCTATCCACATTGATGGAGCGAGTAAGGTTTTCCATGTTAATATGCTACAGAGATTTTATGAGAGACCACAGTATCTGTGTGCACAGACAAGACCAGAGGAGACTGTCTTCTCTACTGCTTGTACGGGGGTCGTAGACCAGCTGGACTGTGACGTAAGCGACACCGAGGCGCAGGAAGAGTTACAAATTCAATTGCCGGAGTTAACTGCGACACAAGGTTACAGGGACGTAAAAATTAACCCTGACCTTACGAGTTCAAGGAGTAGGGAACTTGAGACCCTGTTAGCGTCATTCCCGGACGTTGTTACGGATTTGCCGGGTCGCACTACGGTGATCCAGCACCAAATAAAGTTGACTTCGGATAAGCCAGTATTTCTTAAACCGTATCCGTTGCCTTTTTCTTCGAGAGATAGAGTCATAAAGGAAGTTGAGTCAATGTTGAAGTTAGATGTGATAGAACCATCAACATCGCCGTATTCATCACCCATCGTCCTCGTGAAAAAACTTGATGGATCGGTGCGGTTCTGTATTGATTTTCGAAGATTGAACACTATTACGGTAGGCGATAGGGAGCCTATCCCGTTTCAGGAGGAATTAATAGCTTCATTGGCCGGGTCCACGTGGTTTTCCAAGATAGATTTGACGAAAGGGTATTGGGAAATCCCGCTTACTGAGGAGTCTAAACAATACACGGCGTTTCAAACGCCCATTGGATTATTCCAATTTAAGGTCATGCCATTTGGGTTGGTGAACGCGCCAGCGACGTTTGCACGATTGATGAGATTAGTGTTGAAGGACATACCTAATGTCGTGTCATTCTTTGACGATATAGCATGCCATACGTCGACATGGTCTGAGCATATTCAGACACTAACAGTAATTTTTCAACGATTACGTCATTTTGGGTTAACGGCTAAACCCGCAAAGATGGATTTGGCATGTCCAGAGATAGTATTCTTAGGACATATTGTGGGTAGAGGTGTTCAGAGACCTGAAGAAACAAAAATTGACAAGTTAGTAGGGTTGCAAATCCCAAAAACAAAGAAACAAGTCAGAAGCTTAGTGGGAATTTTAAATTATTACAGAAAGTTCATTCCAAATTTTTCCTCCTTGTCATCTTCTCTTACTGACCTTACTAAGAAGGGACAACCCGATAAGGTCCAGTGGACGTCTGAATGTCAGACAGCATTTGATAATTTGGTGACAGCATTATCATCGTCACCCATTCTGATATTACCCGATTTTCGATCTAATTTTATCCTCAGAACGGATGCGTCGGACTCTGGTGTCGGCGCTTGTCTTCTACAGGAGAAGAACGAATGTCTCCATCCTGTATGTTATGTCAGTAGGAAGTTATTGCAGAGAGAAAGAAAGTATTCTGTGATAGAGCGTGAGTGTCTTGCCATTGTCTGGTCCGTCCAGAAACTAGGACGTTATCTCATGGGACGAGAATTTTGTATCCAGACAGACCACAAGCCACTGACATTTTTGTCGAAGAATCGTTCGTCCAGCCCACGCTTGTCTAGATGGGCATTGGCTTTGCAGCCGTATACCTTCGTTATTCAACCAATTCCAGGAACCAGCAATCATATCGCCGACTACCTTAGTCGAGCCTAGGGCAAGATTTCAGGAGCTTATACATCGGAGGACAGGAACAGTGACAGGATCTGTGTGAATGAGTCGACTTTAAAATATTGACATTATAAATATGATATGAAGAATGGTTGATAGGTTGAATGGTTTTTGATTCTGTATTAAGTATGGTGGTTAGTTAGCTATTCATGATGTGACACATATATGCATATTTCAGACCATATTGATCCCCATATTTTCCCCTGAGTTCGGTATTCTATATACTAGGGGAACTGCTAGGTCATTTTTTTTTTAGTATAGGTATTGCTCACGCTCACTCGTTGACAGTCATCTTGATGCGATTTGAAATTAATTGCATTAATTTTTTTGGGGTGGGGGATGATGTCACGAGTGGAGTGAGTGCAATTAAGGGGATTGCTACAGAGCGGGTGTAGAGTAAGAAGGACTCACAATAGACAGCAAGTTAAGCGTGCTGTTGTGAGTAGTGGGGGGGGTCTGAATGAGGCGAAAGCGCTGTATAACTATCACTGCAAGTTAGAAGGTCCGACGGAGCGGACCTGTGAATAAGAGCCCAGCGGGCGGACATAAGTGAAAGCAGTCGGGAGACGGATGAGTGTTGTTCCAGTAATGACTGGTATGTAGAACGTTGATTGATTATTATGATTGATGTATTATATTATATTCGTCTATTACCATGATGTAAATAAGTATATGTGAGGAATGTGGAAGTCCTTGATATTGGATATAGCAATGTGCGCCATGAGCGATAGATGAAAGTGAGTTCATGGATTTGTAGCGCGAGTGAGTAGTGTGTACTCCGATGGAGGTGTGTTACCGTAAGATGTGTGGTGAGTGAAAGGTGAACTAGTGTGTGTACGCTTCATGGATTGTAAGGAGAGGTGGAGTGAATAGAAATGGTAGGGTATTATACCAATGTAATGTTATTCTTGTAGGTGTCGGGGACGGGCCGCAGAGCCACCTCGATGAGCACAAGTGATAGGCCATCATAGGGCCGGAGGCCGCACATAGGCCAGAAGTGAGGCTGTCAGTACAGGACAGTAGAGGCACATAAAGTCGTGGCAGTCAGGCCACGGACAGGGACGTAGATATGAGAGTGAATGAGATGCTATATTGTTGCCATGTTGATAGGCTAGTGAACTGATACTATGTTGTTGCCATGTTGATGGCTATGGAGATAATAACGTGTTATTTCCCTGCTGAGGTGCTAGGGGAGTGCTAAGGTGTATGACAATAGGGAGGGGATATTGAGAGACTGCGGTGCCAGTAAATTATTAATGTGCTATTAAGACCCTGAGGGGAGAGGCTGAGGCCGAAGTGCCTTTAGGAGTAACTACCGGATTGTGGATCCGAGGGAGAGTGTGTGTGAGAATAAGGCCGTTGTACGGCAGTTCATTTCAATAATATAATGTATGTAATTGCGCTATTATATGTATAATTATGTTTAATAAATGTGTGAGTCTGATGGATTGTTCTGTTAAGTGTTAAACTTGTTTGTTCGTGATTGTTGTCCTGTCATAAACTATTACATCTCCCAGTCTGGGATTTGTGACACTGGGGGCTCGTCCGGGATGCCTTTAGGTGGGGGCTCGTCCTGTTTACCTGTGGTCATTTTGACATTGTGTATTCGTTATATCTAGTTGTTTTTCTGTTGTGCTAGGAATTCGTGCTGTTGTCTTTGTTCGTGGGATGAATGGAAATTTCATGATGATATGATTTATGTATGTTTATGAATAATAATATGTATTGATGCATGTATTTTGATGAATAGGTATTAATGTGTATTTAAACTTTCCAGAGTGTGTGCCTGCCAGCCTGTAGAGGTCAAGCAGCCAGAGCTCCGAGAAAACGGGAGAAATTTAGATCAAGGGCGAAAGTTAAGTGAAATTCTGAAATTTTGTACCCTGGATTGAGGGCTGTCTTTTCTTCTGTCTTTTTCCGCTGTTTTTCTGTTTTCGTTGTAATTGATTATACGGGCGGTGGCGCGGGTTTGCTGTGTTGAACTTAGTTTATCCTTTTAAAAAGGTGTGGTAAACTTTGGAACTTCGTTCATCACAGTGAACAGTTCTGTAGGGACCTGTAATATTGTTTAGTTGTAGCGTCGATATCTTCTCTGTTCCGCAGGAAGACGTATTCTCTTGTCCCTCTTTCTACCTATCTATAGATACGTTCTTTTTTTTCAGACTCTGTTCTTGTTCGTACCGTGTTGTGTAATCGGCGTAGTAGGTTGCATTTTTTTTTCCATTATAGTTTTTTTTTTGTAGAAGCTTGTCCTAGTCTGGTTCGTTGTCCTTGACGTACTTGTGGTCCTTTTACTGTATTTCTTCATTCTTGTCGTCCTATTTTCTTTTATAATTAATAGTGCATACATTTTATAGATATAGAATTAGTGTTACTGTAAAGGTAAATTTTTGAATTGGATTTGAGACAACTGGGTATTGTTATATCTGGTGTGATCTCAGGTCTCTGGTCGTGTTGCTAGTGACCATACCGACAGGGTAGCCGTTTTCATAGTATACATACCATAACCATAAATCTGTGAAATGGCGGAACTCCAACAACTAATGAAGTTGGGTAAGGAACTTGGCCTGGAGGGAGAGGAGTTACGCGGCTGGATTAAAGAACAGCAGGCAGAAATGCGCGATGAGCGTGCTAAGGATAGAGAGCGAGAAAAAGAGGCTCAGGTAAAGGAGTTAGAGGCTCAGCAACAGGAGAGACGGGCTAAGGAAAGGGAGCAAGAGATAAGGTTAAAGGAGATAGAGGCGCAAGTAAAGATTGCGGAGTTAGAACTCAAGAAGAATACGCCAGCGGAAACGGCTGAGCGGCAGGTACACAATAAAGGTGGCGTTAGGATTAAGCTCCCTACGTTCGACGACCGGAAGGACGACATAGACGCCTTCCTTTACAGGTTCGAACTGAACGCACAATTGCAATGGGGGGAAAATAAGGAATTATGGGCCACGTACCTGGCATCGCTATTGCAGGGGCGAGCGTTAACCTACTTTAAAGAGCTACAGCGCGAAGACGTGCAAGATTACGATAAGCTGAAGGCTTTGCTGCTTCGCCGATTTGCGCGTACCGAGGAATATTTCCGGGAGCAGTTTAGGCGAGCACGTGCAGATGCCAGGGAGGACTTTGCTGCCTTCGTCGCGAGACTAACGGAGTATTTCGCGAACTGGGTAGACTTGGCGCATGTGGGCACGGATTTCGCTAAACTGAAAGACCTAATGATCCGTGACCAGCTGTACGCGTCGTGCCACAAAGATCTGGTGGCTTTCCTGAAAGAGAACGAACCCGCGACGGTGCAGGAGGCGTCTAAGTTGGCGGAGGCATACCGTACGGCGCATCCGTCCAAACCAGTCGCCAGGGCGTACGTCCAAGATGCTGGGTACGTCGCCGTTGTCGAGGGGTCGCCGGCAGGACTTAGGGACAGGTCGCGTCAGCGTGGTGCCTATAGCGGGCAAGCCCAGGGGCAGCGTAGGGGCTATCACCAATCACCGGCATATGGATCCGGTAAGTTTGACCGAGCAGGAGGGCTAGGTCGCGGTAATGGCCGGGGGCGAGTTGTGACCTTTGCCGATGACCGACGGCATAGGGACTCTAGTTCCGGTCGCGAGGGGTCACGGGGACCCAGGCCTAGGGCAGCACAGGGAGCGGAGTGTTGGACTTGCGGACGCGTGGGTCACTTTTCGCGCGAGTGTAGGGCCGCGAAGTGTTGGAACTGCGGAAGAGCAGATCACATCAGCGTGAACTGCCCTGCAGGTAGGATAGCGGCGAACGTGGACAGTAGCTCCAGTCCATGTTCCCCAAATAAATTTCATCATGCGGCTGCGTGTGTTACATCGGACAACGGAGGCGGACAGTATTCTAAGTGTCCCAGTTGTGAGAAGTTATTATCTTCCGGTGTTTTACCTTGTGGGAGAAAGATCCCCGTTATAAATTCATGTCATACAGGAGGTGGTCTTAGGGTTTATCCGGGGTTTGTTGGGGACGAACCGGTCTCGGTTTTACGAGATACAGGATCTACCGTTGTGGGAGTGCATAGGGATTGCATTCGGGATTCACAGCTTACAGGTGAGACTGTCCCGTGCATCCAATTTTCGGGGGCCATTGAGAAATTACCCATGGCAAGAATAATGATAGATACACCTTTCCTTAGCGGGGAAGTCGAAGCAGTCGTTGGTTGTTTTCCAGGCGCCCAGCTCATCATTGGGAATGTATCACGGGTCGTTGCCCCTTCAGATGAGAACGTGCAAGCATGGTCGCAATCAAAAGGTATTGACTTTTGCGCCGCGGTCGAAACACGTCGACGGGTAGCTGATAAAGATAAGATTAGACCTTTGGCTACCCCAGCGGTCAACCTAGATATCACGCCAGAGCGCTTGGCGAAATTACAAAGGGAGGACCCATCATTAAACCCATGTTTTGGGGAAGCGCGAACCGAGAAAACGAGGAGATATAAGAACGGGTCGTCCTCCTTTATTGTTCAGGCGGGCATTCTGTTCCGTAAGTATGTAACGGTGTCCTCCATTTTAAAGCAGGTCGTTGTGCCAGCGTTGCTGATCGCAACAGTATTGCATTTGGCACATGATGTCCCATTAGCGGGTCATATGGGGATAGCTAGAACCAAAGAAAGGGTTCTTAAAAATTTTTACTGGCCATCGATCCACAGAGATGTGCAAGTCTATTGTAAGACGTGCAGTGCGTGCCAAAAGACGACGCATAAGGGTCGTACACCCCAGGCTCCTCTTCAGAAGATCCCCACGGTCTCGGAACCGTTTAAAAAGGTCTCGATAGACCTTGTTGGCCCCATTCACCCAGCGACCGATAGGGGGAATCGATTTTTCTTAACGGTCATATGTAATGCTACGAGATGGCCAGAGGCGGTTCCTCTGCGGACCATAACGTCGGAGGCAGTCGCGGAAGCGTTGTTTGCAATTTTCGCTAGGGTAGGAATACCAGAGCAAATTCTGTCTGATAGGGGCGCGCAATTTACGTCGCAGATGATGAAGGAATTGTTCCGCTTATTCAGCATACAACCCATCACTACCACCCCTTATCATCCGCAGGCTAATGGCATGTGCGAGAGATTGAACTCGACGTTAAAGTCGATGCTGCGTAAGGTAGCTGCTGATCGCCCTAAAGATTGGGATAGATATATCCCTGCAGTGTTATTCGCGTACAGAGAGGTACGGCAGGAGTCAACGGGATTCTCGCCGTTCGAAATGATGTACGGTCGTAGTCCTAGGGGCCCAACTGATGTTCTTCGGGACATGATGACGTCGCCATCATCGGGAGACGATGAGCAGATTTCGGTGTTTCAGTACCTTGTTGATTTAAGAGAAAGACTATCTGCAGCGCGCACTATAGCAGAAGAAGCGTCTAGTATCGCTTCGAAAAGAGCAAAAGACTATAAAGATAGAGGTTCCAAACTGAGAATTTTTAAGCCAGGAGACAAGGTTCTGTTGTTGTTACCTACGGACCATAATAAGTTATTGATGACATGGAAAGGCCCTTATGTTATTGAGCGAGTTGTTTCAAAGGTAGATTACGCTATCCACATTGATGGAGCGAGTAAGGTTTTCCATGTTAATATGCTACAGAGATTTTATGAGAGACCACAGTATCTGTGTGCACAGACAAGACCAGAGGAGACTGTCTTCTCTACTGCTTGTACGGGGGTCGTAGACCAGCTGGACTGTGACGTAAGCGACACCGAGGCGCAGGAAGAGTTACAAATTCAATTGCCGGAGTTAACTGCGACACAAGGTTACAGGGACGTAAAAATTAACCCTGACCTTACGAGTTCAAGGAGTAGGGAACTTGAGACCCTGTTAGCGTCATTCCCGGACGTTGTTACGGATTTGCCGGGTCGCACTACGGTGATCCAGCACCAAATAAAGTTGACTTCGGATAAGCCAGTATTTCTTAAACCGTATCCGTTGCCTTTTTCTTCGAGAGATAGAGTCATAAAGGAAGTTGAGTCAATGTTGAAGTTAGATGTGATAGAACCATCAACATCGCCGTATTCATCACCCATCGTCCTCGTGAAAAAACTTGATGGATCGGTGCGGTTCTGTATTGATTTTCGAAGATTGAACACTATTACGGTAGGCGATAGGGAGCCTATCCCGTTTCAGGAGGAATTAATAGCTTCATTGGCCGGGTCCACGTGGTTTTCCAAGATAGATTTGACGAAAGGGTATTGGGAAATCCCGCTTACTGAGGAGTCTAAACAATACACGGCGTTTCAAACGCCCATTGGATTATTCCAATTTAAGGTCATGCCATTTGGGTTGGTGAACGCGCCAGCGACGTTTGCACGATTGATGAGATTAGTGTTGAAGGACATACCTAATGTCGTGTCATTCTTTGACGATATAGCATGCCATACGTCGACATGGTCTGAGCATATTCAGACACTAACAGTAATTTTTCAACGATTACGTCATTTTGGGTTAACGGCTAAACCCGCAAAGATGGATTTGGCATGTCCAGAGATAGTATTCTTAGGACATATTGTGGGTAGAGGTGTTCAGAGACCTGAAGAAACAAAAATTGACAAGTTAGTAGGGTTGCAAATCCCAAAAACAAAGAAACAAGTCAGAAGCTTAGTGGGAATTTTAAATTATTACAGAAAGTTCATTCCAAATTTTTCCTCCTTGTCATCTTCTCTTACTGACCTTACTAAGAAGGGACAACCCGATAAGGTCCAGTGGACGTCTGAATGTCAGACAGCATTTGATAATTTGGTGACAGCATTATCATCGTCACCCATTCTGATATTACCCGATTTTCGATCTAATTTTATCCTCAGAACGGATGCGTCGGACTCTGGTGTCGGCGCTTGTCTTCTACAGGAGAAGAACGAATGTCTCCATCCTGTATGTTATGTCAGTAGGAAGTTATTGCAGAGAGAAAGAAAGTATTCTGTGATAGAGCGTGAGTGTCTTGCCATTGTCTGGTCCGTCCAGAAACTAGGACGTTATCTCATGGGACGAGAATTTTGTATCCAGACAGACCACAAGCCACTGACATTTTTGTCGAAGAATCGTTCGTCCAGCCCACGCTTGTCTAGATGGGCATTGGCTTTGCAGCCGTATACCTTCGTTATTCAACCAATTCCAGGAACCAGCAATCATATCGCCGACTACCTTAGTCGAGCCTAGGGCAAGATTTCAGGAGCTTATACATCGGAGGACAGGAACAGTGACAGGATCTGTGTGAATGAGTCGACTTTAAAATATTGACATTATAAATATGATATGAAGAATGGTTGATAGGTTGAATGGTTTTTGATTCTGTATTAAGTATGGTGGTTAGTTAGCTATTCATGATGTGACACATATATGCATATTTCAGACCATATTGATCCCCATATTTTCCCCTGAGTTCGGTATTCTATATACTAGGGGAACTGCTAGGTCATTTTTTTTTTAGTATAGGTATTGCTCACGCTCACTCGTTGACAGTCATCTTGATGCGATTTGAAATTAATTGCATTAATTTTTTTGGGGTGGGGGATGATGTCACGAGTGGAGTGAGTGCAATTAAGGGGATTGCTACAGAGCGGGTGTAGAGTAAGAAGGACTCACAATAGACAGCAAGTTAAGCGTGCTGTTGTGAGTAGTGGGGGGGGTCTGAATGAGGCGAAAGCGCTGTATAACTATCACTGCAAGTTAGAAGGTCCGACGGAGCGGACCTGTGAATAAGAGCCCAGCGGGCGGACATAAGTGAAAGCAGTCGGGAGACGGATGAGTGTTGTTCCAGTAATGACTGGTATGTAGAACGTTGATTGATTATTATGATTGATGTATTATATTATATTCGTCTATTACCATGATGTAAATAAGTATATGTGAGGAATGTGGAAGTCCTTGATATTGGATATAGCAATGTGCGCCATGAGCGATAGATGAAAGTGAGTTCATGGATTTGTAGCGCGAGTGAGTAGTGTGTACTCCGATGGAGGTGTGTTACCGTAAGATGTGTGGTGAGTGAAAGGTGAACTAGTGTGTGTACGCTTCATGGATTGTAAGGAGAGGTGGAGTGAATAGAAATGGTAGGGTATTATACCAATGTAATGTTATTCTTGTAGGTGTCGGGGACGGGCCGCAGAGCCACCTCGATGAGCACAAGTGATAGGCCATCATAGGGCCGGAGGCCGCACATAGGCCAGAAGTGAGGCTGTCAGTGCAGGACAGTAGAGGCACATAAAGTCGTGGCAGTCAGGCCACGGACAGGGACGTAGATATGAGAGTGAATGAGATGCTATATTGTTGCCATGTTGATAGGCTAGTGAACTGATACTATGTTGTTGCCATGTTGATGGCTATGGAGATAATAACGTGTTATTGCCCTGCTGAGGTGCTAGGGGAGTGCTAAGGTGTATGACAATAGGGAGGGGATATTGAGAGACTGCGGTGCCAGTAAATTATTAATGTGCTATTAAGACCCTGAGGGGAGAGGCTGAGGCCGAAGTGCCTTTAGGAGTAACTACCGGATTGTGGATCCGAGGGAGAGTGTGTGTGAGAATAAGGCCGTTGTACGGCAGTTCATTTCAATAATATAATGTATGTAATTGCGCTATTATATGTATAATTATGTTTAATAAATGTGTGAGTCTGATGGATTGTTCTGTTAAGTGTTAAACTTGTTTGTTCGTGATTGTTGTCCTGTCATAAACTATTACATCTCCCAGTCTGGGATTTGTGACAGTCTGCCTCTTCTTTTGTAGCCTGAGAACTTGGTTTTGAAGGCTCTCGAGGCTGATCGACTAGGTGGCATTACCATTTAAGTCGTTGTTTTTCTATAAAATGCAGGCAGGATTCTGTGGCAACAACTGCTCTTACAACTTCATTTTTTGCTTCATAGTACAGATGGTTAAAACTGAAAAATGCCGTGCCTGTCATGTGGCATGTTTTCTTGATGACTGTGTTGTTAAGTTTGCTCTTAGTTAAGAGGTACGTAAAAGAACTGTGCAAAATATAACACAGAACTATGTGGAGTTGCTAGAAGGTTACTAATCATTTGAGAAGTAGGCCTTAGTTTACAGTCCCACGCCCTTGCTCCCTGAGGACACGAAAGCAACTTAATCGTTGAAGTTCAAGCAGTTCATGAACATAGTTATTGTGTTAATTGTTATCCGGCATTGTATTGCGATAGTAATTATAGCAAAGCTTACTTCACCCGGGGCACAGCATACCGAGACGGTTGAATTCGCCAAATTCCACCTGTCGACTTGTGCAACAATTCGCAGATCTACACCCCTTCATAACTGAACAAAAAGGCTGCTAGTACCACAGAGCTCTGTGAGTAGTACTCGCCGTGTTTATACGCGCCCAAGTTGTGGACATATATAGTGAAATGGTCCGTCTCGGTATTCTGTCTCGGAATTAACCTTCGCCGTTCGTCGCTAAACACTATGCAAAGCGTACGTAGTGTTGTCTAATTGACAGCACATTCCTAAAGAAAAGTTGGTTAGGATACCTGTTTAACTCTTCGTGTGCCGTGAAACATGGAAAAACGGTTGCAGATACGGAAGAAAATAGTGGTGGAGACGAATGAAGACTAATTACAGCAACATGTGTTAATTGAAAGTTGACTTTCTTTTTTCCGGAAACAAAATGGCCTGGCATTCTTGTGCACCAATACATCGGTGTTTGGCAACCGTGACCAGCGGAAGAACCGAAATATCGGTGACTGGCAAACAAAGAGTTAAAATACCGAGACAAAATAAATTTGACTCGGTGAGCCATCAGTCTTAATATTACTTAGGAAACAAATCTCATGTCTGGACTGTCACCATGTGTCATGAACCGAGCAGCAGTAGCGACTGAAACATCTCATCTTTCACCCAAGTATTGTCCATCCACTGCAGGACGTAGCCCTCCGACAATGAGTTCCATTTCTTTCTGTCTGATGTCTTCCTCATCCATGTTGTTCCCTCTCTCTGTTTTATGTCGTCTTGCCATCTTCTTCCTGGTCGTCCTCTTGTTCTTCTTCCTGTCATTGGTTGCCATTCAGTGCAGCGTTTTGTCCATCTAATGTCATTCATCCTTCCCACATGTCCGGCGCAATTCCACTTTCGTTGTCGCATGAATTTTACTATGTCCGTCATTGCTGTTTGTTTGCGTATTTCAGCGTGGAGATTTTATCTTGCAGTCTGACTGTTGAGCATTTTTCTTTCTATTGCCTTCTGGATACGGTAGTTCTTAATTTCTTCGTAAGTTGTTTTGTAATCGGCCGTGTTTGACAATCATAGGTGATGGAACTTCTCACCCAACACAGAATGTTTTCTTTTGTCTCGTGTTGAATCCAATTTATCCTGTGCACAAAAATGGACTTTCCATTTTCCCGTTTCCGATTACGGGTTCAAATGCGTGTCTCCAGCTGGGATTTCCATTGCGTAACAGAGGAAACAGATGCTTTTCCTAAAAAGCCTCTCCTGTCTGGCAAGAAATCTTCCAAATCCCCAAGTTGTTCTTGTTTTGGTAAATGGAAAAAGAAAATAATAAACGATTCCGTGAATCGCAAAGAAATTTGGAGCAACATTATATGAGTTATCAAGTTACATGTACAAAAACCTTCTCACAGAGGGCTGAAAATGATGTTGTTTCGCTTGAAGGAAGCGCTTTAAGTCTCAGAGAGGAAATTGTAATCGTGGTATCAACCCTCGTTTTTATCTCCCTCTCCTATACTTTCGTTTTATTTCTCCCGCTTGCACTCTTTTTCGTCTCTCTCTTGTACTTTCGTTTTTATCTCCTTCGCTTGTATTCTAGTTTTGTCTCTCTCACTTGTACTTTCGTTTTATCTCCCTCCCCCATAATCTCGGTTTATCTGCCTCTCTTGTCTTCTCGTTTTATCTCCCTCTTTTGTACTCTCTTGAACATGCTCTTCATTTGTTCTTTCAGAATTCTTATCATGCATACGAAAACGTGAATTAAAAAAACCAAGGGAGAAAAGTCGCAGGTCACAACGAATTCACTTCCTTCCCGCCACAGGAAGGGAGATTACTCTCTGACAGTTTCCTGACCACACGGAAGGAAACTCAACTGACTGCCGAACTTGGCTAAAATCGATCGGGAATGGAACCAGCGAGGGTAAAAATCCCCCCCCCCCACCCCCCACAGACTTTAAAATATCAAAACCTCGATTTGATGAAGTCCCAGTGTCAGATGCGACTTGAGTATTTAGACAGACAAGAAAGTGCACTTAGTGCAAGATCTTGTCTTGCTCAGATCCCCGGCTAAAAATGCATCTGATCCACCTCTTTTTTTTCTTACTCTCTCTCTCTCTCTAAAATCTAATGCCTATGAGAGAGGTTTCAATGATCCTGACAATTTCACATAACAGTTTGCTAAAATGACATGACAGAATTGCTGAACGAGCGGAAACTTCTGTTATAAGGGAGGTATCATACTAAGCCTGGTCAGACACAGTCAGATGCTGGCAGACAAGAAGTGTGCATCATAATTTCCCATACCTTCTGAGTAAATCCGGCAAGACCGTATCATACTAAGCCCGGTCAGATACAGTCAGGCGGGATATTCACTTTCTCAGAGCACTTAAGAGCACATACGTGGTACCTATATCTAATGTGGTCATTACATAAATATATCATCACTCAATACCAGGCTTATTACCTCAAGTAACAAGGCATGGAACCTTAGTGAACTGTGGCACACATCTAGCTAGAATGTCTTCTCGTTGAGGCGAATTCCGGAGGGCGAAAACGATCTTCTGTATCAATAATGAAACTTCGCTGGCAAGCAGGTATGAAATCACGATATCACTACAGCGAAACTGCGGAGGGCAAAAACGATCTTCGGTACCGTTATCTGTTACGGTGAAATTCCAAGACTGAATGGTACTCTGCCGGAGTCAGTCAGTTTCTGCCTGCACTGCCTACACACTAAGAGCTCCAAACTCAGCATGTATACTTAAAAGTAGACCCACGCCACAATGTTGCTTTGCTGTGACGCGATTTCAGTGGCAAATAATAAATGCCTGTCGACATTCGGCATTTAGGAAAAATTATTAAAAAAAAAAGAAAAGCAAAACATATAATTATGGACAAGCCCCCTAAGTCAGAGAGAGAGAGAGAGAGAGAGAGAGAGAGAGAGAGAGAGAGAGAGAGAGAGAGAGAGAGAGAGAGAGAGAGAGAGAGAGAGAGAGAGAGAGAGAGAGTGAGAGAGAAAGAGAGAGAGAAAGAGAGAGAGAGAGAGACAGACAGACAGACAGAGAAAAAAAGCGACAGACAGACAGACAGACAAAGAGAAAGAAGAAAGAGAGAGAGAGAGAGAGAGAAAAAGACAGTCAGGTAGAGAGAAAAAAGAGAGACAGACAGACAGACCGAGAGAAGAGAGAGAGCGAGAAAGAAAGAGAGAGAGAAAGAGAGAAAGAGAAAGAGAGATAGAGACAGAGAGATAGAGAGATAGTCTTGAACAGTTAATGCTAACGTCAAACTTCAGTTGAAACCTGTCGGCCTTTCCGTGAAACTGATGAAATAAGAGCTTGGGACAAATTATGAGCACTAAGTATCAGGAAAATGCCGCATCAGGAACTAGAAGCGTTACCGTAATTCTGAAGATTCTTGCCCTATATCAGGGTTTCCCAACAGGGGGGTGCCAGACGATATATTTCAGGGGGTGCAAAAACCTGGATTTGGAAATTTTAAAATTACAGTGTACATGTCATTTTCCAACCAGATATTACTTTTGTAGGGGGGTGCGAGAATATGTAATATAAGAAGTTTTCTCGGGGTGCGGGTATAGCAAGGTTGGGAACCCCTGCCTTATACACTGCCAAAATACGTAACCCTGGAATTTGAACGTGCAATTTTCCTCGTTGGGTATTTTCTGAGATTCTCAGACGCCAAATCATTAGTACAGACTGCCATCCGCAATTCGAAGGTAGCAGTGTTTCCTGATGTAGTATGTCGTTGTTAGTTTTTCCTAATGGATTCTTCTTACAGTGTGTGTGTGTGTGTGTTTGTGTGTGTGTGTGTGTGTGTTTGTTTGTGTGTGTTCGTTTGAGTGTGAGTGTGTGTGTGTGTGTTTGTATGTGTGTTTGTGTGTGTGTGTGTGTGTGTGTGTGTGTGTTTGTTTGTTTGTGTGTGTGTTTGTTTGTTTGTGTGTGTGTGTGTGTGTGAGTAACGTTCTTACTTGCTGGTAATGTTGTGTGAGCAATGTGCGTGTGTGTGGTATGCGTTAAAGACCCGTAGGTCTTAGATATTGTATTTACTGTTGTACTGTTACTGATGCTGTGACAACAAATTTCCTGGAAACAGGATAGTAAAGTTATATCTCATCTTATCTTATCTTATCTTATATCAATAATTATTCTTTGCCCATATGAGTAGAAAGTATGTTTTTTGGTTGCTAAATAGAGTTTTATTACTATTATTGAAATAACAAACAAGGAGAAATAAACAGTTATATGGACAGTGTAACAAATTGGAGAGATCATGTTGACCTAACTAAAATAATGATCACGCACAAGATATGGCTGTGTGATAATTTGTGTGTCTCTGTAAGCGTCTAGAAAGGTTCCAGGTACCTGCATGCAAAATTTCAAGCTTTAAACCAAAACTGTTTTTTTTTTTTTTACCCTTTTCACCGCCTTAAGCTGGGTTTCCATGTGTACGGAAATGGAAACGGCAACGAACCTTCAAGTAGTGAAATAGAGAGGCTTTTGTCATGTGTAAGGGAACACCATTGCCGGACACATGGAAACTTTCTTTCTTTTTACTACTTGATGCGTTTTTGACGTTTCCCTACACATGAAAACCCAGCTTTAGGGACGTATCATACCAAGCCCGGTCAGACACAGTCATATGCTGGCAGACAAGAAGTCCTCACCATAACTTCTTACATTTTCTTAGTAAGCCCGGGAAGTCTCTATTGTACTAAGCCCGGTCAGGCACGGCCAGATGCCGGCAGACAAGACGTGCGCATCATAAGTTCCTATATTTTCTTAGTAAGTCCGGGAAGCGTGATTTTTTTTCGTACCCACTTTACCAACTTCAGGAGCGGGGTAGCAACACACCCCCAAACACAGGTCATCGGCTAAGGGATTTCTCGTCCTACCTAACACTGTCATGGGTGCTGCAATCTCTGGACTGTGCACTCTAACTCTAACCCTAAAATGACTCTGAACGTCACCGAAAATCTCTGTAATATGTTGGAGCTGTTGCTGCCACGCTCCTGAATTTGGTAAAATGAGTATGAAAAAAAAATAAAAAAATCACGCGTCCGGGGAGACCCTATCATACGAATCCGGGTCACACACAATCAGCTTCTGCCACTAGTTCTTCGGTGTACATTTTGCGGGCAGCATCTGACTGTGTCTGACCGGGTTTAGTGTGGCACCTCCCTAAGCCGGAACGGCAGTCAGCTGCTGGTAGACAAGACGTGCACACCATAATTTCCTATTATTTTCTTAGCAAATCCGGGAAGACCCGGTCATGCCACGTCCGGTCAAACACAGTCAGTTTCTGACATTATTTCTTTGGTGTACATTTTGCTGGAGGCAACTGGCTGTGACGTTTCTGGCTTAGTGGTGATACTCCCCCCCCCCCCCCACCCCAGCCGTCCTAGTATGTTGCATTCTAGTTGATGAAAAAGTTACGGTTGCTTCAAGGGAAGAGAAATACTTGTCCTCTTAGAATGACAAGGTTCTATCTCCACTTTTTTGCTGGACTGAGTTACTCACTACGCACCACTTCTCCATTTGTGTGTCAAAGCATCAAACAGATTTGGTGTGTAATTTGTAAGTATTACTAAAAAGAAAAACAATTCTTGGCTTTAAAAGCTATGATCCCATGAAACTTCAATCTTCGATTTCTGAAAAGTTGACGGAAGGGAGTCAGAACCTTGTCATTCTAAGGGGACACAGTGCTGGATGACCTCTGGTATTGGACACTTTGCCGCGAAGGGAATAAAGGGAGATTCAAGAGATGTGTCCATCATTTCAATCCAAAACGAGACGCTTTCATTAGGATTATCTGATAGAGAAAGTGTTGACTCAGTACATGAATGGAAACAGTGGCGTGCAGAGGTTTGGTGATGCCCCGAGGCCAACTCCTCGAATGTATACCCCAAGACTCGAGTATAGGGCCGAATACTGAGAAATGTAAGAAAGGAAAACATTAAAATTTCAATATGTAAAAATAGATAAAATGAACTTTCTATTCAAATTAGATGAGGTACCCGGCATTATCCGGGATAAACCTGTGAGCCCACCGTTCCATCCCTCTCGCTTTTTGGTCTAAAAAGCTTCCCATAATAATATTCTACAGTCTTACCACAGATTCCATGCGCACCAGACACAACGCATTCATTTCTGGTACGGAAATTGTGCGCACGGAATTGAACGCCTATTGATGTCGTTTCCGGTGTGGTTTGCATTATTACAGGGGGCCAAAACAAAGTTCATTTTGCATTTCACATTTTCACAACGTTGTATTTAAAAATACCTGAAACTTGAATCAACACAGACGATCGATACAAAAGCGACTGGACTGGATTAGTTGACATTTATGAAAATTAATTTTATACTTTTTGAAAGGGCAGCGGAATAATCAACAACTTTTGAAGTAGTGAAAAAGAAAGAATGTTTCCATATGATCGGATACGCCTTTTCCGTACACATGGAAACTCTTTTTCTTTTTACAGATTGATGGATTTTTGTCGTTTCCGTTTCCGTACACATGGAAACACAGCTTAATTGTGTTGTCATCGATTAGGAACATTCACTGCTTGGAATGTTGCATTAGACTGTGACTGAATGTTGTTATGTATATATATAAATTATGTATAATTACATTTGTTATTAGATATCTGCCATGTTTATTTATATTGAGGGGTCGCGTTATCGTTTTTCATCAGCTGGTTCCTTTTGCTTCGTTTTGTTGTGCCCGTTTTTTGTCTTAATCACTTGCATTGTAGAGTTTCATACTGGCTTTTTTTTTTTCATCGTATTACTTAATAAAGTGAGTGCAGACAGACACACAGATAGGCAGACAGACTGAAGGGTGGTCGGACGGACCAGATGGATGGATGGATGGATGAATGGATAGATGGATGGATGGTTGGATGGATGGACGAGTGAATGGATGGATGGAAGGGTGGTGGGTTGATGGATGGGTGGATGGATGGGTGGATAGGTGGATGGATGGATGGATGAATGGATGGTCGAGTGAATGGATGGATGGATGGAAGGGTGGGTGGTTGGGTGGATGGTTGGTTGGATGGATGAATGGATGGATGGATGATTGAATGGATGGATGGATGGATGGATCGACGAGTATGTGGATGGATGGCTGGATGGACGTATGGATGAGTGAATGGATTTAGATGGACAGACGGATGGATGGATGGATTGGATAGATGGATGGATGGATGGATAGAGACGAGGCCGAATCCCCACTTATCGTTTTCCCCAGTTTGAGCTAACAGATTATGATGCATAATGCATTACATTCAAGCCTATGAAAAACGTGCGTGATTGTAGGACTTGACTGGTACCAGCTGTAGAGCCGGCTATTTCTAGAATATTGGGATCCGCCTTTGAAAATGCGATCTCTGATTAGCTGTAATTAAAGCTAACCCTGATTCTATACCCTCACCCTTAATACATGTATAAATAATAGACTATTTATAGTTCTCACTTTGTGCCAGAAAGTGACGTCGAGGCTTTCATAAGGTCCACTATTATTTGTATGGAAATGCATTTATTGCTGGCTTCGTTTCGGTGATTTTTTAAGTTTTATTTTGGCATTTCCATCACGCGGACAAATTTCAAAAGTGACATGAGGAATTCTAATCTAAGGCCAGATAAACGAAAAAAAAAAAACATACAAAAAAAAAAAAATCAGGATTATACTGAAGAGGAAATTTATGGAAAAACTAGTTTTTGGTCACATGTGGTGCAAAAAATAACACGCGATCTATTGATGCATTATGAAGAAACGTGAACGAAAAACATTAAGAAAATCAACAGATTTCGCCTTGTTTTGGATATGACTAGCAGCTGCACCGCCGATGGACGACTTTGAACCCATAGGTTGTTCAGTAGACAGAATAGCCGGCCGGGGACGAGAGACTCAGTTCGCTCGAGAGAGTGGATGACCGTGCGGGTTTTTTGTTTGTTTGTTTAGGTTTTGGTTAAATGTTTTTGAAAGATTGTTTTCGAATTTCATGATTCTTTTGTGTATTTGGAATTGGCCGTCAGGGATACAATAAATTTGAAATTGAACTTGAGCTATTTGGCTCGTGATGCCAGATATAGTGTAACGATGGCGTCAGGCGCAAACCGGCAAAGTCCAAAAATTTCACATCTATTATATATTTCAGTAACTTGCAACCTTTGGCATGACTAACTGACCAAACTATACACTCTTCAGGCCTTACATTTGGCAGGAAGGTGGCAATTGATATAAGGAAGATGATGACTATAATTAAAAGTTGTTTACTTCAAGCATGTATTTTTAAAGAACAGCAATGTTTATTGCTATGTAACATCTGTATTTTTGCATGTTTGTTTCGTAATAAAAATAGTACCGTGCATGTCATAAAAAGTAACCGTATCAAGCGTTCAGTTTGGTGCGTAGTGTTCTGAAGCAGTACAGTAGTTAATTACTTTTGTTATATATGGAAGAGAGAGAGAGAGAGAGAGAGAGAGAGAGAGAGAGAGAGAGAGAGAGAGAGAGAGAGAGAGAGAGAGAGAGAGAGAGAGAGAGAGAGAGAGAGAGAGAGAGAGGAGCACATGATTGTTTATCCCGGGCAATGCCCGGTAGATCATCTAGTTACTTTTATTTATATTGTACCAATTTATGAAGCCTGGAATACTGCATCACATGGAAAAGTAGCTGTTAGTGTTACCATTATCCAATAGAAATACTCAAAATAAGGGTGTGATCAAACCGGCTAGGTTCATTTCCCATTTGTTTTATCGGCAGTTGTTTGTTTCTCCTGTAAAATTTGCATATTTCGACATAGCCGGTTTGCTCCTGACACCATCGATAAGCTGTTTCCCAAGCATTATTACTGGTATGAAATGCCTCATTACAAAGGCCAGGAGTATGGCTAGAGAGAATTTATTTTTTATAAAAAAAGTGGCTTCTCAGCGGGAAATATAAAAAAAAAAAATCCGGCAAGGTCACAGTGGCTCAACTGGGGCCGTCTCCTTGAGTAGGATAATTATAATTATTTGGCCTCGAGCGCAAACATTTGTGAGTGTGCATGGGAAAACCAGGCTTAAGCCGGCAACATGACAGTTTGAGTTCTGTACATATAATAAAAGACAAGACATTTCTGATAAATTGAAGTCAGTGACCCCCCTAAAACAAGATTTTGAGAAAACGGCATTTAACCCCATAAGTGGCAATAGCTAATTGACCAAGTAATATGGGAGTAATTGTTGTTAGGAGACCGTAGTCTAATAACTAAGCCGTTATAGAGATCATAGTGAGTAGTGTTCACTGCTTATCTACAGTTTACCCTGTAACATGCAACGGTCCCCTAAACAACAGCCAAGTTGGAAGTTTGTGACGGACCCATATTTTCACATCAAAGCCGTTTTTCTTTGCCGACTTAAGCCCGGTTTTCTCATGCATACTCACATTTGTGAGTGGATCTGGCGAGATCGGGCTGAAGGTCAAAGAGCAAATTCCTGAGAAAACCCCTGCCAAGTGGGACAATGTTGCTATGGGAAATGAGATTTGCTTAGGATGTTAAAAAATTAGCCATTTTTCTGCAATCAGTTAAAATATTTTGCTTGCAATCGTCTTGGCAATATTTAATTTTGATGTTTTTATCCTGTGCACAAGATTGGAGCTTCCTTTTTCCCGTCTTCGATTAGGGGTTCAAATGTGTGTCTCCGGCTGGGATTTCCATTGTGTAACAGAGGAAACAGATGCTTTTCCAAAAACCTTTCCCTGTCTGGCAAGAAATCCTCCAAATCCCCAAGTCGTTCTTGTTTTAGGTAAATGGAAAATGAAAATTTCGTCAGATCTACTCACATTTCGTTACATCTTCGGTGGTACCGGTAGTATGTACAGTACAGTAATGATATTACCCTTAATTCGCAACAAATGAACTCCCAGATATTAATTACAGCGAGGAGAATGTGTTAATAACTAGTTAATACAGCTACCATAGAGGACGGAGCTTGATTTTGGTGTGTTATTATATTGCTACAGCGCAGCACGTGGGGGGGGGGGGGGAAATAATCAATACATGTTGTTTCACGCGCGTCACTTTGTGAGCGTTTGGACATTCATGTCAGTAAACAGGAGAAAAAAGAACCGGTTCATGCTCACGTGTGAACCTCAAGTCAACAGCTGATATCAAGTGCTGTATTGGTTTATTGTGAGCGAGCCGTGCACGGATATACTTTCTGGAGTACTTATAACATAGGGCCACCGTGGGTGAGTGTTTGGTGTTCGTTGACCTTTTTATATACCGAGGGGCCTTTTAATTTTGGGTCTCTGTCAATCAACACTACAGAAACAAGACTGCCCGTGCCTCTTTACTGAGTGGGTTACTTGTAGCGAGATGTGTCAAAAGAGGTCAGGCACATTTGTGTGTGTGTGTGTATTTTGTATACGTCTTTAATCCCATTTGGGAACTTTGCCTTTGTGTCATTGCACCCCGGTTATAACTGGAGCAGACACGTCGTCGTCGGTTTTTTTGGGGGGGGGGGGAGATGAGGGGAGGGGGGAATGAGGGCGGGGAGGGAGTGGTAGGGATGAATTTTATTTAATTTTGCCCGGGCAGCGGCCTGTTCGGCCTGCTCTTTACGATTTCCAACTACCAAGGTATCTTTAACGTGCGCGACGTACACACGGGTCCTCCGAATTTTTTCGTCCTTATCCGAGAAGACTAGGTACTCGATCCTACCCTCCAATAGGATCAGGGACACGAAAATATGAGAAAAATTCCAAGCTTCCAACATGCCTGCACTGCCCGGGTTTTGAACCCGGTACCCTTGGCATGAGAGGCGAGCACCTTGCCTCTAGACCACCTTGTCATTCTTTGCTTTTCAGATTTTCCCACTTACAATTTGAAAAAGAAATGATTTTGCGAGATAGTAATCATGTCTCAGTCAGCAAAGAATCTAGCTGAAATATAATTTCAGAATCATCAGCATATTGCAAGACATACAATGTCCTCGATGATAGTAGAAGGATTACCAAGCCGCTACCAATTATATCAGAGGGAACAATTTGAGGCAGGGCCGTCACCATGGGTCCCTGGGTAAAGCCTAAAGCTGCGGCGGGATTTTCTTCCCCGTTTCAAAAACCAATGTAAATTTGCATGCATGAGGCCCGCCTAAACCCTGGAGGCCTATGGGCAACTGTCCGGTGTGCCCATGCGTTAAGACGGCTCTAGTTTGAGGCACACAGCAAGGTGTACATGTATTTCAAGGCCGAGACTTTAGGAGCGTCCATTCACGGGGGGGGGGGGGGGCGAGCCCCCTGCCCCCCTCACATGAGTTAGTCCTCTATATGGACGTTTTTATAGTAAACGGGTGGCTCGGCGATTATCACTCAAAACGGGTGGTACTAGTGGGTGCCTGACTACAGCTGCGGAATTCAAATAGTACTCGTTCCGTATTATCTTTCGTCGTGCTTTTATTACCAATAACGGTAATATTTTCATTCCATTTTGAACAACATCGATGTCATTGTCGTGACTGTTATCTTTATTGTCATCAACTATTTCGGCAGTCGTCAGGGTGAACTGACTATTTACAACAAACACAGCGAGATCAAACATGGCCAAGATAATAATAATTTGATCTGTCGGTTGATAATTATAATGTATCGATTCATCCGTTCTGTACTTGATGTTGTTCACCGCTTATTATACTGAGTAATATTACTTTCACTCTCTCTCACAAGAAATAGTAACTGCTTGCTGGGGTTAAATCTGTAATTAAATCCAAACATATCATGACCGACCGTAGTTCTTGATTGTTTTACCTCGATTTTCTGAAAAAAAAAAAAAAAACAACGACAAACGAACAAACAAACAAACAAACAAACAAACAAACAAACAAACAAAAACAGCAAAAAAAAAAAAAAACTGGAGATATTTTAGTATGTAGAAGAGGTATAACAAAGGCACACTCCGACAATTGTTTCAAATGCGTTGTGGCACTTATCAAGCTGTTTCACAGTTCTGATTCGTTCTAACTCTTTATCTAACGCCGCAAAAAAATTTAACGTCGAGTTTCTCAGCTGTGCAAAAAAGTGGAATTGGAACAAGATAAACCAAGGTCCCAGTAGCTTTGAAGACGTAAAAAAATTCAACACAGTAACAGTAAGATTAAAAAAAAAAATTATGAAAAAAATAAGCCAGTATTTGTAATTACAAAAATTACACTGGACAATACAATGTAGCCAGATGTCTGAAGTGAAAGATGTAGATCACGATGCCAATATTTTACATCAGTGGTTCTCAAAGTGGGTGATATCGGGGGGGGGGGGCAATTTTGATTTCCGGGGGGGGGGGCGATAACGATGAAAAGGCCGACTAGGGGGCAAAAACAATGCAAAGGAGCGATGGGGGGGGGGGGTTAGGGCTGCGACAACATGACTAGGGAATGATTTGGGGGCAAATGCAAGGACTCTCTTTCTTCCCCAAAACAAAATAGCCTAGCATTCTTGTGCACTGATACATCGGTGATTGGCACAAACGTATCCAGCGGAAGAACCGATGTACTGGTGATTGGCACACAGAGAGTTAGTCTGTCTGTTTGTGGAATGTATCCGTAAGGTTTCAGTAGGGATGTATACGTGTGGCGGGGGGGGGGGGCGGGAGTGTATGTGTGGCGGGAAGGGGGCGATGAAAGAAAATTTGGAGTTTAAGGGGGGCGATTGCTTGAAAAAGGCTGAGAACCCATAGTTTATCCCTAGTCTGTGTGAGAACCATTGTTCTAAATCATGAAAAATAAAATACAATATTGTTCTTGTTCTTATTCTGCCTTATCCGGTCACCACAGGATGTAGCTCTCCGCCTGTACTCTCTGTTCTTCTCTGTTTGTGGTCGGGTCGTGTCCATGTCTGTCCACCTGTCTGCACAAAATGTGTAGCCACCCGACAAATTGAGGCACATTTCGGCACTTCCTGATTCGAGAAAATCGTTAAAGGGCATCATAGGGTCAATTTTACCGATTTTGCGTTTTCAGTATTTTTGAAAAGTTTAACCTCTTTACCATTCGTTTTTCCAAAATTAATGATAATCCTGTTTGAGAAGGGCAAATGCCTCAAAACTGACTTTGAATCGAGTCATAATCAATAATTCTGACCAAAACCTGAAACTTTACAAGCGTTATTCTCAAAACTGGTTGTGTCACTTCCTGTCTTTGAGAGGTCATATCTTCTCTGCTAATTAAATTACAGTAATTTTTTTTTCTTTACCAAATGAAAGGACTCTGAATAACCTACTTGGTTCATACCAATATCTCCATACCTCCAAAATACACGAAGTGCCTCATTTTGTCGGGCGCCTACACATATCATTTCTACATCTTCTCTCGGGGTGTCCCCGTGTTCTCTTTCCTTTTCTACCCCCCCCCCCCAATTTGTCCATCTGTTGCCTGTCACTTTTTTCCCGTTTTGGCCAGCCCATTCTCATTTTTTACCGTTGTATAAAAATTTCATAACGTCTGTGACTTGGGTCTGTCTCAGAGTGTCAGTGTGATGGAATTTATCATCATGCTTTATGTTGAAAATCTTTCTTTCTATTCCTCTGTGCATGATTCTGAATTTTTTTTTTATAGAATGTTGTTACAAGTACGTACGTCCCCCAAGTTTTCTGCGCAAGGAGTACGTATTTTAAAGCCTTTGTGACGCCAGAACTAGAGAGCTCCTGCCGAAATACTTCTAACAATAGCCTTAATTAATAATTATTTCAAATGTTCTATTTGTTTTCCTGTTTTTTGGTTGAAAGGGTAGGGGGGCAGGGTTAGGGATTCGATAAGACTTGGGGTTGAGGATAAGAACGGGGTTAGGGATAGGTACGTATACGTATGCGCCCCCAGCGCAAAAGGCTTGGGGTGCGTATGTACTTACAACAACAGCCTTTTTTTGTTTTTAACCAACTGCCTTGTTAGGGACCAGCTTTTGCAGCCATATGTCGGAGACCTGTCTTTTGAGACATAATGGTAGTTTCTCATCCCTGAATATTTCTTTATTTTTACCAAAAAACTCCATGTCGCTGTTTCTGAGGCTCTAATTTCTTCTTGGCTGTTGTCATAAGTACATGCCCCCCCCCCTTCAAGCGTTTTGCGCTAGGAGCACGTACGTATACCTACCTATCCCTACCCCTACCGCCCCTTTCAAGCAAAAAAAAAAAACAACACGAGGAAACCAAAAAGAAAATCTGAAAGAATTATTAATCATAATTAATTAAGACTGTTGGTAGGAGCATTTCGGGAGGAGCTCTCTAGCTCTGGAGTCACAAAAGGCTTTAAAATACGAACCTCTAGTGCAAAAACAACAACACGAACAAGAACAACAACGATAATAACTTGGGGTACGTACGTACACGTAACAACATTCTGTCTTCTCCGGATTTCTTGTTTGGGCTCACATTCTGACCTAGGTCAGACATTCGTTCACGCCTGCATTGTTAGATGTAGAAAAAAAAACAAATATAGTATTAGAGGCCAATTCTACGAATTAACTTATCGATTTTCCCTCAACGTGGAATGTAATGTTAACCACGGCTTTCATAACATGCTACTTTCTATTCTTCATGTAGGGCGAGCATGGCTGTTATCAATGCCAACATCAATGATAAAGAAACAACAAACGCAATTGCCACGACAGCCATAATAAATGACTCAGGGATATGATCATCATCGATTTCCCATGCGAAGTGGTTTTTTTCTATATTAATTTCGTTCCACGTGCTTATGCGTCGACGGTCAACTTTTTATTTTTCTCGTTGTTATGATCAACACGGCTGCTCTTGAGTGACTTGATTTTGGTCTTTTTTTTTTTTTTTTTGGTGTCCTAAGCACTTGAATCCCACCTAATAAACATACGTACAAAGAATTAATACAGTCGTTATAAATGAATAAATTCTGGAATGTCATATGATATGATATAATTGACGAGCGCTTTTCCAAAACTGGGTAAGTCAAATTTTGTACTATGAGTTTTGGCCACTTTCAAATAGACATTCAACATTAATGTAAGACGCTGTGTATGTGTTCAGTTAACACTGCCTGCTGTGTCCCTTCTTTATCCCGAGACATAGACTTGCCATTGCATAGCAAGTGTTAACTGAACACATACACAGGGTTTTACACTAAGTTTGAATGGCTGTCTGAAAGGGGTCATAGCTGATGCAACATTTGACTTGTCCAGTTTTGGTAAAACGCTCTTCAAATATGATTGGCTCTTTACGTCTTGGCAGACGGTCTAAACAGCTTGATCTAGAGTTTCTTCCTTCTGCAGCTTCGCTTATGCCTAATCCTACCTGTGTTGGACAGACACGTTCTATTGCAGTATCTGCATGTGTCTACGGAGCAAGAGGGTTGTGATGGGTTGTCTTGTCTTTGCTGATTGGTTTTTGTTTATTTGTTTGTTGACGTTTTGCTTGAAGAGTTGATCGTCTCTCGTCCTCCAGTCGCTTCACTCCTTTGTTTAGGCTTGATTTCTATGGTGTTCTGTCCTCTGCCAAACATAAAACAGTGAGTACATTTAGCTCTTTCGTTCCGGCTATGAAACAAACAGTGATTCTTTAGAATAAAACCGTGAGCAAGAAAGAGAGGAATTTAGAGGGGCCGTCCATGAAGTATGTATTTGTATTTTGTATACTTCTTTATTCATTTGGGAAATTTGCCTTAGTGTCACTGCAGCCCAGTTACAACTGGAGCAGGCACGTCGTCGCCACTGTGCAGCGCTGGTCGGCGGGTTCTGCGGGTGATTGGTGGGGGTGGGAATGAGTGGTAGGACAGCGGCCTGTTCGGCCTTCTCTTCTCGATTTCCAACTGCCAAGGTGTCTTTAACCTGCGCAACGTGCACAAGGGCACGGCCCTCCGATTTTTCGTCCTTATCCGAGAACACTACGTGCTCGACCCTACCTAGTCTACCATAGGATCAGGGACAGGAAAACATGGGAAAAATCTCAAAATTCTAACATGCCTGCACCGACCGCGATTCAAACTCGGTACATTCGGGATGAGAGGCAAACACCTTGCCTCTAGACCAGCTTGTGCACTCGATTTTGGCTTTTTCTGTCCCCCCCCCCCCGGCCCCCACCCCCTCGGTATTCAATACGCTTTTCATACAGGTGGCTTCAAACCCTTCCCTTCTTGACCGTCAAAACGTCGTGTGTCCAAGATATGGCCTTGCAATTTTCACCATTAAGCCGTATTTTCATGTGTGCCGAAACTGAAACGGCGACGGAATCCTTAAAGATCCACCACGTAGTGAAAAGAAAGAGTGTTTCCATGGTGTACTTTCTATTTCACTCCTTGAAGCATTTTTGACATTTCCCTTGCCGTTTTCGTTGTCCGCACACATGGAAACCCAGCTTTGTACTTGTACTGGAGTTATTATTGAAATAGTCTGCAAAACTAATATTTTTTTTTTCAAACAAATGAAGAGTCCATTGGAAAAACCAGCTAAGTCGCAATGCAGAAATTATGGGCTATTGGCCCCAAGCCGAAGCGAATATTCCACTGTACAACCTTCTTCAGTATATTTGACGGAAATGGGCACATTCCTTTAACATTATCATCTAAAAATAGCATATTCTATGAAAGAAAGAGCTCAGTCAAGGTTGAAAAAAGCAGTTTTCCCTGAACTTAAAATCTGTGTCTTAGCCGGCTTTTTCCAGTGGACCCTTCAAATACAAATAGAAATTCTTATTTCAGTGGATCATAAAACTTCGATTAGATTGTATGGGCCCTTTTCACTTCCGCGTTACGGTTGTTTGCGGGGAGCCGCACGGCTTCGAAAAGCACCGTGTAGGGCAAAAACCCCCACTTACCATAGTGATGGCATCTGAATATGTGCACAGTCTAAGCAAAGATGCATTTTTATGCCAGAACCAGCACGTAACGGGTTTGTACAGTTGGGTGCCCAACAAGAGGATGGCATCGTTCGACCGTTGTCCACCGCTTCCGCCCTACAAGTGGGGCACGCCGCCATTTTGTTTGCAAATCACGTGATATGGAGGACGGTAAATGAAAAGGGTCCATACAAAGATCAGTCTCTCCCCAGTTTTGAAGTCCCCACCTGATGGAAATTCTTGCTCTGTTCCACCCTAGGCTAAAAACCCTACCCTTAGATATAAAAATTCCTCCCGTGGGGCTACTCAAAAAGACCGCGAAAAGCGCAAAGTGGCCATGATCGAGCCGACGTGCCGTAAAACCCAAAACTCAAACTCAAACTCTAAACTCAAAACCTTTGGGAACCAAGTGAATCCAGTTTGAGAATCACTGGTGTAGACCAGGCCGTTCTGTTTTCCCTGTCTCTCACCCAGTCTTCTGTTTAACTATCTCCTTCTGTTGCCTGCACTCACCATTATCTGTGACTTGACTCACGAATGATTTTCTGTCTAATTCTCTCGCTCTGTCTGTCCCTAGCCGTAGTTTCCCAATTGCCTCACATGCACGCTCTCTCTCTCTTTCTCTCCCTCTCTTCCTCTCCGTCTCTCTTTCTCCCCCTGCCTCTCTTTTCCCTGCTACTTTCAGTTATTTTCTATATTTTTTCCATTCTCCATTTTAAATTTTCTGGATAGCTCCACATGGATACCACACACTCTCTCTCTCTGTCACTCTCTCCTCCTTTCTTTCTCTTGAAAAATCTGTTAGTTCCTCCGTCTGCCCGTCTCTGTCTTTCCTCCACTCTCAGTCTCCGCCTCCCCCTGTCTGTCTGTCTGTCCGCCTCCCCCTCACCCCTCCTTCCTCCTCTGTTTCTGATGAGACAAAGGCCATACAGAACTTATAATCGTCTCCAATTAATTATTTTTCTTTCTTCTTTCTCTCTCTCTCTCTCTGTCTACCTGTGTGTCTCTCCTCCCCCCCCCCCCCGTTCTCTTTCTCTCACAGAACAACAGCATAACAGAACTCATAATATTTTCCAATATTAAAAATGCAGTACACGCAAGGAAGGAGAGGTACGTAGATCTAGGATTCCACACCTCCGGCTACGCCCCTGTAACCTGTGTCTGTAAAATGTCGCCTGTAAACAAAGTGGAGCGTCCAGTACAATCTTGTTTCTCCGATTCACAGAACGACGTTTTGTCTCGACTTTTTGTATGGACTTCTATTCTGGGCGCTGACGTCGCTGTCCGGATTACTCTACAACAGTGGTTCTCAACCCTTTTCAAGGAATCGCCTCCCGATGCCCCAATTTTTTTTTCATAAAATCTATACTCAAATCCAATGGATACATTTCACAAGAAGATAGACTACACACAAATTAATTTAGGTTTTTCAAAGCATTATTGATGGCCATAGGCCTGTTGATTATTCTTTATAAAAATAGAAAGGATTCTTCATCAAATACACTAAAAGAAACAGGCCTTTTCTATTCATAAAAACCATCCAGGCGTGCTGTTGGACGAGCCCACAGTTGCCCCGAAATCGCCCTTTATCCAGGATTGTTTTCGGCCCTCTCTATCGTCCCCTTTAATCGTTTCGCCCCTTCGTCGCCTTTTACTTCGTTTTCGCCCCTATTGAAATCAAAATCGTCCCGCGGGGGGGGGGGGGGGCGTTATCGCCCAGTGAGAACCTCTGCTCTAAAACATGGCGACGGCATTTCCTATTTTCAAGCCAGGGATTTTCCCTGTCTGTGCCCATCCCAGTGCAAGTTAGAATGGTCACCCAGTTGTCTTGCAGGTGACCTTAAACCGGCAGGCCAGGTCGATCCTCCCACTGAATGCCGCTGGTAATGGCTTTACACCAGGGGTGGCCAAACTTGCTTATTGCAAGAGCTACATACGATCGATTTGAGATGATCGAGAGCCACAAGGTATCAACAAAACTTACACATACGCTGCATTGTGGCGACGACGTGCCTGCTTCAGTTATAACTGGGCTGCTATGGCACAAAGACAAATTTCCCAATTGGGATTAAAGAAGTATACAAATACAAATTATTACATACATACATTGTATTTTGTTACTAACATCTTACATAAGTATTAAGAAATTCGTGTATGCAACAATATTTACTCATCAATACAGTTTTTAAAACTGTTTATTTGTATAAGTTTCAGTAATCACAGAGTACATCATACAATAATGGAGCTTGGGCCCAACTTTGCGACCGCAAAGGCTTTTTTACTACGCAACGTAGAGAAATGAAACTTGGCACATGTATGTAAAATTTATTAAGCCTGTACGTGTCGAGCTCATTTTTCCCGAAACTCTTTACTTTTCCCAGAAATTCAGTTATAATTAACAGTTATCAATTCATGATTGCGAATACGACGTGATAATGTACTTCCGTCAGTTTCGTCATTTCCGCCTCTTACCGGAAATGTAAACTAGAGTTCACGATCCAGCCACGCCAAGAGAACTTTGATAATGATACCGAGTATAGTGTTATACAGATGAGGTGAGTGCCATTCATTCATACCAAGAAAACTGTGCGTAAATATTTAGATCATTTTTTACGAACACATGAGCCCATGAAAAATGCTCGGTGCGCACTACTGTGCACTGTGCACTACTGTAATACTATCCTATCTATCTATTGATCGCCGATTTTATGTGAATGACCCAAAGTGTCTCGACATCAATGTCTTTGTGCTGATACTTTCGGTCTGGAGTGGTGAGCTTTGTTTTTTACCATTCGAAGAATAGGGCAGTTACTAGTATATAAATATAATACAGGGAATATGCCAAATGTTTAAAACAGAAGAAAAGCTCAGCCAAGATATTTCCACGAGCCGCATACTGGCAGACAAAGAGCCGCGGTTTGACCGCCCCTGCTCTGTAACATACAATCATGCAGTTACATGGATGGTGTCAGCGCAGTTCTCACCACCATCTCCCCATGGCATGGGAGGCAGGCGGGTAATTAGGGGGCGGGGGAAGAACTGGAAACTGAGAACTAACATGGTGGGAGGAGCGGAGGAGGGAGGATGTGGCGCATGGAGGAGGACAGGCTGCTTCAGTAGCTGGCCAACACTCAACATGTTCGGTTGGGCCCTTTAAAACTGCGTCCATTATTGTATCCGAGTTAGACATGAGGCAAAAAACTCTACAGGCCGGGCCGTCATTATAGGAACTATTTTAAGAACACAGAAAAACTGATATTTTTAAGGCTGTTATTATAATTATAAGTACGTACCCACGCTTGTATGCATCTCATGCTTTTTGCGCTAGGGGCGAGTACGTATACGTATTACATCTTGTCGAATCCCTAACCCTGCCCCCCCCCCCCTACCCTTTCAAAAAAAAAAAAAAAAAGGAGGAAAACAAAAAGAAAATCTGAAAGAATAAATTAATTAAGGCTGTTGTTAGGAGCATTTCGGGAGGACTTCTCTAGCTCTGGAGTCACAGAAGGCTTTAAAATACGGGCCCCTAAGGCAAAAAACTTGGGGGGCCATACGTGCTTGTAACAACATTCTTTTTTGTAATGGGTTTTGTAGGTGTGATGTCCTGTTGGCGTTGTTCAGCACCCATTTCTCTTTTCTTAAGAGTAACAGCATTCGTACTATGTTGGCACGTTAAAGCTTGTTCCTCTCTGTTAACCCTTTGCTTACCCATGGAACTTTTATGTCCTGTCGCCAGTAATCTATAATAATTATAGTAGAGAAAAAAACCACACCATTTCCGGGAGTTTTAACAGGTCATGCGGCCGCAAATACAGCTCGAGTTTGCTTGAAATTTTCCAGGTGAGAAAAACATACTGCCATGTCAAGAAGTTTCTTCATACGATTTTGTTGACAGCAGGTCAAAAAATTCCGAACCAAGCAAGGATTATTGGAAAGAGAGATTCTCAAAATAATACTTAACCCTTTCAGTGCCTGTTCAGTAAACAACTTCGTGAATAAATGACTATGTAAATAGCATTTTTCTGCAGATCGTTTTTACATTACAGACAGGTATTGTCATTTCAAGTCATATCTTCTGCATGTAAAGATGGCACATGTAGGGGCTGCGCATTACCAAAACATACAAAAATCAGTTTTACAGAGTTGGCCACCAAAGGGTTAATGATAAAATCCCTCACACTGATTTTCGGAGACAGGCACGGGCTACAGACTGTGTGAAATGTATACAGCGACAAAAATGGAACTGGGCTGGCCATGTCGGAAGAAAGATAACAGATGGACGAGGCGTTGCATGGAATGGAGGCAGAGAAAAGGAAAGAGAACAAGAGGACGTCCCGGGAGACGATGGGGAGATGATGTTGTGCAGACAGGTGGACAGGCATGGACAAGACGGAAGAAAAGCAGAGAAGATCATTGGCGGAGGTCTACATCCTGTAGTGGACGGACGAGGTCTAAGTCTAACAAGAAGTTATTCTATGAAACGAATCATTCTGCCAGATACACTGATAGATCGATACCTTCAAGTCTACATAATACGACCGGGCTGTGATATAAATAAGCTGAGAGGTAACCTGTATCGAGTGCTTTGTAATAATGATTATTACCATGGGGAAACATTCATTAACCGTAGATGGGCTGATGTCGATCCAGCCAGTATTTGGATCTATGAACAGAAAGTCAATAAAAATGTCGGCTAACCTATTTTCAAGGGTCCAGTGATGAGCTGGTACTGGGTACGTGAAGGTCAAGGATGTTTTGCACGGTGGAAAGAACTCTTCCATGCTCAGGGACACTGCGCCCCCCCCCTTACACCCCCCCACCCCCAGTATACAAATCGCGACATTACTCTTGTTTGTTCTATCTCCACTTTCTGAAAAACTGGTGATCTTTTCGTACGTGGAAGAAGTATAACAAATGCACACTTTGGCACTTCTTTGAAATGCGCTGTGGCACTTATCGAGCTATTTCACAATCCCAATTTTTTTGTAATTCCTTATCACGGTACTAAGGCCCGGCGCGCACTATTCCGTTTTGGCTGCTGCACGGCGTGCAAAGCAGATTTTTGCTGCCTTGGCCAAGGGGTTTACTGTGCTGCACGCCACGCGAAAGATTGCTTTCATTGTTAATTTTATCATAGTGCGCGCCGGGCCTAAAGCTGTAAAGGCTTAACGTCGAATTTCTGAGCTGTGAAAAAAAAAAAAGTGGAGATGGATCAAACAAGCACTAAGATAGAGATTGTCAGGGACACTACGTCACCCCAGCGTACAAGTGTTCTATCTCCTTTGACTCCACTTATGAGAAATTTGGCTGCATAGTTTCAGCTCCTCTAAAAGAAGAAAGAATGAAAAGATAGAACTATTGTGCATTATCATCTACCTACGAGCAATGTGCAGATTGAAATCAATAGGCGATTACTAGATATCAACTGAAGTCCACCGATAACAAATGGAAGTCGGTATTTGCGAAAAGTGAACATAGATATCTTGAAACGCTGGGATTTCGAGTGATAGACGCCAACAGATGGTGTATGAACGACACGACGTCGTGTCTTACGGATTTCTGTCGCTTTCGAGAGGATTTTTACCCACTAACAATGTGTTCGTTCGTTCAAGGATATCGGTTGGACAGACACCGACAGGGACTTACGGCGGACTGAAAGTTCAAATCCATTTAAGTTTTTGTCGTGTAAAAGGAAGTAACTCGACATGTGGCCGTGTCAAGGATTATCGAACGTTTCTGTTTAGAAATGGGCAAATCGAAATTAATGCGATTCTTTTATTTGTCAAGCCATTGAGTTATGATCAAGGGCAACAGGCGTCAGCTGATATTTTCTTGACAGTTGTGGGAGGAATTGGCTGGTAACTTGTATTCAACGAATCTATATCTATCTATATAGCTATCTATTTATTTATTTATCTATAATCTATCTATCTATCTATCTATCTATCTATCTATCTATCTATCTATCTATCTATCTATCTATCTATCTATCTATCTATCTATCTATCTATCTATCTATCTATCTATCTATCTGTCTATCTATCTGTCTGTCTGTCTGTCTGTCTGTCTGTCTGTCTGTCTGTCTGTCTATCTATCTATCTATCTATCTACATGTATCTGTCTGTCTATCTATCTATCTGTCTGTCTGCCTGTCTGTCTGTCTGTCTGTCTGTCTGCCTGTGTCTGTCTGTGTCTGTCTGCCTGCCTGTCTGCCTACCTACCTGTCTGTCTGCCTGTCAGCCTGGCTGCCTGCCTGTCTGCCTACCTACCTGTCTGTCTGCCTGTCAGCCTGGCTGCCTGCCTGTCTGCCTACCTACCTGTCTGTCTCTCTGTCTGCCTACCTACCTGTCTGTCTGTCTGTCTGTTGATACAGCACAGGTCCTTGGGCTGATTATCCTGTGAGATAAGGTAGTACAGCATTTTCATAATCAATAACCTACAGTTAATGGCTCCCCACATGCTCAGACGCTCAGACCCTGCGCTATGGAAAGCTGTAGTGGCCTTTTTTGGCAAAATGCTAATAGCAAATTAGGTTATGTAACAGCTGAACTTGGCAAGCATATCGTCAACAAATGCACAAGAAAGCCAAACAGGGTTACAAGACCTGGGCTTGCTGCAATAGTACTTTAAAATCATCCGTTTCGTTATATTTTTGTTTCAAACATTAACCCATTGACTACTGACGCTGTGAGAGCAAAATTTTCTCGTCCGGTTATGAAGATCCACTTATTTTTCAGTTGCTTTAAATAGTGAAGATTATGAATCTAAATGAGGATATTGACCTGTATTTATAGGCCATGGGACCAAACTTGTTGCTTGTCATTCCGTTACGCACCTGCGGGGATAAGCTGATTTTTTGCATGCAAGCTCTTATCCATCTACCCTTCACAAAAAACCAATGTTGTCATTTCAAGTCTTGCACATTTTTGTATAATTTGTATGTAAAGTGTGCCAATAAATGATAATTAATGATGCGAATTGAGTTTGCCATTTAAACAATGCTGTTTTAATCAACCAATGGAATTGAGCCTTTCGCCGCGAAATCCAAAATGGCTGCCTCCATGATGGAATGCTGTATGCACACTAAGAAAGATGTAAATAGCAATATAATTCAGTTTTCTTTGAAAAGTTGGATGAAATTTCGAGAATAAACAATCATGTGCTTTCTCTCTCTCTCTCTCTCTCTCTCTGTCTCTCTCTTTCTCTCTTACAATAAAAGTAGTAATCTGCAGTCCTGCTTCAGAACTCATGCGCGCCAGGACACTGAGCACCAAGCGTTACTTTTTATGACCTGCACGGTACTATATCAGAATGGAGGCAAGATGGAGGATGAAAATGACAGCACGAGGAAACAATGCATTCTCTATAAATTCAAGAACCAGACTAATCAAAATAATAAAAACTTCCGTGCACCCTCCGCGGTATTTGAAATGGACATGTAAAATTGGGTTAGTATAGGTGGTCTACCAAAAAAGCCTTTTGCGTTCAACGGTGGAGATTTTGTGAAATATATAATTATGTACAACGAAACAAACATGCAAAAATACAGATGTGGCATAGCAATAAACATTTTTTAAAAATAAGTTATTAATGTGCACATTTATGGATGACAGCATTTGATTTTTAGTCAAAGATAGTTACTGGGAACATATTAAAACCATACCTAGATTTTCCCTAGGGGGTGCGTAACGAAATTTACTTTAGAGACTAGCTAGGACTTTGGTCCCATGGCCTATTACTACTATTAGAAGCTAATGATGGATATCCAACATCTGTAATTGTTAGGGTGGTAAAGACTTAACAACAGTGTTCTTTCCGTATTGAAAGGGCTAAATAAATAAATGAACAAATAAGTAAATAAATAAATAAATAAATGAATGAACAAATAAATAAATAAATAAATAAATAAATGAATGAACAGCCCATTGAGCTGTACTTTGTCAAACCCGTGCCTAATTCAGGTCTGGTCTTATGGCAACAACAGAAGATAATGGGCTGCAGATTACAAAGTTCTTCATGACTAGATTAAATCAGAAATCATATATTACTAGTAATACTATGTAAATTTGTGGACTTGAGATTTTTCGTTGCAAAAGGCTTCTGAACCACCCAACACTCAGACTTCCAATTTTATATGGTGCATCAGAATGGATGTAAGGGTGCACAGTTTTTAATAGAAGTCTCAAATCGGTGTAGTTTTTTTTATTGGTAATTTATTGTTTCGCCAATTTTCACTAGGCTCATTGACATGCTGTACGTTTTTATGACATCATCACTTCCTGAAAATTTTCGGTGCGCACCACCGCACACTGTGTACTGTCCTACCGCTGAGTTTTGGGGATGACCCTACGCATCTCGGCTTTTGTTCTTATTCCTTTCGGTCTGAAGTGGTGTCCTTTGTTGTTGCATCTCTTCTTATAAGCTATCTATGCAGCATTAATGCCTTTCTTAGTTCACAGGCGTCTTAAGTTTACCAAAAAAAAAAAAAACCTACACAACCTGTTCATCGAACTGGTACTCGGCTCGTATATTATGGTTATAACATTTACTGTAACTATACAACAATGGAGAGATACGTTGTTTTCACTCTAATTCTATTCGAAAAGTCACCGCTGGGATGAGTAAATTCGGAAGGAGGGGATAGGACAATTTCAGATACTTGAAGTAGTCGAAATTCTGAACTGTTAGGAGTAGATGGTGCAAATTAAGTTTATTGATGGGCGAGGAGAGAGATCGATACTTGGCGGCGGGTCATTGTAAACCTGGGAGTCCGGTTAATTTCCTACTGGCCTTCGCTGGGTAAGAGGTGAAACAGACCAAGGATGGTGTTACAGGTACGTACGTCCCCCAAGTGTTTTTTTTTGCGCTAGGGGTACGTATTTTAAAGCCTATTGTGACTCCAAAGCTGGAGAGCTCCTCCCGAAATACTCATAGCAACAGCCTTAATTAATTATTCTTTCAGATTTTCATTTTGTTTTCCTCCGTTTTTTTGGGGGGGAGGGGGGGGGGGAGCAGGGTTAGGGATTGGATAAGATTTAGGGTTGAGGATAAGGACGGGGTTAGGGATAGGTACGTATACGTACGTGCCCCTGTCGCGAAACGCTTGGGGTGCGTACGTACTTGTAACAGTAGACAATAGACTTATGGGCACTGGTGTATGCGCCAGACCTGTGATTCGTCCTCTTTAATCCTTCTATTACTTCTAACACGGAGGTTTGTAATTTACAACTTTCTCTGTTTGTCTGCCTGTCTCTCTCTTTCTCTCCCTCTCCCCCCCCCCTCTCTATATATATCTTTTTCTGTCCTTCGTTCTCTTTCTCTCTCCATCTCTCTCTCTCTTTCTCTGTTTGTCTGCCTGCCTGTCTCTCTCTTTCTCTCCCTCTCTATCTATACATCTTTTTTCTGTCTTTCGTTCTCTTTCTCTCTCTCCATCTCTCTCTCTCTCTCGCGCGCGCTTTCTTTCTCTCTCTCTCTTCCTTTCTGTCCCCCTCTCTTTCCCTCCTTTCTCCTTCCCACTGTCTCTCGTTCTCTCTCTTCTAATTGTGTCATTTGTTTTAACTCTGCATGATTCGACCAGCAGATCCGAATCCTCTAATCAGAACGAACAGGTTCACAGCCCAGGTCACAGCTTGCCAGTGAGCCAGAAGATGTATAGAAAGCTCTAGCAAAGTGACAGTACAATAATAGTGCACCGCCTATAAAATATGCAACAGCTATCGATTCTGTGAGAGCTGCATTAATAATAATCTTTTGTTGATATTGGTAGATTGACTTTCAAAAGAACATATGGTGAACAGGATGTAGTAAAGTCAAGTATACACAATGTAATGATTTGACACGTCCACAGATCAAAAGCAATCACCAGCTCTACGTGCGCGTGTCGTGTAAAAAAAAAATTATACTATGCAATAACACGTACTGACGGAATCCTTTGAATGTGTTCACACCAATTTTAAGTATCGGTATGGAATACCAAAGATATTAGAAACAATAAGATGAGACAGCTTGCCCTTTTAATGTGCACATATTTCGCACCGCCACCTAGCGGCGAATGCGCGGAAGTCATGAACAATGTCAAAATTTACAAAGCCAAATAGGGAAAATATTGAATTTTGTTCACTGTTCAGCTGTCGCTGCAGGCCTTGATTGAGGCCATTTATTTTGTAAGTTTAATTTCAACTGCTATGGGAAAACTCTGGCTATTTAAAAAAATTTTTTTTAGTCACAGTATCAGGGTAAGAAATCCGCATCATTAATTTATCATTATATCAAGCATTCTTTTCATGCTGTGCGCCATGGGTCCCGCCCCCCGATCAGCGTGCAAAGTTAGTGAACGTTTTTTTTTTAGAGGTGCGAAGAAGGGAGTGTCTCATCTTACGGTCTCTAGTGTCTTTGGGAATACTATTGTAATACCGTCTGTAACGAGTAACGAGATATGCACACCATAGTCCCCCCCCCCCCCAAACATTAAAGGTATGCTTACATTATTCCGTCAACAACTACTCACGAACATGATGAAGAAACCAACATTGAAAAAGAAAGAACTATTGAAAACCAACCAATTAACCAACAACAAACCAACCAATCAACCAACCAACCAACCAGCCAGCCAGCCAGCCAGACAACCAACCAACCAACCAAACAAACAACCAACCAACCAACCAATCAACCAACCAACCAACCAGACAGGGAGCCAGCCAGCCAGACTACCAATTAACCAACCAACCAAACGACTCTACCAGCCATCCACCCACCCACTCACAAACTGCGCATCATTAAAAGAAAGGATAAATCGGGAATTTCCGATCATTCACTTCCGACACTGGTTCCTTTGTGGTGCGATTTGCGTCAGCTCACTTCCGGCAGCAGTGTAGGGCTAGTGAGGTAGGCGGATGGCTGAAATAATGAGACTTCACTAAAAGACTTTTCCTTCCCCATCACTTCTTCTTCATCTTCACTGTTAACATCGACCATGGTCGGACCAGGATACAAAATAATGATGGATTGTATCAACAGCTGATTCTCTTCTAAGGTCTGTGGCTGTAGTGAAATGTATCTATCTATCTATCTATCTATCTATCTATCTATCTATCTATCTATCTATCTATCTATCTATCTATCTATCTATCTATCTATCTATCTATCTATCTATCTATCTATCTATCTATCTATCTATCTATCTATCTACGCTGTGGCTATTCTTACGGCAGCCTACCAACTGTTAGTCCATTGTCAGATTGATATGTAACGACGTGAGGGTCTAGTCAGTTTGTATCATCGAGGCCGTAGGCCGATGTTCGTCTGGGCAGTAATCAGATTGACATATCAGGGTGAGCCGCCGGAGTAGCTATGTATTGTTTTCACTCGTTAACTCTAAGAAGGACTTCCGAATGCATTCTATAGTCCGAGTGAAAACAATACATAGCTACCCCGGCGGCTCACCCTGATATGTCAGTCTGACTACTGCCCAGAAGAACATCGGCCTACGGCCTCGATGATACAAACTGTCTAGACCCTCACGTCGTTACATATCAATCTGACAATGGACTAATATAGCCTAGGTAAGTTGGTAGGCTGCCGTAAGAATAGCCACAGCGATCTATCTATCTATCTATCTATCTATCTATCTATCTATCTATCTATCTATCTATCTATCTATCTATCTATCTATCTATCTATCTATCTATCTATCTATCTATCTATCTATCTATCTATCTATCTATCTATCTATCTATCTATCTATCTATCTATCTATTCTATCTGTCTGTATGTCTATCTATCTCCCTATCTGTCTGTCTGTCTGTCTGTCTAACTGTCTATCTATCTATCTATCTATCTATCTATCTATCTATCTATCTATCTATCTATCTATCTATCTATCTATGCTATCTATCCTTCCGTCTGTCTGTCTGCCCGTCTGAGCGTCCATCCGCCCATCCGTCCCTTCGCCCGCCGGTCCGTCTGTCTGTTTGTTTGTGGTCGTTATTTAATTTTCTTTTTTTTCTGTCTAGCTGCCGGGGTATCTGCCCGCCCATCTTTATAACTGTCAGTGTCTGTCTGTGTCTGCCTTTCTCCCTGTATAACGTGCATTTCTCAGTCAATTAAATCTGATTGTCAGTCTGCCTGTCCACCTGTCTGTCTGCCTTGAGTCAGTGTCTGCATTTCGTGACCTTCTGCCTGTGAAAATGTCATCCCGCCGTTCGCCCGTTTGCCAACAAGCAATTAACATGGCTCGGGCACTTAATTCAACATAGCCAACTCCGGAAATTTTCCCAGGAATGGAATTATTTTGTCTGTAACAAATTTGTTCTCCCAAAAGAAGACCACATGTTCTGTAAATCAAGACAATGGCTCGTCTGATTAGAGATTATGCCAGGAAAGCCAGACGAATCGTGCTCTTTTTTGAAACGAAAGCTGCCTAGAAATTGCAATTATTTAGAGTCGGAGCGGACAGATGTGCCGAGCAAATGAGTCCAAACCCATAAACTTATACTTTTTTAGAGTCGCAAGACGCTCTTCCATTTACATGCAGCCATTCTTTTTTATCCCGAAGCTCCTTCTGTCTTATTTCCCCCACTGCACAAAGCCGAACACTTTTTTCGCTTCACGTTTTGTCCTGTTGTTACCCTTTCTCATCTTTCATCATCATGGTGCTATCGCCAACGCTCAAATTATGTTTATTGGCCTCTTTCTGTCTCGAGTAAGGGTCGCCACACAAAGGCCACCGAATTCGGTCACCGAGCCACTAGGCCTTTAGGTGAGAAGAATTGCACTATATAATTTCAACAACTGCACATAGAGCCCACCTACATTCGGTCCGTTTATATAGTGCAATTCTTCTCGCCTAAGGCGCCTAGTGGCTCGGTGACCGAATTCGGTGGCCTTTGTGTGGCGACCCTAACAATGGATTGTGCGTCCATGGTATGTCAGATCAGGTCGCTGCGGCCCTTGCTGCGACTGTGCAATCCGGCCATTCACCCAGTCTCTAAGTTGCGGCTTTTGAATTGAGAGTCTTTGCATCTATCTGGCTTGTGGCCTGTTTACACTGGTAGGTTTTAGGAATAGAAAAAAGGAATGGGGGACTGTGTGGGAAGAAACCGATTTCCCCCTTCGAAACGCTGTTTGTTAACGCTGGTCCGTTTCTGAATGAGAAGCGATGCGCATCATTTGTTTTGGTCATGTTTCTGAGGGGGAAATCGGAAAGCAAAAGTCGGTAGTTCTTCCCATGCGGTCCTCCATTCTTTTTTTCTATTCCTAACACCTACCAGTGTAAACAGACCATTGGCGATTGTTTCTGCTATCTGCCTCTTGCACCCCTTCTTCCCCGCCCCCACTGCTCCAGTTTCCGCTTCTCACTCGTGTGGATCCATGTCCTGATAGCAGCCCTCCAACTACTGCGGTCTACGACTTGGCTTTCCCAGTTTACTGACTTGATGACACCTATCCTCATTATCACGTCTGCAGATTATTTTCATACCGATGGAAAAGGCCTTCAAACTAATACTGATGTAAGAACTATGACGTTTGGAAATACTTTTTATCTCTTATATTTTATTGTGACGCGAAGGCTGCTCAATCAGCCCATGTCTGGTGCTCTAGCTTAATGTCAGAGTACCAAATGTCAATACTTTTAAATGTGACCAAAAGCTATTGGCTAAAGGGTAGGACAAGAAATGTGTGCAATGCTGTAACTTTCTCTTTTATTAACGCTGGTGCCCAGGATACCATATATATGGAACACCTTTCTTGATGCCTGATGTTCTACACTTTCGACAATTTTTAATTCTTCCATGAATTATTTGACCTGATGGTGTGGGCTTACCTTCTTTCTTATTTTCCTTTCCTCCCTTTGTTTGAATTAAAATTTGTAGGTTTCAAACTTTTAAGGCAAGGAACTTTATGTTTGGGCACAAGCGGGTTAATAGATAGATAATCAATATCGGTTTAGTGGTCGGCAACGAGTCTGTGGTGCGTCTTTTTTTAGAATAAGAGAGATCAACATGGATTTTCTCGAAAACTTACTGTTGAATTTACATGAAATTTTGCTACATGAATCTGGGCAGATCGAGTGATAGGGACACATTTGCTGAAAATCTGAATGTTCCTCAGAACCGGATCAGTAAGGGCAAAGATACTGGAAGCGATAAGATGAGACACTCCCTTCTTCGCATCTCTAAAAAAATCGTGCACAGAGTTTGCGAGCTGTTCGCCGGCGGGGCCCGTGGCGCATTGCATGAAAAGAATGCTTGATATAATGGTAAATTAATGATGCCGATATGTCACAATGCAACTGCGACGAAAAAAAAAAAAGAAGAAAAAATAGCCAGTTTTCCCCACAGCGATTGAAGTTATAAAATACAAAATTGTGACGTCAATCAAGGCCTACAGCAATAGCTGAACAGTGAAGAAAATTTAATATTTTCCCTATTTGACTTTGTAAAATATTTTCGTTGTTCATAACTTCCGCGCATTCGCTGCTAGGTGCAGGTGCCAAATTTGTGCACGCTAAGCGCGCCAGTTGTCTCATCTTATTGTTTCTAGTATCTTTGGTAAGGCCCGGCGCGCTCTATCCCGTTTCGTCTGCTGCACGGCGTGCAAACGCAGATTTTTGCTTGTTTGGCAAAGAGTTTACAGTACTGCACACCACGCGAAAGATTGCTTGCATTGAACGGGTGGTTAATTTTAACATAGTGCGCGCCGGGCATAAGAGGCTGAGTGAGAGTCCTGAGGCACAAGCAAACAAGGCAAGGAATTGCACTAAAACGAAGATGTGAAAATAGTTGCACTAAACATGTAAATGAGGGCACAATTGGAATACGTAAATACGAAAACAAATCATATAATTATATAAGATCGACATCAGAACAGAATTATGGTTGAACTGGACATGAACTACAGAAAATTAGAAACACTACTTGGGCCGTTGAGCCGGGAAATACATCGATGGGATATTGGAAGTTGATTTTTGTCCAGCAATATATTACATGATGAGAGGCGAGGGACTAAATTTCCGGTCGTATTTTTCGATCCCACTTGACGAAACTGCACCTTTGTTGTTTTTTTTCGCCAGCTAAAACCAAAGTCGGAAATAAATTATAGTAAAGTCTGGATTTAGTTAAAAATGAATGTGTCCATGTAGTTTATCGCCAGAATTTCAAAAAGTACACAAAATCTGATAATTTTTTGTTTCGTAGTCACCAAGTTTTGGATCCTTTCATGTTCACCCTCCAGCTCCATTTCAGTTTGGTTTAAATCTGAGAAATTAGACAGAAAATGTAAAAATGGTAAATGGGATGTATAAAATCTGGGAAACTGAGATGTGTGAAATTGGAACCAGAGCAGCTTGGCTTGTAATTTACAACTTTGATAGATATTTATCTTTGGCAACTTTGCTAACGATGTCTTTGCTGTTCTTTTTAAGTCTCTCTTCATTCAGGATTTTGCTGCGGAATTCGCCTATAATGCCTCTGCTTATTTATATGTTAATGAGTTTGCTCACTCGCTAAAGAACAAAAAAATAGTTGAGTTGAGAGTTTTTTTGTTTTTTTTTTCAAGGAGGGTGGGTGATTTTCTCGGGGTGGGGGGGGGGGGGGATAAATCTTTCTACAGACAGTCCATGCCCGCTATTGTCTGGGAAGGAGCTGAATTTTGCAATATTCTGCTCCAGGGGTTATGACTCCGTCGGACATGATGAGATGGGAAAAGAGGGATGACGAAGACAATGGAAAGATAATGATGAGAGGAAAGATAGAGGTAAAAGTTCCGGGTGATTTGAGGAGGAGGAGGTAGTTGGATGGAAGGAAAGAGACGTAGCGAAATAAACGAGGCAGGTGAGGCTGGACAAAGAAGCAAGGATTAATCAAGAGGGAAAGCGACGGTTAAGAGGCAGAAGGAATGAAAGAGAGAAGGGACGAGAGGAAGAGTGAGAAATGGAAGTGCAGAGTGGAAGACTGAAAGCCGAGACATGATGACCAAAAGGAAAATTGACAGAGTGAAAGGTGGAGGGAGGGACTTTGAAATGATAGAAGGAAAATAGACGGAGAAAGAAACGGATCCAGATAGGCGATAGGAAACGAATAGACGAGAGAGAGAGAGAGAGAGAGAGAGATAGTGAGAGACAGACACAGACAGACACACAGAGACAGAGAGAAAGGGAGAGAGACAGAGACAGAAAGAGAGACAGAGAGATAGACCGAAGGAGAAAGAGAGAGACAGAGAGAAAGATAGAGAAACGGAGAGAGAAAGATAGATAGTGAGAGACAGACACAGAGAGACAGAGACAGAGAGAGAGACACAAAGAGAGAAATAGAGGGAGAGAGAGAGAAAGAGAGAGAGAAAGAGAGAGAGAGAGAAAGAGAGAGAGAGAGAGAGAGAGACACACAGAGAGAGACAGAGGGAGAGAGAGAGATAAATAGATAGATAGATAGAGAGAGAGAGAGAGAGAGAATAACATGTATTCTGTACAATACTCTTTACCGACATCTGTTTGTAAATTAATACAATGTTAGCTCTGTTCTCTTGCTAAACTTTGGTTCCCCTAGAGGGAGGTCTCATTGTTGTGAGATTGGGGGAATCGTGAATCATCCACGGAGAAAATTGGCTGGTTTGATGAGATGCCGGGAAGACTTGATGGTGAAATGATATCACCTCTCCTTCGACTCATCTCAACGTTCCTTCTTTACCACTTTTGAGTTCCGTTCTCCACACGTGTCAAAACCCAGGGAACCAGGGCCCGACTTAAGACCATTGTGGGACCCTGGGCAAAGCCATAGGTTTTGGCCGGATTAAGACCTAGAGAGGCCCTAAGAACTTAAGACATTGGTACCCCCTTTTGTTTATTATATATTTCAGTAACTTGCAACCTTTGGCATGAGTCAGTGACCAAACTATACACTCTTCAGGCCTTAAATTTGGCAGGAAGGTGGCAATTGAGATAAGGAAGATGATGGCTACAATTAAAAGTTGTTTACTTCAAGCATGTATTTTTAAAAAATAACAATGTTTATTGCTATGTAACATCTGTATATTACATGTTTGTTTCGTAATATTATATAGTACGGGCAATGTCACAAAAAGTAACCGTATCAAGCGTTCAGTTTGGTGCGGAATGTCGTGGTGCGCATGAGTTCTGAAGCAAGACTGTAGTTTATTACTTTTATTATACCGGGGGGGGGGGGGGGGGCAATCACATGATTGTTTATTCTGGGCAATGCCCGATAGCTCATCTAGTTGTATATGTAATTCAAAATATAACCAAAGAAAACCATAAAATAAAATTGAAGGGCTCAAGGGCTCAAGGGCAGAACCAGCTGGGCCATGTTTTTAAAATTGTACGAAAACCACAGCTTTTCTATTATGAAACTTTCTCAAAACCCCCGTGCATGTGATTTGATTAGTTGCAAGCGTTCTTTGTCCGCTGATGAACATGCTTAATAATGATGATGATTATAATCATTATTTTGCAGAGAGTTATATTAATTTGAAATAGCTGAGCATGACAGGGCTTAAATTTGACTTTTCTGGTTTTTCACTTGAGCCTTTCAGTCGTCCTTCGAAATGAAACAAAACTTACAGTGAGATGGAAAATTATGTTTATTTTTTTTGTATACTTCCACTTTATTTTTATTTGAAAGGTTTCTCCTACTTCTTTCAATAGCAAAATCTTTGACCAGATCCTCAAAATCAGTCTTAGTTAACACATCTGCTCCTATACTTGGTAGTAGAGATAATTCATTAATTATTCTTTCAGATTTTCTTTTTGTTTCCCCCCTGTCTTTTGGTTGGAAAGGTGGGGGACAGGGTTAGGGATTCGATTAGATTTAGGGTTGAGGATAAGGACGGGGTTAGGGATAGGTACGTAAACGTACGCGAATAAGGCTGTTGTTAGGAGTATTTCGGGAGGAGCCCTCTAGCTCTGGAGTCGCAAACGGCTTTAAAATACGTACCCCTGGTGCAAAAAAGCTTGGGGGACGTACGTACGTGTAACAACATTCTTCTTATTATTACTTGCCCTGCCTTTCCCCCAAACGAAAGAAAAAGATTATTATAATTTTTTAAATTATTTTTTTTGCATCTCGGGCTGGAAAAAACGCAGTCAAAGCCCATGAAAACTAAAACTTTTCGCAGATGGTGCATGCGGTATGACATATACGCGCACTTTTTGATACATTGGGAAACGGAGAAATACATAAACATACGGCCTAAATAGCAGAAAACCCTGGTTCCGGGTTATTTGGGCCGGTAGTGCGAGTTTGCAATTTGCACTGTTCTGGCGTGTTTTTGTTTTTTTTTTGGTTTGTTTTGAAAACAGAGAATTTGTGTCCGTATAATATTGCCTAAAGTTAGCGTCAACTACCACCGCATTTTATGGTAGCCGGCAGCGTCAATTACTACCGCGGTGGCCATTGACAGTACGACGATCACCAGTTGCTACCCCAACTCCTTTTTGCCTGATTAGTCAATCTGGCTATCGCACAGTGATACAAACTGACTAGACCCTCACGCACCCAGGTCCATCTGACCATTCCAATGCACACTTGAATCGACAATAGACGCCGTTTTCCGACAATCCCTTGTCTAAAATACCTTCGGCCCAAATAGCACAGCACCGGGTTGTATAGGCCGTATTCGGCCCAAATATACACTTCCAAAAAACAAAAAATAAATCGGGATTTGTCCAACGCGAGTTGAGGTAATGAACAGGGGTAGCGAGCAACAATATTTTTAAAATGTTGTAATTTGAAATACATGTGCAAGCCAAAAATGCGCTCTCATTTTCTGCTGGGGAAAAAAATGTACTAGTATGTAAGACTAAATTTTGTCCAAGCTGGATGTCTCGACGTAATTTATCGGTGGTTTGTCCGTGGGGATCGACCAGGACCATCTAGCCATCCTACGGGGTAGGTGGATTGGGCTCTGTGGGTGCGCAGATGACTGATCAGACCCATTCGTGCCCGGAAGGTTCTGACGCAGTGTGGGCATGGGACGGTGACGGATGTCGGGGACTCGCTGGCACATTTCCTGGCCTGTCTGTGGTACTCTGCTGCAGCGATTCCGTTGGCCTCACAGAACGTAACCTATACTATATATATTTGTGGACGAGATTTTTCGTTGCAAAAGGCTTCTGAACCACTCAACACTCAGACTTCAAATTTTATATGGTGCATCAGAATGGATGTAAGGGGGCACGGTTTTTAATAGAAGTCTCAAATCGCTGGGTTTTTTTTATTTGGAAATTTATTGTTTCGCCAATTTTCACTAGGCTCATTGACATGCTGTACGTTTTTATGACATCATCACTTCCTGAAAATTTTCGGTGCGCACCACTGCACACTGTGTACTGTCCTATCGCTGAGTTTTGGGAATGACCCTACGCATCTCGGCTTTTGTTCTTATTCCTTTCGGTCTGAAGTGGTGTCCTTTGTTGTTGCATCTCTTCTTAATGCCTTTCTTAGTTCACAGGTGTCTTAAGTTTTACACCCCCCCCCCCCCAAACAACAACAACAACCTACACAAACCTGTTCATCGAACAGGTACTCAACTAGTTTATTATAAAACAAATTAAGGCGTTTTACAAATTTCATAATTTTTTATTTTTTTTAGTATCGTGGACACAAATTGTTAGGTGTTTACGTCTTCACCCTCTCTGTGTTTCTCAAGGTGGGGGCATGGCTATATTTTGGTGGGGCATGGGACTTCCATCTGGGGCGTAGATGTGTTTCACAGTGGTGATTTAAGGCAAAAACTGACCAAATTTGTCGCTCAAATCAAACAGATCTGCAGCCAATGTCAAGGTCAAGGCTCCCATTGAAGTAAGAAGTAAGCGAATGAAATTAAAACTAAAGTTTCAGTTGAAACTTCGTGAGGACTTCCGATTGCGTTCGATAGCTCGACAAGTGCAAAGGCATTGTCTGGTTGATATGTAATGACGTGAGGGTCTAGTCAGTTTGTATCATCGAGGCCGTAGGCCGATGTTCGTCTGGACGGTAGTCAGATTGACACATCAGGGAAAGCCGCCGGGGTAGCTGTGTATTGTTTTCACTCGGGCTATGGAACGCATTCGGAAGTCCTTCCAAAACTACTTTTGAATGTATGCATCATCATCATCATCATCAGCTGTCCTGGCTGGAACAGGTATTGGCGATCATGGCTCTCCACCCGGACCTGTCATCAGCCAACCTCAAGAAGGAGTTGTTGTTGTGACGTTTATTTGTTGTCCATGAATTAAGACTTTCAGTGAAAGTTTTTCTCTGTCTACTCCCCTGCTTTTCCCGCCTTCGATCTTCTCTCCATGATTTTTTCTTGGGAAAAAAATACAGCAGTGGTTTCCCCTTGCCTACTGCCGGTTTGTTTACGGTCTCTCCGCTAGTCCTTATTCGAGAACTGACCCACAAGGCAGTGGGGATCTGTGGATGGCCGTTGTCCCTCCTGGGCTCATCCGCATACTGAATATATAAATATATTTTACAATTTTTTGTTTTATGAATACTGCATAAATTTTTTTCCTATCATGGTCGGGTGCACTTTTTTTTTTGTTGTTGTTGAAAATTGAGAATGGACCGGGGCATGGGACAAAAAAGGTTGTTTCTCAACAGTGCTGTCGCGCTCCATCGTAGAAAAAATACTAGAAACGATAAGACGAGACAGTCCCTTCTTCGCACCTCTAAAAAAAATCGTGCTCACAGTTTGCGCGCTGAATGGGGGTGGGGCCCATGGTGCTACGCATGAAAAAAAATGCTTGTTATAATGATGAATGAATGAATGAATGGTGCTGATTTGCTACAGTGCCACTGCCACTAAAAAAAAAAAATAAATAGCCAGAGTTTGCCTACAGCGATTGAAATTATAATTATTACAAAATAAGTGACATCATTCAAGGCATGCGGCGATAGCTGAACAGTGGACAAAAAATCAGTATTTTCCCTATCTGGCTTTGTAAAATACGGCATTGTTCATGACTTCCGCGCATTCGCCGCTAGGTGGCGGTGCGAAATCTGTGCACGCCAAACAGGCCAGCTGTCTCATCTTATCGCATTGTATCTAGCATCTTTTATCATAGTACGAAGGTGGCGGGAATTGTAAAACTGGTCAAAATCTACAGTAGCAGCTTCCCGCTCTTCCCCCTTCCTTAGTCGATGCCCGAGAAATCCTGAGGGAATTGCTGACTCAGCACTAACAGACAGCAGATCCTCCGCCCCCCCCCCCCGTCCTCCCCCCTCCCCTCAAGCCTTCTAGCCACCCGAAAGCTACAGAGTAATCGATAGCGACACAAATCCAAGGGCTTAACCGTCAAAAACATACCCCAGACTGTCTATCTCGCCCACTTCAAACCGAAATACTGATTACGATATTACAGATGAGACCAGTTCCTAGCAGTAAAGAATCCCAAAGAATCATCATTAGTAAACGCGATCCGATCCACCATCGGGAATTTGTGGGGTATTAAAAAAAAAACAAAGTGGGAAAAAAATGAAGGAAAGAACTCCCTCGGAACGTCACTGTGATAACATAACGGCTTATCTCATGTTCTCATGCTTTTACGAAAAGCCAACACCGAATAATGTTTGACGATGGTTAAAGATCTTTGCTTTCGGGTTCGCTGCTCATGGCATGTGCACCTATCTGTCCTTGTTTGAGAATTTGTTTTCTCCTAGTTTCTTGACTTGTCTTTTTTGTTTGTTGTTGTTTCTCTGCCATCTTTCCTTGCCTGCGTCATAGCCCTTAAAAGGGCTGTTTATTAGTCCTAAAAAAAGGTCGTTTCTATTATCGAGGTGAAATATTGTAAATTTATCGTAAATGATGTCAGTTGTTTAGGGTTATTATTGAGGGGATGGATTAGCACATCGGTTATTTAGAGAGCTTGACAATGTTGATCTTGATCTCAAGAAGAAGATGAAAGTTCAGTGCAATTTTGGCTAAAGTCTGACTTGCGCCCTTTTGCTAGCACCGAGACGACAATAATTATTATGGCAACCCTTAAAAAGAAACGGCCGACTATTCACACCCAAATTCCTATGTCCCCTGGACGTAGACATACCCAAATCTCAGCCTTGAGGGTGTCGTTAACTCTGTAAAGCGGACAGACACATTTCCCCCTCCCCTCACTGAGAGGTTCTGAAGTATAGCTGATATTAAGTATGAGACTCCTGAATGAAAGCTACGCCAATCTAGCATTGTCATAAGACACGAGCTAGGATTTATATTAAGATGATGCTGTGGAAAGCCAAAATCACTTCGCTTATCAAGCTGGGTTTTCATGACAACGTGTAAAGAAACGGAAACGACAAAAATCCGAGTAGTAAAAAGAAAGAGTGTTTCCGTGTGTACAGAAATGGCATTTCCGTGCACATGAAAAGATTCTTTCCATTTCACTACCTGAAAGGTTTTTTACCTTTCCGTTTCCGCAGACATGAAAACACAGCTTTAAACTGTAATGGAGCTACAGGGTGAACGCGTGAAGCTGGCTTTTCATGTGTACCGAAACGGAAACGGCAACGAAAACATCAAAAATCCACCAAGGAGTAAAAAGAAAGAGTGTTTCCATGTGTACAGAAACGGCATGAAAAACATCCTTTTTATTTCACTACTTGAAAGGTTTTTGACCTCTCCGCTGCCGCTTCCGTTTCCGTATACATGAAAACCCAGCTTAAGCTAAAATTTTGTGATTATATGCCCTAAAAGTATGAAACTTTGTATTCGGCATCAGTGGTTTACGATGAATGAAGTGGACACGTCCATTCTGAACAAATTTTAATTTCAGTATTATTTATTTAAGATGTTTTTGACAGCAAAAAGAGGCGCATTTTCATTGAGTTAAATCTGAAAATACAAATTCCCAAGCAAACAGTTCACTGAAAATGACATGCCATTGTACGAGCGAGCGAACATCTGTCTGTCTGTCTGTTTGCATGTCTGCCTGCCTGCCTGCCTGCCTGCCTGCATGTATGTCTGTCTGTCTGTCTATCTGTCTGCCTGCCTGTCTATCTGTCTGTCTGCCTGCCTGCCTGCCTGCCTGCATGTCTGTCTGTCTGTCTACCTGCCTGCCTTCCTGTTTGCCTAGATTTAAAACAAAGCAAAGGCCCAGCAAAACAACTGGATGGCGTGAGAGAGTAATGACCAAAGTCCGAAAACACACAAGATCCCCCCCCCCCCCCACTCCCCAACACACAAACATTTTCTCTCTATCCCTTCCCACCACATCAACCTCCACCCCCACTCACCACAGTCCTCTCATCACCCTGTAATCCAGTTTGCACTCTCACAGCTGACTGATGTCAATCCCGTTCCGACACTGCCAGACTTTCCCCCACCCCACAAATTCATCGTATTTCAACGCAGAGATTTCGATTTGCTTTCTGCTAATAGCATTTGATCCTTCCGCTATAGTCTGTGCTGCCTTCTTGTTAGCGCTAAAGCTTCGGGTTTTAAATGCACGAATCCCCTGAAGTTTGACCGAAGAAGAGGTATTATAGTATACTAGCTGAGGTCCCCGGCCCTGCCCGGAATAAATCGGTTTAAATATTAGTTTCAGTTCTGGGTGGTTATTATGGACCTGCTTCCTCTGGCCTGTTACTATTTGTTTATTTTATTTTTGTTTGTTTGTTTTTAAATAAATCTTACTGCTCTTGTGAGTTGACACACTGCGCATCCCGTACAACAGCATGATTTGCGCACGGGTTAGTGTGTTTGATAGCATAAAGATACTATAATAAACTGGATGAGCCCATCGTGTGACGTCACAAAACAGCGAAAGGTCATGAACCATCCGTCATTATAGGTTTACGATAACGACCGACGCTTCAGCATAGCTACAATTTTGAATGATACCATTTTGACGCGCCTACTGAACGCGCAAGTTTGGTTCCGCACCAAGAAATTAATACATGTACAACCAATCTTGACAAATAAGTAGTTTGAAAACAGCCCCCTGAGCTGCTGACAGCCGAATGATCCGCATAAAAAGAAATTTCTACTGCAGATAGAATTAGAATCGGAATTTCCCGAGCGGCGGCCATGTTGGTTATAAGGTCGCCGCTCAGGAAATTCCTTAAAAAAACGACACAGCCCGAAGCTCTTGTTTCCAGTCTGGTTAATTTATTAGTCTGTGGAGTTACACAACTTTCGTCAGTCACATATTTCATGTTCTGAGTGCTCATCCCCGAGCTGTGCATTTACAATAAAAACAAAGAGCGACATCTAGACGACAAACTTGCCTGTGCCACTTGCACCTCCCCCCCCCCCCCCCCCCCCAAAGCAACCAACAACTCAGGGAGCCTAAAGTCACGTCCATGTAGTATCCCTCTTGTGTGACGCAAATGGAACTTCTTCCACACTTTGCGTACTGCACTCTTAATCTACGGTTCAGAATCTGTCCAATTGTTAGACAATGTGTAGACTTCATGTGTATCCGAAGAAGGCACTATGCCTACGGATCCATGAAAGAATTATTTTCTGGCGTGGACCCGCAACGCATCCTGTCCTTTCTGAGAGCGGCTAAGATCTATAACTTTTATACCGTACTCGTTTACTAGACTTTTTCTAGATCTATGCAAAACAACTTTTTAGAATTTCATCAATGTGTTAAAATTATATGAATGTATTTAATTCTAGATTAAACTTAACAGCTCTGTATGCGAAACATAAATAAAGAACTGCACCCAAATAGACCGTGAAGGGTGCAAAATGGCCGTTATTGTGCCGACGCGCCGTAAAACTCAAACTCAAACTCACTTTTAGACCCATTGCCAGTGCCATGGCAATGTCTGGACATTTATCTATTCAGATACTTCCCAGCTCTGTCGTTTACATTGATCGAGAATAAGCAACATTTTTGCTTTGAACTTTTAGGATAAATGTTGCATAATAAAAAGAAAAGAGTCGCTGACGTGATAATTTTCAATCGTAAATGGGAACTGGAATAATTTTTTTATGGTTACGCTGGAAGTAACAGATGCAAAGTGTCAGATATCGCTCTTGGTCTGAGCATTAATGTGTAAGCCAGAGCTGATAAAACCTATGTCAGTCAGTAGTGAATTGAGAAAAGCATAAATTACTTGGTTTATGAATCCGACATTTTCGAATGGTACAGAAGACGTTTGATTTAGTCTCCGTTAAATTCTGACGAACATATGTGTTGTTCATTATTTTAACTTGCTCATACCGATTATCCTGTTGAATTATTGTATTTTTCCAGAAACGGGAACTGACTGACTTTGAACGCTGCCATCATGGACAAAGGGAATGCAATCGCCATGTTGAAAGAGCGGATGGCCAGCGTTACTCCCCTTCCTGACGAGCCAGATTTTGCAACATCAGATGAAACGTAAACTTTTTCTTCAGCTTATTTTAGTAACTGTTTCTTTAATTTCATCTGTTGTTTTTCTTTTTCTTTTCACATTTAAATCTCTAATATTTTATGTGTATTTAGGGCAAGGAATTGTCGATCAATGAACGGTGGAGTAGCACTATTTTATCCTTTGCTCTACGATCAATATTGATGAAATTACCTTAGAGTTCTTTTCTCATGTATTCAAGACGAAAGCTTTAAGACCGGTTTAACTCCCTACCCCCTTCTCTCTGTCTCTCGACCTCTCTGTCTCGTTCTCTTTGTCTCTCTCTCTCTCTGTGTTTTTTTCTCTCTCTCTCTCCCTCCTTTCCTATCATTGACCGCCACCCATTTCTACAGGAATTTCTTGGATAGAAAACATCACAGAAAAGGGGTGAAAGAAAAGTACAGACAGCAGGAGTATTGCTCCTGCTTTTTTTTTCATTCGTCCTTTTCGAACGATCCAGCGTCCGTCATTGTATTTAAGCACGTACGAACCCTCTGGTTAGGTAGTCTTAAAGCTGCTGCACGTACGCTGAGCGCCCACAATTGAATGAGAGGTTTCATTTCTAGTTGAGTAATCGTTGGTCGTGCTCAGTTATAAAGAACACGCTTCAGTAACTCGCTGGGCAAAAGCAGACACAGATACAACAGAATGAAATCCACTGTGGTAACTCTTGGAGTATTAGGCTACTGCTAACCTTGGAATGTGATGTGGGTGGCTTACAACCGGGGCGAGGCTTCCTCATAATCAAATAATCACTGATTACCCCTGGAATATTAATTCTAGAATTACTACGCTTTTCAGATCGAGCCCAACTCCAAGTCCAATTAATCAGTTCAGCATTCTATTCTACCTCGCTATTTTTGGTTTGTTGTTATAGTCTAACACCCCTCATCGAAAACCATCTTTGTAGGGACCTACACCATGAACTGGTCCAAAATCAGTGATTAACAAAGACGAAGAAGACTTGACTACACCCAGAAGCGAGCTTGAGCATAGCCTGTTTTCTTCAAAGCGGTGCCGCAGACAGCAAAATAGTGGGGGAAAAAATAGGATCATAATCCAAGTTTGACCCGATTTTACGTACCTATGCAGGTTTTTCACTATGCGGTCTTTTTCATCCCAATCGAAAGGTAAAGAGTAGAGTGAAAAAGTTTGTTGGTCGATTTTTGTTTGTTTGTTTGAGGTAATCTAAGAATAATTTACTCTACGCACAGCAAGAGCTATCAAAGCATAATAATGTATAGTCTAAATCTAGATATAACTGTGAGCAAAATCAGTACAACGTATCAAGAACATCAATTCACTTGATAGGTCGCTCGAACCTAAACCGCAACGGTAGATAGCCACTTCTCCGAAATCGCTGCACATTGTTGTGTCACAGAGATGCCATTTAAGCACTTTCTGCCATTTAGTGTTAATGGATCTTTTTCGAGAAACTTTATGACATGGTAGAATAACAAAATCTCTGGCTATGAATATGACAATGGAAACTTGCCGTTCAAATTATATTTTAAAAAATGGATGAAAAATATGAGTCTATAAGTCTGTTAGTATGAATGAATGATATTTTCAGATTAGTTTGGCTTGTAAATTGCTGCATTCCTGTCCTGTTGACAAGAATAGTCCGCTCTTTAGATTTTGCAGTGCCTAGCACCCGTTTCATTGTTTTAGTCGCTGCATTTATAATTATGTAAATATGATGAAGCGATATAATTATGTCCTATTATAAAGATCTTACTAGCTCAAATTCTGATTACCCTCTGCAGAGGGCCACACTTCGCCCCTGCTTACTACAGTGGTTCCGGCTGGAATGAAATGATAATACCCGTAATAATGGAGTACATTAAATTATATGGAGCCTGACTCTTCAAAGTGGACTCAAAGAGCTTTACAATGAAATAAACATACATGCGAATCTCTCTCCTTCTCTCTGTGTCTCTCTGTGTCTCTCTCTCCTTATCTCTCTCTCTCAGTTTGAATTAGGGCGTACATTTCTCATTTGGTCTGGGACTTTTAGCAGCGTCACACGTACCTGGCCACGAAGCCAAACACAACACGATCTTAATTCTTGTTTGTTCCAACTCCACTTTTTACGCAATTGAGAAATTCGTCGCTAAACGTTTGAGGCGTTAGTACTGTGATACGGAGTTAGAATAAAATTTAATCAGAACTGTGAAACAGCTTGATAAGTAGCTCAACACATTTTAAACAAGTGCCAAAAGTTGCCATTTGTTATACCGCTTCTACATAGTAAAAGATCTCCAATTTTTTTTTTTTTAGAAAATGGAGATAGAACAAACAAGAACTGAGAGGTGGCGATTTCCCAACTGGCTTGGGCCTTTTACAAGCGTTGCATGGAGTTGTCCTCGAAAGAAAACATAATTATTATTTTTTTCCCTTTTCAAACCCCCCCCCCCCACCCCCACCCCACCCCTGTTTTTTTTTCCTCTCCACATTATCTCTCGTAATAAATGTCATTCTGTTTTGAGAGACTTTCCCCACCCCCCGCCCCGGGACAAACAGCAGTGACAACCAAGACATGGAAATTAATTTGTCAGTGTTTCAATACAGACTTTCCAAATGCAATTTCCAACCTCTTGCATTCGCCTCTCAACCAAAGGTCCAAGGGAGGTCATAGCCCAAGGGAGATAAATGAGATATGAAATGGCCATGGAAAGAAAATGGGGGGGGGGGGAGGGGGGGGGGAGGAATGAATCAGCATTTGCAACTATTCAATTTTGCCGACAAACGACCGATAAACCGCGTGGCCTTTGGAAAACAGACGGAATGAAAGATAGAAAAATGTCTCGCGGAACATAGATTTTTTTTATTGAGCTTTTGGCACGCCTGATATAAATGAACCCGCCCGGCTTTCGTCAGTTAGCTGAGGGCCAAGAAGGCCCCCAAGAAACGAAGTTCTATCTGGTCAGTGCTCTAATTTGATATTTACTGGTGTTGACAGTGTAAATAGAGTAGGGTAAAAGCTCACCCCCCCCCCCTTTTTGTTTTTACACGTATAGCTGGATTAACCATTAAGCAAAATAAGCAGGTGCTTAGGGCAGCAAGAAATTTTTCATTGCCTGAATTACCATGGACCAAATGGTGCAAAACTGCAAATGGTGCAGCTGAACCAGGATCCACAAAAAGTGGCCTCCACAAATGAAAAAAAAAAAAAGAAAGATTTGCATGTAAGACTCGCTGTTATTTCTTTCTTTATTTTTTTTTTCATTTTTAATCCTGATTTTTGTTTATAGTTTGAATTAAATAGGGGACACCAAAATCTTGTAAGTGCTTAGGGCATCTAAAAGGTCTTCATCCGGCGCTGATGTATATGATAATCTTAATCAATGTAGCTTTGTTTTAATGTAATTTGATGTGACTTTGGGTCGGTCACAGGGGTTGCAGCTGCATGGTCAGTGACTTTGACAACGTCGGCCGTTAGGAAGAGGCATGACCAAAAACATAGTTTATTTCGTTCTTTTAGAACTAATGAATTCTCTGTTTTCCTTTCGTTTGTTTCTAAGATATGGCAGCCTCTGTTCTTATTAGTTCTATGTCCATTTTACGAACGATTGGTTATCTTTTAGTATGTAGAAGAGGTATAACAAATACACACTTTGACGTTTGTTTAAAATGCGCTGTGGCACTTTTCAAGTTGTTTCACAGCTCCGATTTATTCTAACAACCTTATCATAACGCTAAAGTCGCAAAAGTTTAATGTCGAATTTCTCAGTGACGCGAAAAGTGGAGTTGGAACAAACAAGAACTAAAGTCGCGATAATCTACCGTGCTACGGGAAAAGACTGTAAGTGTCAATTTTTTGTCAAATTGACTTTCAAACGTCATTTCACAGAACGAAAATGAGCTCTGCCTTTCTATCTGGGTTATAAGTTTGTACGACTTTAAGTCTCATTTGGCTGTCACAAAAAGGAAATTGAACAAGAAAATAAAGCGGAATGTGTGCAACGACCCATAAAGTACGCACGCTCGAATTTGGCGATTTTGTTGGAGCTCCCCCCAAATTCCTTTATGCTTTTCGTACGATGGAACCAGCCCCTCTCCCCCCCCCCCATCCACCCACCAATCGTGAGTAATGTAATGTAATAATGAACTTGAATGGGACTCAAATCCACAAAAAATGATGCGCCCTAAGTGGACGGCGCTGAACTAAACTATAAAACATGATTAACATAAAATCAATTCATCATGCTCCCACTCACACACATTAACCAACACTGGCTTGATGTACTCTCATCCTAAAAACTCTGAGACCAGATAAGGAACATCATTCAGTTTCAAGGAAAGCAGTTCTAAACAATTCAGTTCGTCTTAAATGTGGGTAGGCCCTGCGTGACATCTTTTTTTTTTTTACACCAACGGTTAAAGTTTGTTTCTGTAGTATACTAGTATAGGTAGAATGCGCATGACGTCACAGAGTTTTTGTTTTGTACTTCCGCCAAACAAGATAGCCGGTGGATCAGCTGATGGGTGTAACTTCGAGATGTGTCTAAGCAGTTAAAATGCCTGCTGGTTGCATTACAGTTGACTGTTGTGACAGGGGTGGAAAGGATGTATCCAAACTGGTCCGAAAACCGACCATCCGTGTAAACAGGGGAAAGGAAGTGAAATAATTGACCGAACGTCTCCCATGTGCGTACACTCACGTGTCATTGTTTACAGTAGTGAACTCGCCGCCGATTGGTTCGCGACGCCTTAAGCGGGTCCGGACATACAAGATGGTGGATATGCGCGTTCTACCTATACTGTCTCTGTATCACGATAGTCGAGTCGTACCTGAAACATCTTCTTTCTCTTCTTTAAGCGTCTTGATTCCTTGAGGGAACCTAGGGCCACAAACAACACTCCTCTAACGCACGCAGTTCTGGCAGGTCCTCCTCAGCTCGGTCCATGACATTCCGGCTGCCTTCACCTTGGCATCGATACTCCTGCGCCAAGTCTGTTTTGATCAACCCACTTTCCGCTTTCCTTGTGGGTTCCAGACCAGAGCCTGCCTGGTGATGTTGGATTCAGGCTTTCGTAACGTGTGGCCGATCCATCCCCATTTCCGTTTCTTTATCCGTTTTAATTGGGGCTTGACTCATCCTGTCCCACGTTTTTTTCGTTGGAGATGAGGATGTTTCTGAGACATCGATTAATCTGAAACATATTTTTCCATTATTTTTCATCGTCATTCTTACTGCCGCGTACACACCATGAGCTATCTCCTTGTGTCCTCTCCACAGAGTAGTCAGATACCTGAAGTCAGTGGACTGGCGATACAAAGATGCGGAGAAATTATTGCTGAACACGGTCGAGTACAGAAGAGAGACGCGGCCACTCACGCTGACCTGCCACTGGTGTCATGACAGGCCAGGTTTTCATTCCATGGTAAGGTCACTGGTGGCGCATCGAGACGCGTCTGATCTGTCTCTGTTTTAGGGGTGAAACAGACGGAAGCTGGTGTAGGCGCCAGGCTGTTTTAATATAAGATAAGATAAGATATGACTTTATCATCCTGTTTCCGGGAAATTTGTTGCCACAGCATCAGTAACAGTACAAATACAATATCTAAGACCTACAGGTCTTTAGCGCATACTGCACACCCGCACATTGCTCACACAACATTACCAGCAAGTAAGAACATTGGTCACATACACACACTGTAAGAACAATCCATTAGGAAAAACTAACAACAGCATACCACATCAAGAAACACTGCTACTTCGAATTGCGGATGGCAAAAAAAGATCGTCTATAGCCCTCTCCGTTTGTTTTTAAATAATTATAGTATCCGTCCACTTCTTTGGGATCGGACCATCTGATGGAACAAGGGGTGGGAGCAATCATTCAGAACTGATTTTAGTTTCTGTTCGCACGAATGCACAAATAACTCGTCAAAGTTATTAGGTCTTTATTTTATTTTCTGTTGGCACGAATGCACAAATAACTGGTCAAAGTTATTAGCTCTTTATTTTAGTTTCTGTTGGCACGAATGCACAAATAACTGGTCAAAGTTATTAGCTCTTTATTTTAGTTTCTGTTGGCACGAATGCACAAATAACTGGTCAAAGTTATTAGCTCTTTATTTTAGTTTCTGTTGGCACGAATGCACAAATAACTGGTCAAAGTTATTAGCTCTTTATTTTAGTTTCTGTTGGCACGAATGCACAAATAACTGGTCAAAGTTATTAGCTCTTTATTTTAGTTTCTGTTGGCACGAATGCACAAATAACTGGTCAAAGTTATTAGCTCTTTATTTTAGTTTCTGTTGGCACGAATGCACAAATAAATCGTCAAAGTTATTAGCTCTTTATTTTAGTTTCTGTTGGCACGAATGCACAAATAACTGCTCAAAGTTATTAGCTCTTTATTTTAGTTTCTGTTGGCACGAATGCACAAATAACTGGTCAAAGTTATTAGCTCTTTATTTTAGTTTCTGTTGGCACGAATGCACAAATAACTGGTCAAAGTTTTTAGGTCTTTATTTTAGTTTCTGTTGGCACGAATGCACAAATAACTGGTCAAAGTTATTAGCTCTTTATTTTAGTTTCTGTTGGCACGAATGCACAAATAACTGGTCAAAGTTATTAGCTCTTTATTTTAGTTTCTGTTGGCACGAATGCGCGAATAACTGGTCAAAGTTATTAGCTCTTTATTTTAGTTTCTGTTGGCACGAATGCACAAATAACTGGTCAAAGTTATTAGCTCTTTATTTTAGTTTCTGTTGGCACGAATGCGCGAATAACTGGTCAAAGTTATTAGCTCTTTATTTTAGTTTCTGTTGGCACGAATGCACAAATAACTGGTCAAAGTTATTAGCTCTTTATTTTAGTTTCTGTTGGCACGAATGCGCGAATAACTGGTCAAAGTTATTAGCTCTTTATTTTAGTTTCTGTTGGCACGAATGCACAAATAACTCGTCAAAGTTTTTAGGTCTTTATTTTAGTTTCTGTTGGCACGAATGCGCGAATAACTGGTCAAAGTTATTAGCTCTTTATTTTAGTTTCTGTTGGCACGAATGCACAAATAACTGGTCAAAGTTATTAGCTCTTTATTTTAATTTCTGTTGGCACGAATGCACAAATAACTCGTCAAAGTTTTTAGGTCTTTATTTTAGTTTCTGTTGGCACGAATGCACAAATAACTCGTCAAAGTTATTAGCTCTTTATTTTAGTTTCTGTTGGCACGAATGCACAAATAACTGGTCAAAGTTATTAGCTCTTTATTTTAGTTTCTGTTGGCACGAATGCACAAATAACTGGTCAAAGTTATTAGCTCTTTATTTTAGTTTCTGTTGGCACGAATGCGCGAATAACTGGTCAAACTTATTAGCTCTTTATTTTAGTTTCTGTTGGCACGAATGCACAAATAACTGGTCAAAGTTATTAGCTCTTTATTTTAATTTCTGTTGGCACGAATGCACAAATAACTGGTCAAAGTTATTAGCTCTTTATTTTAGTTTCTGTTGGCACGAATGCACAAATAACTGGTCAAAGTTTTTAGCTCTTTATTTTAGTTTCTGTTGGCACGAATGCACAAATAACTGGTCAAAGTTATTAGGTCTTTATTTTAGTTTCTGTTGGCACGAATGCACAAATAACTGGTCAAAGTTATTAGCTCTTTATTTTAGTTTCTGTTGGCACGAATGCACAAATAACTGGTCAAAGTTATTAGCTCTTTATTTTAGTTTCTGTTGGCACGAATGCACAAATAACTGGTCAAAGTTATTAGCTCTTTATTTTAGTTTCTGTTGGCACGAATGCACAAATAACTGGTCAAAGTTATTAGCTCTTTATTTTAGTTTCTGTTGGCACGAATGCACAAATAACTGGTCAAAGTTATTAGCTCTTTATTTTAGTTTCTGTTGGCACGAATGCACAAATAACTGGTCAAAGTTATTAGCTCTTTATTTTAGTTTCTGTTGGCACGAATGCACAAATAACTGGTCAAAGTTATTAGCTCTTTATTTTAGTTTCTGTTGGCACGAATGCACAAATAACTGGTCAAAGTTATTAGCTCTTTATTTTAGTTTCTGTTGGCACGAATGCACAAATAACTGGTCAAAGTTATTAGCTCTTTATTTTAGTTTCTGTTGGCACGAATGCACAAATAACTGGTCAAAGTTATTAGCTCTTTATTTTAGTTTCTGTTGGCACGAATGCACAAATAACTGGTCAAAGTTATTAGCTCTTTATTTTAGTTTCTGTTGGCACGAATGCACAAATAACTGGTCAAAGTTATTAGCTCTTTATTTTAGCAGGTTCCGCAACTCTTGCCATTTTACACCTCAACTTTTTCTTGTGTTTTTTTTTCTTTTTCTTGTTTCTGTGTGTTTTTGTGATGTTTTTTTGTTGCTGTTTTTTTTTTTTCTTAAATTTTGCTGGGCAGCGGCCTGTTCGGCCGGCTGTTCTCGATTCCCAACTGCCAAGGTATCTTTTAGCATCACAGCGTGCGCACAGGCCCTAGGTCCTTATCCGAAAAGACCGGGTGCTTGAGCCTACCTACCACAGGATCAGAGACAAGAATTTCCCCCCAAAATTTATTGGTATCACAGTTGTAAGAGAATCCCAATTGTCTCTTTAGAATGACAAGGTTCTAACTCCCTTCCGTCAACTTTTGAGAAATCGAGGATTGAAGTTTCATGTGCTCGTAGCTTTTAGAGCAAAGCATTTTTTTTCTTTTTAGTAATACTTACAAATTACACACTGAATCTGCTTGATACTTTCACACACAATAGAGAAGGCCTGTAGAAGTAGTGTGTAGTGTGTAATTCAGTTCAGCCAAAACGTAGAGATAGAACCGTGTCATTCTAAGGGGAGAATTCACTGTCACTGATCCCATAACCTGTCGGGGTCGTAGGGGCGCTGCAGTGACGAACGCTGCACCAGCTGGCTCCATTTGTGGCGGTTGCGGGCGAGTGTCTGAGTTGCAGGAAAGCTCATCTTGGTCCATTCCGCAATGTTATCTGCCCATTTCTTCCTCGGTCTGCTTCGCCTTCTCTTCTCCCGCACTGTTCCTTGTAGTGTAAGGGGACAATTAGTCCATGATAATTAATTTCAGGCATGAATTCTTAAGTGTAACGATAGTGCTGACTTCTGTCATCATTAATGGCAATGCTCTCTCCATTATTATTATTGTTTCTATCGACAGCGACAAGTAGGTCACGACGAATCAGGTCGACCAGTCATCTATGCCAACTTCGGCCAAGCGTCCACCCGCAAGAACACAGTGGAAGACAGTGTAGCTCACGTCACCTATTTGATAGAGAACGCCAAGGTCACAATGGGGCCGGGTATATCCACCTGGGTGTTTATCATTGACTGTTCCTGTAGGTACTCACTGTCACACTTTTTCTGATGTTTTGTCCTGGTGTTGACATATTACGAGGCGGGGGAGAAAGAGAGAGAGAGAGAGAGAGAGAGAGTTATTATCCTTCTGGTTGTTTATCATCGACTGTTCCTGTAGGTACTCACTGTCACACTTTTTCTGATTTTTTGTCCTGGTGTTGACATGTTGCGAGGCGGGGGAGAAAGAGAGAGAGAGAGAGAGAGAGAGAGAGAGAGTTATTATCCACCTGGGTGTTTATCATTGACTGTTCCTATAGGTACTCACTGTCACACTTTTTCTGAATTTTTGTCCTGGTGTTGACATGTTGCGAGGTGGGGGAGAAAGAGAGAGAGAGAGAGAGAGAGAGAGAGAGAGAGAGAGAGAGAGAGTTATTATCCTTCTGGGTGTTTATCATCGACTGTTCCTATAGGTACTCACTGTCACACTTTTTCTGATTTTTTGTCCTGGTGTTGACATGTTGCGAGGCGGGGGAGAAAGAGAGAGAGAGAGAGAGAGAGAGAGAGAGCGAGTTATTATCCACCTGGGTGTTTATCATCGACTGTTCCTATAGGTACTCACTGTCACACTTCTTCTGATTTTTGTCCTGGTGTTGACATGTTGCGAGGCGGGAGGGGGTGAGGGACAGGCAAGAATGTGAGGGAGACAACCTACTCCAATTAGACAGACAGACAGGAATGTAAGGGAGACAACACACCCTAATTAGACAGACTTACAAAATTAAGGGGCACAACCTACTCCAATTAGACAGACAGGCAAGAATGTGAGGGAGACAACCCGCTCCAATTACAGACAAGATTGCAAGGGAGACAATCCACTCTAATTAGACAGACAGACAAGACTGTAAGGGAGTCAACCCTCTCCAATTATTCATGCAGGCAAGAATGCAAGGGGGACAACCCGCCCCAATTAGACAGACAGACAGACAAGGATGTAAGGGGGACAGCCCACTCCAATTAGACAGCAGACAGACAGGCAGGCAGCAGGCAGTCAAACACACACACCGAATGCCAAGAACGTAAGCCAAGCAAACAAACTAAAACGTATACACACACACTCATTCAGCAAACACATCTTGTCCTTCTAGTTCGAGAAAGCCAAACCTAAACCCCAGTCAGAAAAGGAGTCCACTGCCCCCACTCTAACAAACTGACCTGCTGACCACAACCGTCTCAACGCAAGGACACACTGGGCAGTTACCCTCAAGCTGGGTTCTCATGTGTACGGAAACGGAAACGGCAAAAAATCCCTCATATAGTAAAAAGAAAGAGTGTTTCCATGTGTACGGAAACGGCGGGCGGAAACATTCTTTCTATTTCACTACTTGAAGGGTTTTTGACGTTTCCTTAGCCGTTTCCGTTTCCGTATACACGAGAACCCAGCTTTAGACCCCCTTTGCATGCAAATTTACTTTTGGTTTTTGATATAGGGAAGGAAATCCTTTTGCTTTGCCCAGGAGGGGCCTATAACGAAGTCAAAGATGGCCCAGCTGCTAACCTTTTGTATTTGTTTCCCCCGTGCCAGGGATGGGTCTAAGTGCCTGTAACCCCAAGTTAGCTTACGGAGTTGCCAATATCATGGGGAATCATTATCCAGAGCGGCTAGGCTTGGTCATCTGTGTCAATCATAATCCTGTCTTCCACGGTGTCTGGAAAGCTCTGAAGAAATTGTTGTCACCTAGCACCGTTGCCAAGGTAACTAGAAAACACAATGCAGTATTATTTACCATTTTGTGCACCCCTCCGCCTCCAGTCCCTCTCTTCCCTCTCTCTCTCTCTCTCTCTTCTCCCACACACTCTCTGTCTCTTCCCTCTCTCTCTCTCTCTCTTTTCCCACACACTGTCTGTCTCTCCCCCCCCCTCTCTCTCTCTCATTTCCCACACACTCTCTATCTCTTCCCTCTCTCTCTCTCTCTCTCTTTTCCCTCGCTCTCTCTTTCTGTTTTCCAGTTCTCTCTCCTCTCTCGCTGTTTCTCTGCCTTTGTCTCTCTCTGTATCTCTCTGCCTCTCTCTCTCTCTGTCTCTACACCTCTCCTTCTCTCCCGCTCTTTGACAACAGCAATTCCACAAACGGCGTCTCTCCAAATGTTTTTTATCCAACGCAGTTGTCAGCGTGTACTTATGTCTATTTAAATCTGAAAACGAAGTCGTACCTTAATCATAATGTGGTCTTGTTTTGACGTTATGGAGAGCTTTAGGGATACAAATTATACCTTTTTTTAAAAATCACCACTGAGTTTGTACACCAACACGATGTTGAAATGGTCAGGGTTTTCTTTTCAGCAATATCGCAACTGAGACTATTACTGTAAAGCTGCTGTTATAAGTACGTAGTCATCCCAAGCGTTTTGCGAAACAATCAATATATGGAAATTCCAGAAATGATTTTTGGATTGATTTGTTACATTATTTCAAGTTGATTTGTTATGCTATTTCAATTTGATTTATTACACTATTTCAGATTGATTTGTTACATTATTCAGGTTGATTTGTTACATTATTTCAGGTTGATCTGTTACATTATTTCAGGTTTATTTGCTATGTTATTTCAGGTCAAACTTGTCCGATCCGAGGCAAAAGTCCAACAATTATTTTCTACCTACTTCTCTGACGAGCTGTCGTCTTGGCTGTTAGAGGAGATCAGACTGAATCGCCAAAAGCCTTTCCCCCTGGCCCAGCGAGAGTTCTGGAACCCTCCCCGACCCCCTTCCACCCACGACCCGCGGGGTTGTCCATCCTACGTTCACCAACACATCTTGTCCTTCAAGCCCGAGAAAGCCAAATTCAAACCCGGTCAGAAGAAAGTTCACTGTCCACACCCCAACATCATCGACGCGTTCCGGTCGAAGGTCATGGCTGTGCTTCCAACAGATGACCTTGATGACAGTCCAACGGAAGAGGAACTAGGGGCCACGGGACCTGAACTTGCGGCAAGTATGTCAGACCTGGATGACGCTACGTCAGATGAAGAGGGAGCGGGGATGGATGGCAGTCACCACATCAACGATAAGGAATCCCAGAACTTAGTCAATAGATAGGAATAGCGGAAACACTGCAGCAATAGTTCTGTTTATCATGCCCTACATCAGAGCTGTCGTAGCAATACCGAAATTAAGGGGGGGTGGGGCCGTTCCAAACATCTTGCAGTTGCCACATCAGGGAGATGACGGTCCTTATCTACAGTGCAGAAACTATTGCAATGTACTTATCACTGGGCTATTACACTACTTATATACTTATATCATGTCAGAGGTTCGCTGTGCCAAGGCAAATCTCCAACCGTCACCCCCACCAGAAGGGAATGGCACCTCAGTCAGCCAGAGCCAAATGCCAAGACACCAAATTAACTAAAAAAAAAACTCAACAAAACTTTGCCACATCGGACGTATCTTTTAAATCTTAAGTACCTGGCTTGACTGAGTACCCTCCTACCCCCCTTCTACCCCCCTCCTTTCTGCGTAATCCTGTGTGCCTCATGCCATCATTGTCTTGTGGACATTCATCCTATATTTCTCGCGAGTTTCAAAATGGAAAACTGAATATCAGGCAAAGGGTGTGTTTCGTCCTCACTTGCCCTCATGCTTCCCCCCCCCCCCTTTCGCATTTTTTAACCTAAAATAATTCCATTTCTGGCAATTTTTTTTGCGAGAAATTTCTTCAAAGCAACAAAAAAATTATGACACATCGTCCCTGCTCCACGATAATGGCAGATGTTAGACTTATGCCAAAAGGCAAATGACGGTTCATTGCATTCCTGACCAAGAGGGCTATCAGATACTATTATAGAAAAAGAAATCCGCCAATAGGAAAATGTAACAATCCAATAGAATGAAAATGGCATAAGTCACCAAATGACAGTGAAAAGTGTAAAAAATGACTTACGCCATTAGCGTAAAGCAGTGACGATGTGTTTTGTATCTACCATCATTTTCATTATTACAAATGAGTAGCTCATGGGACTGAAAAAGTTATTGTTGTAGTATGAGATGGACAACTTGCAGCAGAGGTTTTTGGAACGTCCCCCTATACAACTGTGATTTCTGAAGTGTGATATCTATGCCTTGACAAAATCATTACTGATCCAGTGAAATCAATTGCGGAGAGTAGAAATGGGTTATTCCAAACTACCGTGGTGAATGGTTATTGGATCAGTGTGGCTCAACTTGTTATTCCTGTTTTTTGGCTGGGCAAAGTGCCAGGTGATGGCAAAGTGTGTCCCCTTTGAATGACAGGATTCTAGCTCCACTTTTGGGCTGAACTGAGTTACACACTACACACTGCTTCTACAGGCCTTCTCCATTGTGTGTCAAAGTATCAAGCAGATTCAGTGCGTAATTTGTAAGTATTGCCAAAAAGAAAAGAATTCTTTGCTCAAGAGCTATCCCTCACATAAACCTTCAATTCTCGATTTATCAAACGTTCACGGAAGGGAGTTAAAACCTTGTCATTCTAAGAGGAGGAGTAGTAAGTAGTCCAAAGTCATCCAGGTACTGGGGCCATTTCTGTCACTTCTCCTCCCCCCCCCCCCCCACACACACACACAAATGCTCACACAATCATACAGACTACCATCACCACCATTGCCATCTCTTTTCACCGGACACTGAAATATTTTTTACAATAATGATCAAGGTCACTGGGAATTGCAAAACTGAGAATAGTTTTTAAAGCAATCAAATAAAGTTCTATGATGATGCATGAAAGAAGAACTTATGACTATCAAAACGATTTGTGCAGCTGGAGAGAGGGAGGGGTGAGAAAAAATATAGATACTTAGGTGATTTCGGCCGGGAAGATTTTGGTTAGTCATATTTCCTGCTATTGTGAGACGCATCATCATTTCCAAAGAAAGTAACAAATGAAGGTTATACCAAAAGATATTAGAAACGATAAGATAATACACTCCGTTCTTTGCACCTCTAAAAAAAATCATGCGCGAGACCCACGGCGTAAAGCATGAAAAGAATGCTTGATATAATGACAAATTAATGGTGCTGATTTCTTACAGTGCTACTGCAGTTAAAAACAAGAAAAAATGGCCAGTTTTTCCCACAGCGATTGAAGTTAAAACTAACAAAATAAATGACGCCAATCAAGGCCTAAAGCAATAGCTGAACAGTGAACAAAATTCAGTATTTGTCCTGTATGGCTATGTAAAATACTGCATTGTTCATGTCTTCAGCGCATTCGCCAATAGGTGGCGGTGCGAAATCTGTGCACGCTAAAAGCGCTAGCTGTTTCATCTTATTGTTTCTAGTATCTTTGGTTATACTGACATTGGTGTTTTTTTTTTCTGGGGAATATTTTTAAAACTTGGGGTTAAAGCTGTAACACAGCGTAGGAAATCCTTTTATTCTTCCTGAATTCAATGAAAAACGAGATGTTAGTCTGACATCCTGAAAATTCCTAAATTGTTGAAAAGTGAAAAACTGGCCAGCTGGCCAGAATAGCCAATCAGCGAAAAATATGCCAAAGTATCAAAACTACCAAAAATTTGCCACATCAGGACTTAACTCTTAAATTTTACATTCGTAGATCTTAATGAGTACTCTGTCCTCTCCTCTTTCTCCCTATGTGCCTCAGGCCACCATTGTCTTGCGAACTGCGATGCCTCTCTGGACAGAATGCCCATTGTTTCTGAAGGATAGATTCTAAATTGATTTAAACGTCATGTTCGGTGTTTATTGAGAAATGACAGCACCAAGCAGCAAGAACTAACATCAACTAACTTGGGTAGACTGCCATCTTTACTGGGAGAGGGCCGTGGGACGAAACTCCTAGCTCGTCTCCAAATGAAGTATCATTACGGATTGTTGTTACTTGCACGTACGGTCCACACGTTTTTTGCTCTAGGGGTACGTATTTTAAAGCCTTTTGTGACTTCAGAGCTAGAGAGTTCCTCCCGAAATACTCTCTAACAACAGCCTTAATTAATTAATTATTCCCTCAGACTTTCTTTTTGTTTTCTTCCTGTTTTTTTTTTTTGTTTTTTGGTTGAAAGTGTAAGGGGCGGGGTTAGGGATTCGATCAGATTTAAGGTTGAGGATAAGAACGGGGTTAGGGATAGGTACGTATCCGTACGCGGCGCCCCCTAGCGCAAAACGCTTGGGGCCGTACGTGTCAGTAACAACAGCCTTTTTTTTTACGCACCCCTTAGGCTTAATAATATGGTTTTGATGTGCACCTTGAACGAGAAAAAAAAATGAAATTGCCATTCGTAAACGTGCAAATTACTTGTAAAATGCATTGGCTTTTTTTTTTTCTGATATTTTATTACATACAGCCTTCCATTTTTTTGTTTTCCTAAAAATTTTCTTTTTCTTTTCTATTTTTTTTATTGTTTTTTTTGTTGGCCTTTGCATACAAAAAGCGCTCCTTTTGGTTGCGTCAACAAATCAAATATTCAGTACCTCGCATAATTTACCGCACCAACATTTTCTTACGAAATACATGTAGATGAAAAACAATTTACAATACAATAATAAATGTACAGCACTTTTAATGACAACATTACATCCCCATTGACGGATTTTTTGAGAAATTGATGTTTGGAGTTCCATGTGCTCACAGCTTTTTGGGGATATGATTTTTTTGGTCTTTATAGTAATACAAAATACACACCGAATCCGCTTGATACTTTGACACACCATGGAGAAGGCCTGTAGAAGCAGTGTGGGGTGTGTAACTCAGTTCAGCCATGTCGTGGAGATAGAATCTTGTCGTTCTAAGCGGGCGTTTGGTTCTTTGTAATTGAAACCTAAATATCAGAACCTCAATGCAACAAAACAAACCAAAAAGGGTTCCTCTCTGGAGATACTAAAGGAATGACAGGCTACAGCTTTGGTCCCACGGCCCAGAATGCCATCAGCGTTGTCACAAATACCTCATCTGAGAGAACACAGTATCTCCTGGTTACTTACTTGTTACGCAAAAGAAAAAAAAATTATAATTATTCATGCAATAAATTTGCCATGGCCCATTTTTTTTTCCACTGTATTTTTTGTTTGGACCGTGATTAACCCTCCTTGTTACTTTTAACACTGCCATTTTATCTTCATTATCTTTCGGATAAGATTCTTAAGCCTTTTTTGCTCATGAAAAGGATCCTGTTGCAATGTCTTACAAGCAAATTATAAGGTACGAAAAAAAAAATATACTTAAAACAACAACAACAACAATAACTACAACATCAACAACAACATCAAAAATCTCACACACCAAAACACACACGACACATTTACAAACTGTTTTCTCCACACAGAGAGAAAAACAGCAATTCATACGTCGTTGCAAAAAGAATCTGAAACCTGATTATTTGAATTTCTCCGCTCCCTTCGTCCTCAGCAGTCCTCCTTTCTCATAACTGTCGGCTGTCATCATCATCATCGTCATCGTCATCATCATGATCGTCACCACCACTACCACCATCATCGTCATTATCATTACCATTATCGACATCATCGTCATCAGCATCATCATCATGATCGTCACCACCACTACCAACATCATCATCAATATCATTACCATTATCGTCATCATCGTCATCATTATCATCATCGTCATCGACACCATTACCATCAACATCATCATTATCATCATCATCATCATCACAACCACCACCACCACCATCATCATCATCATCATATCATCATCCCCACCACCACCACTACAAACAGTAACAAGAACAAAAAAAAAATGTAATAAAACATTAGGGCACATACACTTTTCTATTATCAGCTTATATTCATCAAAGGCAGAAAATGAAATGACCTAAACATAGATGATAGAGAATCAGTGTCATATACATGTATTATATAAGTGAAACAAAGAGACTCATTGACAAAACATCATTAAATTCCCACCTGCACCTCAAATGCCTATGAACTTTGACGTCGCACTAACTTTACATTTAGTCCAAGTTCTCTGGCTGGTTAGTGATTAGATTTACTGGGATTGCCAATTACTGGGATTGCCAACTGTAAAACAACAGGTATCAACCTGACAGAGACGAAACTCTCTGGCACAGAGAAGCAAGTGGCCCTAAGCCATAACATTAACACTAACAGTGTCTCACAGTCATGCCAAGTGTGATTTTAAGGGAGTTAACCATGAAAAATACGTATTCTTGATAGTTCAGCTTTATCTCCCTTCCTCAACAACAGTGTTTTTGCCCCTCGTGCGTCTAATTCACTGCCACTATAATTTTTGTTTTCCGTGGATTATTTAGGGACAACTCAAACAACAACAACGACGACATCAGCAACAACAACAACAGCGAGAAAACCTAGAAATAAAACTAGGTGTTCGTTTAGTCTTCCTGCCAGCCAGAAATCCTTTGGACATCCGACGCGTAGGACTGACGTCAATTTTGCACATAGGGATGATATTATTCCTACGTAGAACAGCTGATTAGGATATCATGCAGACCTCGATCTGATGTGGGGAACCTGCCCTTAAGGTGATCCAGCAATCCTACGGAAAACCAATAGATATTTACGTCCGATCGACATAAGGATGTTGGCCGGGTTTTTGAACTCACATCCAGGCTGGCTAAGAAAAGTATCATCATTGCATTACAAAGCCGTGGCCGATGATGCGCAGTTCAGCCGCTTTTGGCGCAGTTTAGGCCGTGTCTGTCGCATTTTAGCCGTGTTTGGCGCAGTTAGGTTTCGCACTGTTTGGCTGTGTTTGGCTCAGTTAGCCGGTTTTGGCGCAGTTTAACAATGCTTAGCGCCGTTTAGTTAAAATTGGGCAAAAAGAAAAGGTTGCATGTTGCAAAACCCCGCGTGAGAAATAAAACCCAAACAATACAAAGCAAACTAAAGAGAAGACAGAAAATACACAAAATTTTCGGCTTTCGCCTTTTTCTGTGTTTTTTATGATATTCAGCGCCGTTTAGTCGTATTGGGCGGAGTTTAACCTTGTTTGGCAGAGTTTAGCCACGGCCGAACAAAAAGAATACAAAATGATGAGAAATAGTGCTATTTTCCCAGAGACACACATGTAAAGCTGGAACTATGCCCCAATGAGTACCTTCAAACAATGCAAGTTTATAATTTATTTCAATGTCGAGAATGCATCAGTAAATCCCTAAGATCTAAAATGTGGTTCGTCCGTCGGAATCGACGAGGACCATCTGGTCATTCTGGGGGGTAGGTGGATTGGGTTCTGTGGGTGCGCAGATGGCTAATCAGACCAATTCATCTCTGGAACGTTCTGGCGCAGTGTGGGCATGGATGTCGGGGGCTTGCTGGCACATTTCCTGGCCTGTCGGCGTTTCTCTGCTGCAGCAGTTCCCTAAGATCTACAACTTGACGGAAAAACGTACATACCCAATTTACAAAACTCATTTCAGATCTAAACAAAACAAATTTTGAGAATTTTACCAATATGCTGACCACAGTTAAGAAGAGGAAGCTCAGATGGTATGGGCATGTGACAAGATCAGATGGGCTCTCTAAGACCACACTACAAGGGACAGTGCAGGGAAAGAGAAGGCGAGGCGGGCCGGGGAAGAAATGGGCAGACACCATTGCGAAATGGACCAGCGTGAGCTTTCCCACAACCCAAACATTCATCCACAATCGCCACAAGTGGAGCCAGCTGGTGCAGCGTTCGTCACTGCAGCGCCCCTACGACCCCGGCGGGTTATGATGGTATCAGTGACAGTGATAAAATTTATACAAAACTTATTTAATTCTGCTTGTGAAATTTAGAAGCTCTGAATACCAAATATAAACAGAGTGCCCAAATGAACCGTGAAACGCACACAATTGCCGTTATCGCGCCGACGAGCCGTAAAACTCAAACTGAAACCCAAATTCAAATCTTGAATGGCTGTCGGAGTTTAGCCGTACCAGAACTAGCGAGCCTTATCACCCCACTCAAAACCCAACAATTCTCGCCCTGTTGAATCGTAAACGCCTATCTTCGCAAACGCGTGACAACCCATGTAGAAGGTGAGAGTGCTATAAGTTGTACACTTCGCTTTCCACAGCTCACCCGATACAGACCGACTGGATCGAAATTCATGCACAATGTACATTTTGAATTCATAGCACATTAGTGACCGAATAAATTATACCCTGCTGTTATTTAAATGCTAGGTCTTTTTATATATCATCCATAAATTTAAACAAGATATAATTAAAATTTATGTCCTTTTTTATGTTTCTACCTGGGGGGGGGGGGGGGGGAGGGGGGGGGGGTGGCGATATAAAAAAGCACTCTTTTTTGATCGATAGTAGTTAAAATACGCACGTTCTCGGAGAGGTCGCAACACTTAACACTTCACTTCGCACTTGGTTGCCTTGACAAATTCAAAACCTTTCAGCTGTATGTTGAAGCTAAACCAGATTGTAATGAAGGCATAAACGAAGAAAAAAGAGAAGGTTTTTTAATAAGGATATTGTTTAGGGTCACCTACAGTTGAAGTATTTAATTATCGGACGTCTTTTAACTGCTGCCACTTTTTAGACTGTTGTTATGAGTAGGTTCGCACCACAAGCGTTTTGCTTTAAGAGCACGTTCGTATGCGCATCTATCCCCAACCCTGGCCTTATCCTCAACCCTAAATCTTATCAAATCCCTAACTCTGCTGCCTCCCTACCCTTTCAACAACAACGACAACAACAACAACAACAAAAAGTAGGAGGAAACAAAAAGAAAATCTGAAAGAAAAATTAATCATACTTAATTAAGGCTGTTGTTAGGTGCGTTCCAGGAGGAGCTCTATAGTTCTGGAGTCATTAAAAGCTTTACAATGCGTGCCCCTAGGGCAAAAAATTTGGGGCACGTACGTACTTGTAACAATATTCAAATTTTATTTATTTTTTTGAGCTCTCCCGCCCCGGACCTTCTCGAATTTTGGCACTTCGGATTAGAAATCTTTTGTGTTTGGCAATCAAAAACATTCGAAGTTTGAAATTTAACTTAGGTATCGGTCAGATGCCTACGTCAATCCGAGGTAGAGTTGTAGAAGATTTCCGTAGAATTGGTAGGATGACCGCAGGGGCGGGTTAGTGACATCAGACAGATGTGGCCACAATGTAGGCCTAGTAACCAGCCGATCTGTGTTTAAGTCTTTATTTTAGGAGGTTCGCTGCTATTCGCGTTTACATCTCATTTTTCTTGTTCTTGGTCCTGTGTGTTTTTGTGGTTGGGATTTGGTTTTGTTATTTTTAGAATTTTGCCCCGGCAGCGGCCTTGTTCGGCCTGCTCTGCTAGACTTTTAACGGCCAAGGTATCTTTTACGTGCACAACGTGGACAAGGGCCCACCGAGATTTTTTGTCCTTGTCCGAGAAGACGAGGTGCTAGGTCCTACCTACCATAGGATCAAGGGCAGGAATTTTTCTCCCCGAAAAAAATTCAACATGCCTGCATTGACCGGGGATCGAACCCGGTAGCTTCGGCATGAGAGGCGAGCACCTTGGCTCTAGACCACCGCGGCCCCAGCGGATGTACGTGGGAATGGTGTTATAACTATGTGCACATTTGACGTCAAGTCTAGGTTTCTTAAGGGTTTCCCCAAAAGACTAATAAATCAACCAGACTGGAAACATAAGCTTCGGGCTGTGTCGTTTTTTACGGAAGTTAATGAGATGCGGCCGTATAACCAACGTGGCCGCCGCTCGGGAAATTCCGATTCTAGTTCTATCTGCAGTAGAAATTTCTTTTTATTCGTCAGGATTGGTTGTACATGTATTAATAATGCATTGACTTGCTTATCCTTTCATTTTATTGTCTACGGCTGCCTTTTTCTTATTCATTTTATTGTTATAAATGATGACCGTATGGACTTTTAGCGACCGTTGCATTGTAGCTATGCTGAAGCGTCGGTCGCAACCGTAAACCTAATGTGGCGGATGGTTCATGACCTTTCGCTGTTTTGTGACGTCACACAATGGGCTCATCCAGTCTGGGTATTCTATTAGTCTGTGTTTCTGACTGAGTCTTTGGGAGGAGGCGTGCCGTGTGTGCATGTGTAATGGGGAAGGTGGGGGACGAGGAACACTTCAAAGGCTACGGTATTGATCGTGGCTATGACAGGTTGATACAATAGCAACACCTATAGATCTATACGTTAACGAAACAGAAGCTGAAAGCCATCCTGTAACATTGAAGGTCATTAACCGTACTATTCTGCACAGGCCATGGATGGCATATTTTAACAGGAAATACAGCTGAACTGTGTATCGACTGAACTTAGCAGGCACTCTGCCAAAATTCATGAAAATGCCGCGGACCAGAGAGGCGAAAGGATTGTTCCACGAGAGATAAAAACAAATAACTTTACAACAGCTAGAAGTGTCTGAAATTTTGAGAGGCTTTTGTTTTTTTAGTTGGCGAATCTCCTCTCTACTGCTTGTTTAGCCTCAGTGTGCGTACCCAGATTTGGCAGTACATAGCATTTTTATGGTCCAAAAGTTTCTGGCGATCGCTGGCAGGCTAGTTTGAATATAAAGCTGTCATAGGTCCAGTTCCGATTTTTGGATTTACCTGGTCCTTTTATGCTTCAAAAGGCACTGGTGATCGCTGGCCGGCTATTTTGATTTTATTTGTCACAGATCCAGTTCCGATTTTTGAAGTGCCTGGTTCTTTTATAGTCCAAAAGTCTCTGGTGGTCACTGACAGGCTATTTTGAATTTATCTGTCACAGTTCCAGTTCCGATTTTTGGAAGTACCTAGTCCTTTTATGGTCAAAAAGGCTCTGGTGGTCACTGGCAGGCTATTTCGAATTTATCTGTCACAGTTCCAGTTCCGATTTGGAAGTACCTGGTCCTTTTATGGTAAAAAAAAAGTCTCTGGTGGTCGCTGGCAGGCTATTTCGAATTTATCTGTCACAGTTCCAGACCTGATTTTGGGCAGTAGCCAGTCCGTATATTATTAGGGTCCAAAAGTGTCCGGGGACCTCTGGCATACCATTTTGTATAAATTATTTCACAGTTCCACATCTAATTTTAATTCATACACCATAAAAAAAAAAAAAAATTAGAATTCCAGTTAGCAAAATAAATTATCAATTAAATCAAAAGCAGATAATAAATGGCTGATACTAGATTGAAACCAGAGTATCAAGTAATGTTTTTACTTTACTCACGGTGTCAACAGTCTTAGAGCTTCGAGGCAGGAGCTTAGTATAAGTAAAATGCACCATGTCTGCGCTGTAAGACATTACAACTAAGAACAAGTGACTGATTATTTATAATTATAGCACCATAGATAGACTGGTCTGATGACATAGTGATATGAGCGAAGATGTTGATGGAGCTGCCTAAGTATGATTGATAGTGATACTGGCTTTGATAATAATGAATGTGTATTTGATCTAACGCATCAGCAAGATAACAGCAGCTTAGTGGAAATAATAAGTAACAACGAAGTTGTAGGAAAAGTAACAATGCTGACACTGTAATGATTGTATTGCCATTTTGTTGGTACTCAACCATGCTATGGTTCGCTGTATTTATTTCTGTGAAGAGCATTGGAATAATTGTGGGAATGTGTGTCTTTGAAAAGGACAACAGATCATGAGGGTAGGAGGGCAAGGAAATATTTCCAAACGATAAAGTAAAAAATAAATCAAAAGATGAACCCCCGATGAAATTTTATATGAAAATGGACAATTTATTTAACTCTGCAGACATGTCAAAACTGGACAATCTCAAAAAGAGACAGATGGACAGACAGACAAATGTCTTTAAGTTTAAGATTCTCTGCAGTACAGCGAACAAATGGCCCGGTGTAACAGGCCAAAATATACCCCCCGCCCAGAATATACCCGGGGTTAAACTGGCCTAGCCCAGAATATACCCCGGGGTATATTCTGGGCTAGGCCAGTTTATACCCCGGGGTTACTTTGGGCTAGTCCAGACTATACCCCCCCAGTCCAGATTATACCCCCTACTTTTTTTTAAAAAACAAGTCAAGACCACAGTTTATTTCAGCCTGTTCTTCATCACTGTCATCGGATATCATATTAATACAAACATGAACACATTCTTGACACTAACAAGTCATAATGCAATTTAGAGAAAATAATAATAACAGTTTATTTCAGCCTTGGTTTACTTTGGTGTGCATACATACATTCTCGATTCCTGTAAATCATGATACATTTTAGAAGGAACAAACATGCATTAAAATGCATTGATATACAAAAGAGTTGAGTATCCATTCAAACTGACATGATTAGACTTCAACATTAATTTCACTCGTGTGTGTTGATGATATTATTATTATTATTATTATTATTTTGATAGTTGGTTGGCCATGAGTAAAGCATGCATTGTATTTTTTGTTACAATGATGTAGAGAGAAAAGACCAGAAAAGAACACACAGAAAAAAAAAAAAAAAACATAATGATAATCCAACTGACAGATTGTGCAATTCCATCATCCAGCAGACATAAAACTAAATAGGCACTAAATGTTTGCTACTGATGAACTCCACCTGTCCAGATCCACTTGAAACATTACATAATGCTAACCAGTAATAATGATAACAATAAGAACACGAAATCATGTTATTTACTCTTGAAAATATAGAGAAATATCAATATCAGAATCATCATCATCAGCTTGGAAATTGCAAAGATATGAGAGGGAGTGTAAAAATGGCAGCGTATGCCTACAAATCATTCTAGAATTTATAAGCAGCAATGTATGTGTATCAACTATATATATAAAAAACGTGTTAAATCTTTTCAAATATTCAAGTAAAACTGGACAGAAAGCTTTAGTGAAATAGCCTTGACAGTTGTGTAGGCCGACAGAGTAAGTCCACTGAGACAAAAGTAGTGCATTGTAAAAGGTAATTAGATCTATAGCATGTTGAGGCAAAATTCAATGGATCATGTTACATTAACAGTATTTCTTGTTAGTGAGTATCATTCTTTGATAGGTTATTTGTAGAAAGATATACATTTCATGGACATTACGATTTAAGACACTGGATTAGTTTGCAAGGCTTTTGAAAGATTGAACCTATGTATTAGAGTGAATAAGGGTATGTCACTCGCGAGTGAAATAATAATAATATAAAAAAAAGACATTGTCCGTCTTTACCTTCCTAAGCTTAACACCTCCCTTAACAAGGGATTTAACAACTGTGTATTTGCACACAAAAAAAATATTTAAAATGACTTCATTTTTATGAGTCCGTTAATTATTTCATCCATTGGGACTAAGTGTATGTCAGTGCCAAAAAAACAGTACCGTGCAAATTTTACTTAATGGCAACCAACTACAAAAACAACTACAACATGCCAACGAACGTGAGTGAAACTAATCCAGTGCCTTAAACCATGAGCTACATAAAATGTATACATTTCTACAAATACGCTATCAAAGAATTTACTAACAAGACATGTTCATGCAACATGATCCATCGAATTTTTGCCATAACATACTGTAATTACTTTCTGCAATGCACTGTTGTCTCAGTGGATTTAATCTGTCATTTTACATGACTATCAAAGCTACTTCGCTAAAGCTTTCAGTCCAGTTCTACTTGCATAGTTGAAGATTTAACACATTTTTTTTACATGTACTTGGTACAGACATATATTATTGCTGCTTATAGATTCTAGAATGTATGTCAGGTCAGAGTTTTCTGCTATTGTATGACAGTACACAATACAGCCTGCTACTGTCACCCCCACTGTCTTGTGGGTCATCTCGGGAGAGAGGAAGACTAGGGGAAGGTAACCCTGAATACAAATACCACATTGCCTTGTGTGTTGCTATGATAGCAAAGGCTATGGGAGTAAACCCAGACAGAAAATCAGGAGTGGAGACCCGAAGGTGGTTGTCAGGGAGAACTGCATCAAACTGGCTTCCAGCATCTCCTGCAGCCGGACTAGTTCCAAATGTATTGACCTGGTCTCTCCTTTGGGTTTAACTAGAATGGCAGAGAGAGGGGTGGTGCCTCTGGGCAAAGCACCATCTCTTAAAAATAGCCCAGGCAAGGCAGCAAAACGAGGAGGCGTTTGCTCGGGCTTGGCAAGCGTCTGTCTCTCCTCTATAAGCCCACCCATTTCCGATTTGGAGAGGACACTCCAGCCATCCGTTACGGATGGGCACAACACGGGAGGTGGCAGTTACCGGTGATAAGCTCAATCCATTTGGCGTACGGATGAGCGCCAGGGGTCCCCTCTGTCGGTGGGAGCGGCTTTTCAGCTGCATTGATCAACTACCGCCCGCCGTAACCTGGGCAGCCCCCAGGCAGTTGGGTGTTGTTCCGCCACGTCAGCCTGCTTCATAAGGTGGTTGGAGCTAGACCAAAAGTCAAAAAGCTGACGTAAAGTGTGCACCTGGCAAAAACAGAAAAATACTAAAACTTGGTACCTGGAACGTCAGAACAATGCGCCCAGGCTTGCAACAGCAAGATCTCACTGATATTGACTCCATCAGGAAATCCCAAATTATTGATCGAGAACTTCAGCTACTAAACATCCACATCGCTGCCCTTCAAGAAACTCGACTTCCCGACTCCGGGTCAGTCAAAGAAGAAAACTACACCTTCTTCTGGCAGGGCCTTAGCAGCGAACAGCCGAGAATCCACGGCGTGGGCTTCGCCGTAAAAAACTCCCTTATCAATTCGATCGCAACTCCAATTGGAGTGTCAGAACGCATCATGACACTCAGACTGAACACCCGGTCTGGTTTTACCAACATTATCTGTGTCTATGCCCCAACACTTACCTCCTCTGACGAAACCAAAGACATTTTCTACGAGGCATTGCAGAGGACTCTCCACAACATCCCTCTCACCGAAGGCCTGCTAATTCTGGGTGACTTTAACGCTCGAGTGGGAGCAGATCACTCCGCATGGCCAAAGTGCATTGGGCACTTCGGCATTGGCAACATCAACGAAAACGGGCAGCGCCTTCTGGAGCTATGCTCCGTAAACTCATTATGTGTTACAAACACGTACTTTGACCTTAAGAGATGCCAAAGAACATCATGGCGCCATCCCAGGTCTGGCCATTGGCATCAGTTAGATCTTATTCTCTCAAGGAGGAAGAGTTTGGGCTGTATAAAAATAACTCGTTCCCTCCACAGTGCTGACTGTGACACCGACCATGCACTGGTAGTCAGCAAAATCAAAATTTCGGCCAAGAAAATATACAGATCAAAAGCCCCTTCAATCCCTAAGATCAATGTAACAGCAATTAAAGATGAATCAAATAGAAAGTCATTTGAAAAGTTATTTGCTGAAAGCATGGATAATGTGACCCAATGTGACTCGGTAGATGAAACATGGAACACTCTCAGTTCAAAAATTCATGACTGTGCCATCAAGTCTTTTGGACAGCATAAAGTTTCAAACAACGACTGGGTAGCCCAGAACAGCGAAATTCTCCTACCTCTCATTGAGCAAAAGAAATCTGCTTTCAATGAGTATAACAAAAATTGCAATCAGAGTACAAAAACTTGTTTGAAAAATGCAAAAGCTAAACTTCAGCTGGAGGTAAGACGTTGCGCCAACAAATACTGGACAGACTTGTGTAACAGCATACAAGAGGCAAATGAAAAGGGAGATATGAAAACCGCCTTTAGTCAGATGAAAGTAGCTCTTGGATCAATCATCACCAAAAGCGCCCCACTTAAGTCTGTAAATGGTGAACCCATCACAGATAAAAATGAACAACTGAATAGGTGGGTAGAGCATTACTCTCTGTTGTATTCAACTGAGAAAAATATTCCACCAGATTTTGAGGAACACCTCCAAAAACTGCCAATAATGGCCGAACTTGACGCTGAACCTTCCTTAGTCGAGCTTTCCAATGCAATCGACCACCTGTCTGCTGGAAAAGCCACAGGAAGTGACAACATTCCTGCAGAGGTATTAAAAGACCTAAAAGGCCCACTATTACCACACCTGTATAATCTGTTACTGCAGTGTTGGAAAGAAGGCGTGATACCACATGATATGAGAGACGCCAAAATTGTCACACTTTACAAGAACAAAGGAGACAAAGGCGACTGCAACAACTATCGAGGCATATCCCTCCTCAGCATTACTGGAAAGGCTTTTGCTCGCGTCATCCTCTGCCGCCTTCAACAACTGGCGGAAAAAGTCTTACCAGAAACACAATGTGGCTTTCGAAGCAAACGATCAACTATTGACATGATATTTGCACTTCGGCAAATCCAAGAAAAATGTAAAGAACAAAACAGGCCGCTTATAACATGCTTTGTGGACCTAACAAAGGCTTTCGACACCGTAAGCCGATCTGGCCTGTATGCAGTCCTTAAATCCATAGGCTGTCCACCAACATTGCTAAAACTTATTGCATCCTTCCACACTGACATGAGGGCATGTGTCAACTTTGAGGGCTGCACATCCAATTCATTTGCTGTAAACAGCGGTGTGAAGCAGGGATGTGTTCTTGCTCCTACCTTATTTGGTATATATTTTGCAGCCCTACTCAAGAATGCCTTTGGTCAATGTTCAGGTGGAGTACTTATTAACACCAGAGTGGACGGCTCCATTTTTAATGTTGCCAGACTAAAAGCAAAATCTCGTACAGAGCATATTATGTTACAAGAGCTCCTCTTCGCAGATGATGCTGCAATCGTGGCCCACGATGAAACCACGCTCCAGGCTCTCATCAATAGCCTTGCCAATGCCTGTGACAAATTCATGCTAAAGATCAGTGTCTCAAAAACTGTAGTTTTGACACAAGGCTTGAGAAACCCCAACCCAATCATGCTGAATGGCTCTCCTCTGGAGCAAGTGGGAAAATTCTGCTACCTAGGCTCAACCATCAATGGTAGCACAGACATAACAACTGAAATAAATGCCAGAATAGGAAAGGCGGCCACAGCTTTTGGCAAACTCTCAAAAAGGGTGTGGAACAATAGCAAGCTGACCATCAAAACAAAGGTACTCGTGTACCAAACTTGCGTCCTAAGCACCCTGCTGTATGGCTCAGAGACATGGACCACCTACTCCAAACATGAAAGATCCCTCAACTCCTTCCACCTGCGATGCCTACGCAAAATTCTCAAGATCAAGTGGCAAGACAGGATCTCAAATATCGAAGTTCTGAGCCGAGCCAACATTCCATCAACTCAGGCTCTCCTAGGCAAAAAAAGACTGCGGTGGCTTGGGCATCTCCACCGTATGGAAAATGATCGCATCCTCAGACAAATTCTCTACGGGGAACTTGCTACTGGCAACCGACCCAGAGGTAGGCCACATCTGCGATTCAAAGACACTTGCAAGGTCACGATGAAAGCATTCAACATCGACCCCAATGAATGGGAGAACCTTGCAAATGATCGAAGCAGATGGAGACAAAAATTGCGCAGTGGCACGCTCGCAATAGACTTCAAGGCAAAAGAAACATACCTGACAAAACGACAGAGGCGGAATGAAAACACTCGCCAAAGTGAACCCAAAAGACTGACCTGCAATCACTGCCATCGCACTCTCGGGTCAAACATTGGTAGAATAAGCCACGAGAGAAGCTGTCAGTCAAAGTGAAAGTGAATATTCTAGCTGCTAAGACCGTCTGTAAAGACGCTAAAGGCCATATATATAGATTCTAGAATGATGTGTAGGTCATTTTTATATTCCCTCTTTTCTTTGTATTATTCCAAGATGATGGTGATTCTAATATTGATTATATTCTCTTTATTTTCAAGAGTAAATAAGATGATTTGGTGTTCTTATGGTTATTATTGTATATTACTGGTTAGCTTTCTGTAACGTTTCAAGTGGATCTGGACAGGTTAAATTCATTATGTGAAACAATTTTAGTATGTATTTAGTTTTGTGTGAAGTATTTAATGTCTGCTGGATGATGGAATTGCACCATCTGCCAGTTCAGTTGTTAAAATGTTGTCATTGTTTTTTTCTCTATGTATTCTTTCCTGGCCTTTCTCTCTGCATCAGTGTAACTTTGTATGTAGATCTAATTGTTCCGACATATCAAGCACATTTCTGATTTTCAAAAATTAAAATAAGATTCAGATAACTTTACACTTATGAGTCTTATAATTAGTTCATACCTTGCCACTAAGTATAATGTTAGTGGTGCCAAACAAAAAAATTACAATACATGTTTAACCCATGGACAACTAGATCTAATCATAAAAAAACCAAAACAATAATAATACCAACGGACACAAGTAAAATTAGTGTTAAAGTTTAATCATATCAGTTTCAATGGATTTTCAATCCTTTTGTATATCAATGCTTTTTAAGCATGTTTATTTCCTTTTAAATGTATCATAATTTACAAGAGTCAAAAATATATGCTTCAATATGATATCTGATGACAGTGATAATGGACAATTCAAACTAAAGTTGAAATAAACTGCGGTCTTGACTTGTTTTTAAAAAAAAGTAGGGTGTCAGGGTTAGGACTAGAATTGCCGTGCTGGGTCACGGTTTGTTTGTTTCATGGCATCATTGATTTTAGCCAGTGCAAATGTCCTTGAACTATTCCCGTGGACAGTTTGTTTTTGTAACGCTTTTTCTTAGAGATGGAAAGAAGGTGGGGCAAGATAGAACGAATGGATAAATTAACAGTGACGGTGCAGTTTTCGACCCCGTGGTTTGGGTGTACTTTAGCAAGGAAAGACGGGGCGAATAAGGAGTGAATAAATTCGTACATAAAACGTAGAGGGTGTAGAGACTTTAGGAAAGGTTTTGACATGTTAGATTAACTTTGTCTGTTACTATTAATAGACTGCGAGCTGAGCTCGAAATGGATGCACCAATCAAATTTGGGCAGTTCGCTGGGGAATTGCAGAAGATATAAGCGGAGCCATCTTTAGGTTTCTTCACTCCATGCAGAATTTTCCACCTGCGAGGGCGTCGGCTTAGATTCGGCCTGAGAGAATCATGAGATTGTTAAAGACATGTCTATGTCCTTGATAGACAATGGAATTATCCACAGCTATTTCCTTCTATTCCCTGATTTCGTATCAGGGACTAATCGTAAGTTTTCTACCCAGTGATTCGACGATGAACGTGAATCTGACCCTAATTTTCCAGTAGAAGTGCTACCAAAGGATGCAAGACTACAATGTTTTTTTACTTGCAACTAGATCTAGAATGAGTGTCTGGTATACACATTTGTAAATTGTAATTGATGTGTCTGGATGAGGCTGGGGATTGCCAGCCCATCCTAGAGCAGATCTAGATCTATCTTAACTACGTCAGTGTGTCTTGACGGTTTGATCCTTTATAAGCAATTAACTGAGTTAACATTGTCGTCTGAGACATAAGAATATTATTATTTGTGAGATAGTAGGCAGACCATATTTCTGAAAGATAAATAAGTAATAATTAAATTGTGAATGAGTTAGTATGATATAATCTCTTAAGAATCTAGAGGAGACTTCTAGCTATGTATTATAGTATTTTCATTTGATGCTGCTGATGTTGTCTTTTTAATATGTAAAAGATAGACGAAATTGTTAGGAACTTAAAGTAATAAATTTGTGGCCCTGCAAGGTCCTTGATATAACTTACTCGAAATTGTTATTAGTGTATGTGGCATGGTATGGCAGAGTAATTGTTAAAAACCTCTCGATAGTTTAAAATGCAGTCGAACACGTAATTCATAATAACCATCCCCGTAACACTCGAGGGCATACCAACACTCGTAACATAGGGGGTATAATCTGGACTGGGGGGGTATAGTCTGGCCTAGCCCAAAGTAAACCCCGGGGTATAAACTGGCCTAGCCCAGAATATACCCCGGGGGATATTCTGGGCTAGGCCAGTTTAACCCCGGGTATAGTCTGGCGGGTGTATAATCTGGCCTGCTACACCGGCTAAAATACATATATTTTCAGCAAGCAGTGCGTTTGGCTGTTGACACACAGGTCCAAAATCCAAATCAAACAAAAACAAAAAGTGGCATGTTACTACCCAGTAGGTCCTGTGTTACTACAATCCAAATAGTCCTGTGTTACTACAATCCAAAAATTTCTATGTTACTACAACCCAGCAAGTCTTATGTTACTCCTATCCATGCGTCTTATTATGTTACTACAATCCAAAAAAGGTCCTATGTTACTACAATCCAAAAAGTCCTACATTACTATAATCCAATAAGTCCTGTGTTACGACAATCCAAAAGTCCTACTTAGTACAATCCAAAAGGCCGTATGTTGGTACAAAACAATCCAAAAAGTGCCATGTTACTTCAGTCCCACAAGTCCTATGTTACTACACAATGACATTTGCTCCCCCCATTTTCAGGGACTGTCATTGGACTAGGAGGAGGAGCCTGCTGCCCCCGAAACGTAAAGAGACGCAGAGTAACTTTCCAACTGGATTCAGTAGTGATTGGTGCTACCCCTGATGACATCAGCACTCGATCCAAAGATACTTATATGCATTGCACTCCCTCGGCATCAGATGATAGTGGCAGTCTCAGCATCACCGGCAGTAGTTGTGATACTAGTGCTGGATGCAGTAGCAGCACTGCTACTTGCAGCACCAGTACCGGTACTGACAGCGGTGACGACAAAGAAAACTGTTGCAGTAATTGTTGTACGTGCAGGTGTAAGAACAGGTCTTAGAGCTCCGTTGACAGGAGTTTAGTTTAAATAAACTGTACACAAGAGCCATGTCTGCGCTGTAAGATATTACAACTAAGAACCATTGACTGATTATTTACAGTACTAACGGTAGATGGTCTGATGACATAGTAATATGAGCGAAGATGTTAATAGAGCTGTCTAAGTATGATACTGACTCTGATATTAATGAATGTTTATTTGATCTAAGGCATCAGCAAAGTAACAGCAACTTAGTGCAAATCGTAAGAGTAACAATGAATTTGTAAGAAAAGTAACAATGCTTACACTGTAATGATTATATTGGAAGTGTGCGATAGATTGTACCACTCAAGACAGTTGTGTGAGGCGTATCCTTAGAATAGATACCCTGTGTCTTAATATTTCTAAGAGGAATAGCCTCTTAATAGCCCTGAATAAAATTAATAGCCAACGGTCACGAATAAACCCTGATTAATTACCAATGGTTCCGAAGAAGCCCTCATCAAATGAACAGTGGTCACTAAATCGCCGTGATGAAATGACAAATGACCAAGTACTAACCCCGACACCGTATTATCCATATCAGGATCATCACTATAACTGCAGTCACCACGCCAGCGACGGCACCAAAGTAAATAGGTGCTGCTGGGTTTCCAGTGCTGTCCAGAAGCGGACCCATTAAGGTAGAGAGAAAGAAGTATGCAAGGGGGTACATAGCTGAGACGAGCGAGATCGTGAACCCTGTGTTTTCGCCATCACTGATTTTAATACTACAGGAAGATTTTGTATCATCGTTACCATGGCTACTTCGCCCGGCGTCCGAATTTGAAAGTGACGTTTAATTGGCTATCCCATCCTTGCTTGAGTCACGGCTCGTCCTCGGCTGGTTTCGTATTTGTTCCGAGGGAGACGAGAGAGTGGCCTTTCAAAGACTCGCAATCCGTGTGAAGTGCATGAATATCATCACCTTTGAAAATACTGTTGAGCTGTTCTTTGTCCACGAGTCTGGTTTGCTGAAAAGTGAGAGGGTGATTAAAATGGCAAATCGTCAGTTGTATGATATGAGAATGTCAAACATTTTTTTTCTCATTTTCTCAAACCCCCTCAAAATTACATATTATGGCCGAAGCTGTGTTTCCACGTGCACGGAGACGGCAACGGAAACCTCAAAAACCCTTCACGTATTGAAATAGTAAGAACGTTTTTATGTATTCAGAAAGGCCAAGTCCGTACCCACGAAAATACACTTTCTTTTTAGTATTTTACTACGTGGTGGTATTTGCCGTTTCTTTTGCCGTTTCTGTTTCTGTACACGTGGCAAACACAGACTAAGACATTTATCTTATACAAGTGACGATATTAGGAGTACTGTAATTACTATTATTAATAACAAAAGAAAAAGGAACATTCTGGAAGTGTAATCAGGATGAAAAATGCAACTCAAAAACACCATAATAACTATTGTTAGCAGAGAATATGTATTTATAGAGAGATCTCACTTCGGCCATGTGTGATCAAAATGGCTAATCGTCAGTTGTAATCTGAATTGCTTGACATGTGAATGTAAAACATTTTTTTTTCTCATTTTCTCAAACTCCCCTCAAAACTACATTATTATGGCTGAAGCTGTGTTTCCACGTGCACGGAGACGGCAACAGAAACGTCAAAAAACCTCAAGTATTGAAATAGTAAAAATATTTTTATGTGTACGGGAAGGCCATTTCCATTCCCATGAAAACACTCCGTCTTTTTAGCATTTTACTACATGGTGGTATTTGCCCTTTCTGTCGCCGTTCCCTTTCCCGTACTCATGGCAATAGTGTAATCAGGATGAAAAATGCAAATCACAAACACCATAAAAACTATTATTACCCCCCCCCCCCCCAAAAAAATGTAGGCCCAAAACAACCATCAATGAAATGCCATCACCATGAAAACAAATTAGGATCAAAAAGTATAAATTTGATTTGATCAGTCTCATATTGCACATACGTACATACGCACAGGAAAATTGTTACAAGTACGTACGTCCCCCAAGTTATTGTGTGTTTTTTAGCGATAGGAGTACGTATTTTAGCGATAGGAGTACGTATTTTAGCGATAGAAGTACGTATTTTAAAGCCATTTCTGACTCCAGAGTTAAAGAGCGTAAACAACACTGAATGATAAATTAATTGTAATGATGCGGATTTGTTACGGTGCTACTGCGACTTACAAAAAAAATTTAAAAAATAGCCCGAGTTCTGTTACTGCGATTGAAATTATAATTACAAAATAAGTGACTTCAGTCAAGGCCTACAGCGAAAGCTAAACAGTAAAAAAAAATTCAATATTTTCCCTTCACTAGCTTTGTAAAATACGGCACTGTTCATGTCTTCCGCACATTCGCCGCTAGGTGGCAGTGCGAAATCTGTGCACGCCCATACGCGCTAGCTGTCTCATCTTATTGTGTCTAGTATCACCTTTGATCAAAGATAGCAGGCTACAAAGATGCTACCGCTGTAGGCCTTGATTGACGTCACTTATTTTGTAATTATAACTTCAATCGCCGTGGGAAAACTCTGGATTTTTTTTTTTTAGTCTCAGTAGCAATGTAACCAACCTGGATCATCAATTTATTATTATGTCAAGCATTCCTTTCATGCTATGTGCCATGGACCTCGCCCCCGTAAGCTCGCAAACTGTATGCACAATTTTTTTTAAGAGGTGCGAAGAAGGGGGTGTCTCATCTTATTGTTTCCAGTATCTTTGTTTCGACTGCACGCAAGCAGTACGTATATAAAAAAAATGGTAAATTAATGACCTCGTTGGTGATCTTTTCCAATTCCCTCTCCGTCACCCAGACGTAAGGAGAAATGAACATGACGTTACTGTACATCCCACACAAGCCTGCAGCCACGTAACACGCCGGGACACTCTCGGCGTAGGCCACGGAAAACAGACATGCCGGCATGAGGGCGGAGAAGAGCAGGAACTCCCCCGACAAGCCTGAGGAAATGATGAGCCAAACATAATATAACAATTTTAATGCCAACATGTCTTTAAACTGAACCTCCTACAACTTCTAACATTAATTTTATCCAGCATGGAAATAAAAGCAATGGATCATGGATAATGTTTGTAATGTGTCAGTGTCACAACCTATATTAATAAAATTAAAAGTGAAACCTTACGACAATTGCAGCGCGCCTTTCGCTACTCCTCTGTTAATGCTGATTCGGTGGCCCTCAGATTTTATACAGCGCTCAGTATAGACTGTCGTCGTGTCCCCGGCACAGAAAATACCCAAAAGATTAATAACTCGCAGAACGTTTGTATTAGTTGCTAGGTTGCGACACACTGGCGTTCGGTCTATTTTTTCGGCAATTGTACGTAATTGAGATTGGTTCCGGTATAGACTGTATCACACTCACAAAACAACTTCCGGTTAGGACTGGTTTGAATGATGAGATTGAGTTCTAAGACTATCAAGTATGAAACTTTGTGTGTTCTCAATGTGCCTAGACTAGGAAAAAGAAAGGGTCTGGAATTGGGAGATTGACTCTGCAGGGCCAAAAGTACAGGTTTGTGTTTTCAATAATTATGCCTAGGAAAATATTATATTTCTTTTCCATTAACACAATATGACGTTATCACTTCCTGCGATGTGCAAACAAACTAACCCGTGCGCAAATCATAGCCATATAATATGACGGATGCTGGCGGGACGCGCAGGACGTCAACGCGCAAAGGGAGAGCAGTAAAACGTATCTAAAAACAAACAAACAAACAAAAATAAAATAAAATAAAGCTAAAGGAACAGGCAAAATGAAGCAGGTCCGTAATAATCACCCAGAACTGAAACTAATAAATCGATTTATCCCGGGCAGGGCCGGGAACTCAGCTAGTATCAAATAAAGAAATAAAAATGAGTAAATAGATAAATAAAAAAAAATTATTTAAATAAACAATTAAATAAATAAATAAGTAAATATAATTAATGATTGATCAATGAATGAATTAATAGATAAATAAATGAACAAATAAAATGAATAAATAAATAATAAATAAATAAGTAATCAATGAGATGGATTTTGAGAAGCCATAATACAACAAAATAAACAAAAATGCTATTCAAGAAATTATATACAAAAATGGAAATAGAAGACACAGCAAAATTAATGACGTCAGTCAGGCTGAACCACAGACTAATAAATAACCAGACTGGAAACACAAGCTTCGGGCTGTGTCGTTTTTTACGGAAGTTAATGAGATGCGGCCGCATAACCAACGTGGCCGCCGCTCGGGAAATTCCGATTTTAGTTCTATCTGCATTAGAAATTTCTTTTTATTTGTCAAGATTGGTTGTACATGTATTGATAATGCATTGTCTTGCCTATCCTTTCATTTTATTGTCTACAGCTGCCTTTGTTTTATTGTTATAAATTATGACTGTCTGGACTTTTAACGACCGCGGCATTGTAACTGTTCTGAAGCGTCGGTCGCAACCGTAAATCTAATGTGGCGAATGGTTCATGACCTTTCGCTGTTTTGTGACGTCACACAATGGGATCATCCAGTCTGTTTAATTTATTAGTCTGTGGGCTGAACAAAAATGAATAAAAGCTCCAAAAACAAAATTAATGCGTCAAGGCTACAGAGGGAAGACAGCTGGCCCCGAGGTGCGGCACTGCACACTAAGCTATATGGGACAGCAGAGGATCTCAGGAGCACAGCGTCCTCCATGAAGGCTACCGGCCTCCTGATATATAGTCTGAGACGAAGAACGCAGAAGAAGAAGAAGGAGGCTACTTTGCTCCAACTGCCAACAGCAATCTCATCTGGTTTATAGTTTGCCTGTTTTTTGTTCTTTTTTGTTTCTAACGAATTTAGTTCGTCCATGATTCTCGAGGCCATTTACTGCTTGACAATGACACGATCTTAGCTCCTGTTGTTATAGGTACGTCAGCGCTCCAAGGGTTTTGATCTAGGAAAGCGTAGGTATAAACGCCTATCCCTAACCCCGTCCTTATCCTCAACCCTAAATCTTATCGAATCCCTAACCCTGCCCCCCTACCCTTTCAACCAAAAAGACAGGAGGAAAACAAAGAGAAGATTTGAAAGAATAATTAACTAAGCCTGTTGATGGGACTATTTCGGGAGGATTTCTCGAAAAAAAACTTTGGGGACGTACATACTTGAAACAACATTCATTTCAATGAGACTTCCCCCACCATCCAGCTACTTAAGTCAATCAATTATTTCTTTGAGATCCTGTGAAATAAGAGGTGGACTGACAACATTGCGGAGTGGACCGGGAAATCCTTCGCCCAAACTCAGGCGCTTGCAAACAACCGCGAAAAGTGGAGGCACCTGACGAGGCTCCCTGTCATGCAGCGCCCCTTCGATCGTGGTGCATTATGGGATCAGTAGTAGTAGTAGTAGTAGTAGTAGTAGTAGTAGTAGTAGTAGTAGTAGTAGTAGTAGTAGTAGTAGTAGTAGTAGTAGTAGTAGTAGTAGTAGTAGTAGTAGTAGTAGTAGTAGTAGTAGTAGTAGTAGTAGTAGTAGTAGTAGTAGTAGTAGTAGTAGTAGTAGTAGTAGTAGTAGAAATAAAAGGATTTTGCCCCTGGGTCAAGAGCTTGAGAAGAATAGACACTGCAGTTCGTGGAAATATTGCAGCTTGTTATTCACTTATCGGAAATTGAGTTATGGAATAATGATAGTGAATACAACTACAACAACAAAAAAAATAACAACAACGACAACAACAACAACAACAATAACACCGACAGCAACCGTTCGTCCCCTTAGAGTGACAAGGTTGTAACTCCCTTCCGTCAACTTTTGAGAAATCGAGGATTGAAGTTTCATGTACTCGTAGCTTTCAGAGCAAGGAATTTTTTTCTTTTTAGTAACACTTACAAACTGACACACCGAATCTGCTTGATACTTTGATACACAGTGGAGAAGGCCCGTAGAAGAAGTGTCTAGTGTCACAAATCCCAGACTGGGAGATGTAATAAGTTCTGACAGGACAACAATCACGAACGAACAAGTTTAACACTTAACAGAACAACCCATCAGACTCACACATTTATTAAACATAATTATACAGATAATAGCGCAATTACATACATTATATTATTGAAATTAACTGCCGTACAACGGCCTTATTCTCACATGCACTCTTCCTCGGATCCACAACCCGGTAGTTACTTCCTAAAGGCACTTCGGCCTCAGCCTCTCCCCTCAGGGTCTTAATAGCACATTAATAATTCACTGGCACCGCAGTCTCTCAATATCACCTTCCTATTGTCATACACCTTAGCATTCCACTAGCACCTCAGCAGGGCAATAGCACATTATCATTCCAATAGCCCATCAACATGGCAATAGTACATTATCATTTCAATAGCCCATCAACATGGCAGTAGTACATTATCATTTCAATAGCCCATCAACATGGCAATAGTACATTATCACATTCACGCTCATATCTACGTCCCTGTCCGTGGCCTGACTGCCACGACTTTATGTGCCTCTACTGTCCTGCACCGACAGCCTCACTCTTGGCCTATGTGTGGCCTCCGGCCCTATGCTGGCCTATCCCCTGTGCTCACCGAGGCGGCTTTTCAGCCCGTCCCCGACACCTACAAGAATAACATTACATTGGTATAATACCATACCATTTCTATTCACTCCACCCCTCCTTACAACCCATGAAGCGTACACACAATAGTTCACATTTCACTCACCAAACATCTTACGGTAACACACCTCCATCGGAGTACACACTACTCACTCGCGCTACAAATCCATGAACTCAACTTTCACCTATCGCTCATGGCGCACATTGCTATATCCAATATCAAGGACTTCCACATTCCTCACATATACTTATTTACATCATGGTAATAGACGAATATAATATAATACATCAATCATAATTATCAATCATCGTTTCACCTACCAGTCATCACTGGAAAGACTCTCTCACTAGTCTTCTGACTGCTCCCCTTATGTTCGCCCACTGGGCTTTCTCTTTCGTCCGTTCAGTAGGACCTTCTAACTTGCAGTGATAGTAATCCAGCGCTTTCGCCTCATTCAGACCCCCCCCCCCACAACTCACAACATGCACGCTTTAACTTACTTGTCTACGTGCGTTAATTTTACTCTCCTCCTTTCCCCCCGTAATTATTAACTATCGCTCACTCCACTCGTGACATCTAGTGTGTAACTCAGTTCACCCAAAAAGTGGAGATAGAACCTTGTCATTCTAAGGGGACGATTAGTTGCAACAAATAAAAATTTCTAATGTGCCATAACACACCAGGTCGTCACAGTCATTCCACAATTGCCTAAGACATTTTCTGGCGTTTTGTAATGAAATGCTCACCTTAATCAGACAGTCACGTTGCCTATGTTCAACAGTTCTTTTGTTTTGTTTCGTGTACTAACACGTTTTTAAAGGAAAACCCACATGCACCTTAACCACCATTTAGACTGTTGTTAGGGGAAGAAATTTTCTAGACAGGTCACATGAAGAAGACAACCACACCTGAAGTACTCCCCAGGACTGCACAGGCGACAGCAGCGCTCACAAAACTGAGGTACATCTGGAACGACCGGAATATTGCAATCGGCTCAAAGATCAGACTGGTGCGTACCCTGCTGACACCAAGGACTAATAAATGAACCAGACTGGAAACACAAGCTTCGGGCTGTGTCGTTTTTTACGGAAGTTAATGAGATGCGGCCGTATAACCAACGTGGCCGCCGCTCGGGAAATTCCGATTCTTGTTCTATCTGCAGTAGAAATTTCTTTTTATTTGTCAAGATTGGTTGTGCATGTCTTAATAATGCATTAACTTGCATATCTTTCATTTTATTGCCTACAGCTGCCTTTTTTTTATTGTTATAAATGATGACCGTATGGACTTTTAGCGACCGCTGCATAGTAGCTATGCTGAAGCGTCGGTCGCAACCGTAAACCTAATGTGGCGGATGGTTCTTGACCTTTCGCTGTTTTGTGACGCCACACAATGGGCTCATCCAGTCTGGGTATTTTATTAGTCTGTGGGTGACACCAATACTCTTGTATGCATGTGAATCGTGGACTTTAACAGCTGAGATAGAAAACAGAATATATTCCACTGAGATGAGACGCTTTCGAAGACCCCTGGGCATCTCCTGCAAAGATCATAATTATCACGAACGAAGAAGTTCGGAACAGAACCAGGCAAGACGTTGGGCCCTACGAAGACCTGTTGATCTTGGTCAAGAGACGCAAGCTCAAATGATATGGGGTATGGTCATGTCATGAGATCATCAGGTCTTGCCAAGACATTCCCGCAAGGCACAGTGCAAGGAGGGAGAAGGAGAGGCAGACAGAGGAAGAGATGGGGAGGACAATATCCCAGAATGGACGGGCTTGATGTTGAGCGATACAATCAGGAGGTCAGAAAACCCACGAGATACTGTTTGCCAAATCACCTGTGGCGCCGAAACGGTCCACAAGACTACGGGTTAGAGAGAGAGAGAGACAGGGGAGCGTAGACTAATTACAAAGCCAGATAGAAAAACTACTGAGTTGTGTTCAATGATCAGCTATAGCTTTCTATGTAAAACACTACGGTCCCTTAACAATAGGTACCATTCTATTCGAAATAAACAGTTTTCTTTGATTTAAAAAAAAAGACCCGAAAAATAACTTCGCAATCGTGGAATGACCGTGAGAGCTCACCTATTAGCCGAGCTACTGTTGGATGCAGAATATTGTAAAGGAAGAAAGTCCCCTGAAACACCAGCATCAAAATAGAGGTGGTCGTCACTCCTTGGTCATACCCTTTGACAGCTTCATCATCGTCTTCATCTATTGACTGCTCCTCTCCATCTTCACCGTACACAACTTCGGACAGAAAGTTGTCCAGATACACCTCGAAAGCCACAGCACAGGTGTATGAAAAAAAGGTAATCAGGCACACCAGAAATATTACTGTATACCTTCGGTAAGTAAATACTTGTTTCAAGACACGGAGACATCCCGACAGTTGATTTTTTAGCCAGCGACCTCCGGGTGTAGCATCATTTAAATTCATTTTGATGTTTGTATCACCCCTGTCACTCTGTTCGTGATTAGCGTTGCGTGTCATATCGCAAACAAATGGATCTTGACTGTGGGTTTTGGAACTTCGGTCATTGGCTTCATCGTCCTGCTGAGAAGTGGGTCTAACTGCGGTATGTACACGTGGACTATTTTCGCTATGGTCACTTTCCGTGTCAACGTATCCAGAATCTTCTTCTAGCTGCCGCTTGAGAAATATCCCGGTGATAATAGTGACTGGAACAGAGATGACGGTGGTGATGATGAGTAAGCCGCAGATGAAGACGTTGCGATACCACCTCAAAGAGTTGGCGCCGACGTGGAAGAATGGGCTGTAGTCCACGACACTGACAACACCTAACAGGACTCCGCCTGCACCGGCTACAAACACGCTCACCTGTAGGGAAAAGACAACAAAACACTACAAATAGCGTTCATATTTCATGTCAGTTCGGTGAGGCTAGGTTCTGCACGCCAGCTCAGAGCCATTAAGACTTCATGAACTGAAAATACTATTGTTATTTTTCTAACATTATTAAAAAAAAGCCAAATTGAAGAAAAAAAAAAGATTATACTGTTTTAATCATCTCTCTTTCACTTTACCCTCAATTTTCTCGTAGGTGTCCACTTCTGTACAGCTCTCGGTGATAACAATGGCTGCAACAGAGATACGATGGCGGGCTACGTAAGTTCAGTTCTTCTAAAGATACACATAAAGCTCTTGAAAAGCATACACAATTGGAGGGGGGGCCTTCAGGGGAAGGCTTTTCAATAATGGGAATGAATTGAGAAGTTTTATTTTATCTACGTTTTTGTTTTTGCCAACAACTGAAGAATTGCTAAATCGAGCGTTCCTACTCTATGGGTCGCCCCGATAAGATGATGACTGTTGTTACTTGTACTTACGCACCCCAAGCGTTTTGCGCTAGGAGGAGTGCATACGTATACGTAACTATCCCTAACCCCGTCCTTATCTTCAACCCTAATTCTGATCTAATCCCTAACCCTGCCCCGTACCCTTTCAACCCCCCCCCCCCAAACAACAACAACAACAACAACAACAATAACAAACAAACAAAAAACCCCAGGAGAAAACAAAACAAAAATAAAAATTCGAAAACAATGCAATTGACATGCTTGGAGAAGATCAAATTGTATGACATGACATAAGCAAAATCTAGAATATCCCGGATATTTCAGTCTTCAGAGCAATTCAATAACAAGATAGACGAAATTTAAAGTAACAACAACAATAAAATATTCTGACGGAAAGAATCTGTTCATGGTACTCGGCGCCCACACACTCCAGTATGTACGCCCTGTAGCTGGAGGAGCCCATGTCGAAGCCCACATCCAGCAGTATAAAACCCACAGTTGCCATGACAGCCAACACCAAAGTGGCATCAGCCTCCCGTCTCACATCCAGGAACACGCTTTCAGAGGCTGTAGAATTACTGTCCTTGTGACCCGGAATTAGGATGCTGTAATCTTCTTTCTGAATTGCTTTCGACATATTGTTTGGATTAATCACAGGAATGTCTGTATAAGACGGAAATGAGTGAAACTTTCCAGATTTGGCTTCATGAAAGGTAACATCATTCATATTTTTAATGAAATAATTTTGGTCTTTGATCGGATATGACACTGCAGTTCTTGTCCAATTTTTTATATCGGAGTATGATCTGGTGTCATATTCTGCCAAACTTTTTAGTTTCATGATACTAGCGATCGTGATCAAGACTCCGCCAATCACATGCAAACTTCCCACTAATACAACTATTGCTGACTTCCTTTTGAGACGCTTGGATGCCAAGGACCGCTGCGAGCCCAAGTCACTTCCATCTCCAAACTTGCCAACCACAGGGATCAGCAAGGTGCTCAGTGGTGCAGAGATCACACCGGCCAAGGAGAGGTATTTTATTGGCAAGCCCAGCCATTTCTGCACAATTACCATGTAGATTAACTCATACGTCACCGAAACCTCATTGGTGAACATCACCGAACACATTAGGATTTGCTGAAGCAAACTAGGCTTTTTCTTCAATTTTGTACCAGTCATTTTCTTCGTTTATTGAAGAGTCTTCTTTGAAATTTGAATCTGTGGGATACACAAAGCATGAAATGATTTGAAATTTCAGTGCCGATTTTGAAATTTACAAGTTTTGCAGTTACAGAAAAAACGTGTTATTTCTATCCATGTCCTCGAATCATCATATTATCCACGATATAGGATACGGAGACGAATCAGTTCGCCATATTCCATCCGTCGATATGCGAGCGTATCATCGATGTCAACAGTGCAACGATGTGCACCACGCCCGTTCACAATTGAACTAAAAAAACTAGCATCCACCTTATTTGTAGGCGCGCAATTTGTGGTCATATAATGGTAGAATGAATGGTTTGTCTCGGTATTCTGTGTCTCGGATGCTGTAAAGCTAGTAAAGCTCCCATTGTAATCATGAAAGGCTTTTTAACCGCTGAGCCTTAAATTCTATAAAATATCATATCACGCACAGGAAGACATAAAGGTGTACGTGGGCTTATTATTTTCAAAGGTCTTGAAGTTCGCTGTATGCGTAATGCTTTCGTTGATTATGAGCCACAACTGAGTTGGACGAAAAAGAAATGTCCCGACATTGTTAGCTGAGAAATGACGCATTTTCTTCGAGGGCTATTGTTATAACTACGTACGCACTCCAAGTGTTTTGTGCGAAGTTTTGAAAACTAAATTCATCTTCGTGTGAAAGAATAAATTATAGTGATATTTTCAATTGTAGTAAATTTACAACAGATAAAGGTGAGGAAAGATCGCTTATGTAGTGTGTGTTTGGGGGGGGGGGGGTGGGGGGGGAATTGAAAAGGATGACTGTTCCTGGTAATTACAAGTTGTATTTGATTATATACTATAATAAGTAAGTGTATAAATTGTAGCAGGCAGCAGGGAGAGGAGAGAGTGAATGACCGTGCATTTTGTGTGTTTTTCTGTTTGTTTTTAATGTTTTCAAAGATTGTTTACAAGATTCTTGTTTGTTTTTGAATTGGCCGCCAGGTCTACAATAAACTAGAACTTGAAACTTGAAACTTTTGCTATGGGCGCCTACGTATACGCATTATCCCTGACCTCGTCCTTATCCTCAACCCTAACTCTTATCAAATCCCTAACGCTGTTCCCTACCCTTTCAACTAAGAAACAGGAGGGAAACAAACAGAAAATCTGAAAGAATAATTTTAATTAAGTCTGTAGTTAGGAGTCTTTCGATAGGAGCTCTCCAGATGAGGAGTCACAAAATGCTTTAAAATACGTACCCTTACCACAAAAAAAAAAAGAACTTTGGGGACGTACGTACTAGTAACAACATTCTTCTTCGAGTAGAATTAAAAAGTATGACAGGGAATTCCATTCTGTGCATCAACTTACACATTGGTGATAGAAACTTAACGTTAAAAAATGCATTTGTCTATTCCCGGAGACGGGCGGCCAACAAGTTTTATGTACACAAATATAACAGAAAACCATTGACTTACCTGTCCTGTTCTCACTTCCAACTCCCGTGCTACTCTGCTTCCCTGTAGCCATGCGCGTGAAGAATGGACAATGAAAGTGATATTTTTGCGTGCGTAAACAAAATGGCGTACATCAAGTAAGTGGGTCGTAAGTAATAAAACGTCAACATAAAAACCTCTAGCAGCATTGATGTTGTAAACAAAAAAAAAGGCAATAAATTATCTAGTAAGAAAGGTGGAGGTGGGGGGGGGGGTGGGGGGGAGGGGAAGGTGAATTCATAGACTTGAACATAAAAAAAAAAAATTGTGTCAATTTCCCATGGTCCCTGTTTCGTTAACTGAGACCTCTCAGAGTGGTTTTAAAGCACATTTTGTATAGTTTGAAGTACTCTCTTCGCACCAAACGTTTCGTGCCTTTACATTAAGATGGAAAGATAGACAAATAGATAGATAGATAGATAGATAGATAGATAGATATAGATAGATAGATAGATAGATAGATAGATAGATAGATAGATAGATAGATAGATAGATAGATAGATAGATAGATAGATAGATAGATAGATAGATAGATAGATAGATAGATAGATAGATAGATAGATAGATAGATAGATAGATAGATAGATATATTGTCTGTAGTTGGATAGATAGAAAAATAGATAGATAGATAGATAGACAGATAGGCAGATAGATAGATAGATAGACAGATTAGATAGATAGATTAGATAGATAGATAGATAGATAGATAGATAGATAGATAGATAGATAGATAGATAGATAGATAGATAGATAGATAGATAGATAGATAGATAGATAGATAGATAGATAGATAGATAGATAGATAGATCGAGAGGTGAACAGACAGACAGACGTGTTTAAGTTTAAGATTCTCTGCAGTACACCGAACGGTTGGCCCAGCCAAAATATATACACGAGTAGTACCTTTGGCTGTTGACATACAGGATCCAAATTAAACAAAAGCAAGAAGTCTGATGATAATGCAATCTAACAAGTCCTATGTTACTACAACACAGTGTCACGACCACGTGCGTGATGTTTACTTAATTTATATTTCCTTTCAACCCTAGCTAACAAGCTAAGCAAGCAGACCAGCTACCAACGGACACATGGAGTGAATTTTTAAATCAAACGATCTTTATTACTAAATGCGTGTCATGTAACTTATGCCAAAACATTCAACATAATAATGAAACACACAGTCACAAAAAAACAAAGATATGTAAAAATCCCTATCGGGGACGACGACTATTCTCTACCCCCTCTTTGGCCAACTAACGCCTAACCCCTTTGTACATAACTTAATTATTTATACTTAAAAGTCTCTGTCGACATCTGATCTCCTCGCTGATGCATTTTCACGTCTCCAGAGTTCAAACGATGCTTCCTAGATCTCCAACTTCAAACGATAAAGGGGAACAGACGGTTCACACCCGCCCATGGCTTCAAACGAATAAGAAAACAAACGGTTCACATCCGCCATCGTGGATCGTTTGTTCTTGAAGGCTTCCCATCGCCTCTTCAAGACTCCCAAGCTTCAGACGAATAAGAAAACAGACGGTTCACACCCGCTATCGTGGATCGTTGGTTCTTGAAGGCTCCCTATCCCCTCTTCAAGACTCCCAAGCTTCAGACGAATAAGAAAACAGACGGTTCACACCCGCCATCGATTATCAACGAACTTCTGTGGGAACATAATGGATCCTTCACACCTAACAACTCTGGTCCCCATGGCACGATCTTCACATAATCGCCCGGACTGTCACTTCTGTAAAACTTCTGGGAACAAATGGGAACATAATGGATCCCTCACACACCTAACTCTGGTCCCCACGGCACGACCTTCCACATGATCGCCCGGACCTCTGGGAACAAATGGGAACCACGTGTGGCGAGCTTCTACTCTATTTATAATCCCGAGGGTCTTGCACACGGGACTAGTTTAAAGCAAGTCGTGTGTATCTTTTCACGCTCGTCAACAACGTTAAAAATCGTGTTTTCCCCTGCTAAGATCACCCCCCCCCCTAGACTCGTGGCGCACAAGGCCACCGATCTTACTCGTGACAGTAACATTTCATGCCCGTCAACAACTTTAAAATCCCCTTCTCCCCTACTAAGTTTACCCCCTCTACACTCGTGGCGTACAAGCCCACTGACTTTACTCGTGACACCTCCTCCCCTCAAAACAAAATTTTGATCCCTAGAGCAAAATTTTTACAAGAAATTCAATACATCAGAACTTCATTCAAATAAGGAGGGTAAACAGAATTCAAATACATAACATCAATGACATCTGGAAAGGCAATCAGCAATTACTTTTTCTCTTCCTTTCACACGCACAATATGTAAATCATGTTCCTGCAACATCAGAAAATAAATCTGGATACCTCACACCAAATCTTTCAACCGCTCTCTTGGACGCAATTTCACATAGTGTAATTTACAATCAACATTCTGTAAAATCTCAGAATTTGACAAGTTAGGGAATATCACATCACGTCTGAGATGTACATCTTGAGTCTCTTCTTGTGGCTCAATATCATCATTCACTTCATTCACTACAGCAACAATCTCAACTGGCTTTTCATGATACATTTTTAACATATTAATATGACACAACTGTGTACTCTTTCTCCTATCTGGCGTTTTTATAATATAATTGAGATCATTAACTTTTGACTCAATTTCACAGGGTCCATAAAATCTAGCCTGGAGAGGATTTGACTCCAGTGGAAATAAAACAAGGACCTTATCTACAGGTTTAAAACTTCTTGCCCTGGCCTTCCTGTCATACCAAATTTCATTTTTTCTTGGGCACATCCCAAATTCTCTTTTCCTAATTCACAAGCCTTATGCGGCCTATCTCTAAACTTCTGCACATAATCTAATACATTCATTTTAGGATCATCACCGACCCATTTTTCCTTCAACAGTGCCAACGGCCCACGAACATTATGTCCAAATACTAACTCAAAAGGACTAAATCCTAATGATTCTTGAACTGACCCTCTAGCTGCAAACAACAGCAAATGTATCCCTTCATCCCAATTTTTCTCGCTATCGTAGCAATACGCTCTCATCATGTTCTTTAAGGTAGCGTGGAGGCTCTCTAAAGCTCCTCGAGATTCTGGGTGGTACGCAGACGACTTAATTTGTCTGGTCCCTAGTTCACTAATAACCTGCTTAAACAGTCTCGACATAAAGTTACTGCCCTGATCAGACTGTATCTCTTTGGGCAATCCAAATAAAGTGAAAAACTTTACTTGAGCTTTCACAATACTCTGTGTCTTAATATTTCCAAGAGGAATAGCCTCTTAATAGCCCTGAATAAATAGCCAACGGTCATGAATAAGCCCTGATTAATTACCAATGGTCTCGAAGAAGCCCTCATCAAATGAACAGTGGTCACTAAATCGCCGTGATGAAATGACAAATGACCAAGCGCTAACCCCGACGCCGTAGCATCCACATCAGGATCATCACCACAACTGAAGACACCATGCCAGCGGCGGCACCAAAGTAAATTGGTGCCGCTGGGTTTCCAGTGCTGTCCAGAAGCGGACCCATTAAGGTAGAGAGAAAGAAGTATGCAAGGGGGTACATAGCTGAGACGAGCGAGATCGTGAACCCTGTGTTTTCGCCATCACTGATTTTAAGACCACAGGAAGATTTTGTATCATCGTTACCATGGCTGCTTCGCCCGGCGTCCGAATTTGAAAGTGACGTTTCATTGGCTAGCTCATTCTTGGTGGAGTCGTTCCCGTCCATCAACGACTCGTCCTCGGCTGGTTTCGTATTTGTTCCGAGGGCGACGAGAGAGTGGCCTTTCAAAGACTCGTAATCCGTGTAAAGTGCATGAATATCATCACCTTTGAAACTACCGTTGAGCTGTTCTTTGTTCACGAGTCTGGTTTGCTGAAAGTGTGATCAAAATGGCAAATCGTCAGTTGTAATGAGAATAGCTTGACCTGTGAGTGTAAAACATTTTTTTCTCTCTCATTTTCTCAAACCGACTGAAAACCACATATTATGACTGAAGGTGTGTTTCCACGTGTACAGAGACGGCAACAGAAACGTCAAAAACCCTTCATATAGTGAAATAGCAAGAACGTTTTTATGTATTCAGAAAGGCCAAGTCCGTACCCACGAAAACACTCTTTCTTTTTAGTATTTTACTACGTGGTGGTATTTGCCGTTTCTTTTGCCGTTTCTGTTTCTGTACACATGGCAACACAGACTAAGACATTTATCTTATACAAGTGACGATATTATGGGTACTGTAATTACTATTATTAATAACAAAAGAAAATTGAATATTCTAGAAGTGTAATCAGGATGAAAAATGCAACTCAAAAACACCACAATAACTATTGTTAGCAGAGAATATGTATTTATGGAGAGATCTCACTTCGGCCGAATCGCTAAACTAGGTCGCTGCGGTAAAAAAAGAATTGAAAAAGACAGTCTTTACCAAAGAGAGTTTACTGTTTTTGCTTTGCTTTGTTCATATTTTTGGATTGATTGAAGCTATTTAGAACCGTTTGTAAGTTCTCGTGCCCCCTTATGCACAAATGGGTATTGTTTACCGCAGCGACCTACTTTCCGCTCCATGCTAACAATGGTTTCGCGGCGCCTTCCGTGTCTTGCAGTGCAAATCGACCAATAGGGAAACGTCTCTATACTCTCTGTTGTTACTCCAAAGAAAAGGAGACACCAAAACGACCATCAGTGAAATGCCATCACTATGGAAACACATTAGGGTGATTGACGTCACTTATTTTGTAATTATAACTTCAATCGATGTGATCAATGTAACAAACCCGGATCATTAATTTATAGCATTCCTTATTATCAAGCATTCCTTTCGTGCTATGCGCCATGGGCCATGCCCCCGATCAGCGCGCAAACTGTGTGCACAATTTTTTCATAGAGTTGGGAAGAAGGGGGTGCCTCATCTTATCGTTTCTAGTATCTTTGTTTCGATTGCACTCAAGTAGTACGTATTTCATAAAATGGTAAATTACCTCGTTGGGCATCTTTTCCAATTCCCTCTCCGTCACCCAGACGTAAGGAGAAATGAACATGACGTTACTGTACATCCCACACAGGCCTGCAGCCACGTAACACGCCGGGACACTCTCGGCGTAGGCCACGGTAAACAGACATGCCGGCACGAGGGCGGAGAAGAGCAGGAACTCCCCGGTCAAGCCTGAGGAAATGAACAGCCAAACATAATATAACAATTTTAATGCCAACACCTTTCAACTGAACCTCCTATAACTTCTAACATGGATAAAAGCTATGGATCGATAATCGTTGTATTGTGTCAGTGTCACAATAATTATCAAATAAAGAAAAAAAATGAATAAATAAGTAAATAAATCGGCCGTTTTCTGTTTTCTCTAGTCATTTAGTTTGCATTGTATCATTTGGGCATTATTTCTTACACGAGGCTTTTTTTACATACAACTTTTTCTTTCTGCCCAAGTTTGACTTTGCTTATAGGCCTATTGCCAATGACGTCACAGAGTGTTTTTGTTTTGTACTTCCGACACTTAAAATGGCGGGTGGATCAGCTGACGAGTGCAACTTCGAGATGTCTAAGCTGTTAAAATGCCTGCTGGTTGCATTGCAGTTGACTGATATGACAGGGGTGGAAAGGATGGATCCAAGCTGGTCAGATTCCCTACCATCCTTGTAAACAATGGAGAGGAAGTGAAAGAATTGTCCGAACGTCTCCCATGTGCGTGAACACACGTGTCATTGTTTACTGTAGTGAACTTTTTCTTAGCTCGCCGCCGATTGGCACGCGACGCCTGAAGTGCTCGCAGTGCAAATCAGCTAACGAATCAAAATCAATGCTACCATCGCCATGGTTATGCGTCGGTGCTTACAACTAAAATGGCCAATATCTGCAATGGGCCTATAGGATGAATGCTCATGACGTCACTGAGTGTTTTTGTTTTGGTCTTCCGCCAAACAAGATGGCGGGTGGATCAGCTGATGAGTGTTACTTCGAGATATGTCTAAGCGGTTAAAATGCCTGCTGGTTGCATTGTAGTTGACTGTTGTGACAGATGTGGAAAGGATGGATCCAAACTGGTCAGATTCCCTACTCTTCGTGTAAACATGGGAAAAGAAGTAGAAGAATTGACCGAAAGTCTCCCATGTGTCATTCTTTACTGCAGTGAACTATTTTCAGCTCGCCTCCGATTGGTTTGCGACGTCTTAAGTGCCGTCAGTGCAAATCAGCTAACGAATCAAAATCAGTACCACAAACGCGAAGGTGATGCATGGGACCGAACAACCAAGACGGCGGATATGCGCATTTTACCTACAGCCTTGCTGGGACCCCAGTTTTTCTGTGGTTTTTATAATATTTTGTTACTGTTTTGTTTCGTTTACCTATGGGTTTTTAAAGGAAAACCCACATCCACCTAAACCACCATTTCAGACTGTTGTTACGAGAGCGTAGACTAATTACAAAGCCAGATAGAAAAAATACTGAGTCGTGTTCAATGATCAGCTATAACTTTCTGTGTAAAACACCACGCTCCCTTAACAACAGCTACCACTCTATTCGAAGTAAACAGTTTTCTTTGATTTTCGAAAAACCGGAAAAATAACTTCGGTAGTTGTATCATGACCTTGACGACCTACCTATTAACCGAACTACTCTGGGATGCAGAATAAAGTAAGGGACGAAAGCCGCCTCAAAGACTAGCATTCCAATAGAGGTGGTCGCCACTCCTTGGTCATACCTTCTAACAGCTTCGTCATCGTCTTCATCTATTGACTGCTCCTCTCCATCTTCGCCGTACACAACATCAGACAGAAAGTTATCCAGATACAGCTCGAAAGCCACAGCACAGGTGTATGAAAAAAATGTTATCAAACACACCAGAAATATTACTGTATACCTTCGGTAAGTAAATACTTGTTTTAAGACACGGAGAAAGCCCGTCCGTTGATTTTTCAGCCATTGACTTCTGGGTGTGGCATCATTTAAATTGGTTTTGATGTTTGTATCAGCACTGCCGCTGTGTTCTTGATTAACATTGAGGGTCATACCACAAACAAATAGATCTTGACTGTGGGTTTTGGAACTTCGGTCATTGGCTTCATCGTCCTGCTGAGAAGTGGGACTAACTGCGTTATGTACACGGGTCTTTTTGTCATATGCACTTTCGGTATCATCGTATCCGGAATCTTCTTCCAGCTGCCGCTTGAGAAATATCCCGGTGATAATAGTGACTGGAACAGAGATGACGGTGGTGATGATGAGTAAGCCGCAGATGAAGATGTTGCGATACCATCTCAAAGAGCTGGCGCCGACGTGAAAGAATGGGCTGTAGTCCACGACACTGACAACACCTAACAGGACCCCGCCTGCACCGTCGACAAACACGCTCACCTGTGGGGAAAAAAACACAACTACAAATAGCCCTGATATCTCATGTCAGTTCTGTGAGGCTAATTTCTTCACGCCAGCTCAGAGTCATTAAGACTTCATGAACTGAAAAAACTATTGTTATTTTTCTAATATCTTCTTATTATAATCTTATTACAAAAAAAAATAGTGGCGGGAGTAATTCATTGTGGTACAATCTTGGCTCTTTTTTTGCTCGACACTACGGTCTTAATGGCAGTTTAAAAAATTATAAAGTTAATTTTCTCAAGTGTCAACTAATCCAGCCCGATCGCTTTTGTATCGATCGATTGTGTTGATTCCAGTTTCAGGTATTTTTAAATAAAAAGTGGTAAAAAGTAAAATACAAAGATCTTTGTTTTGGCTCCCAGTAGTAAGCTCACTGCACCGGAAACGATGTATTAATACATGTTCAGTTCGGTGCGGGCAATTTCCCTACCAGAAATGAGTGCGCTCTGGTGTGCATGAAATCTGTAGTAAGATTAGAATAATTAGGGAAGCTTTCTAGCCCAAAAAGAGAGAAAGATGGGTTCACAGTTTTACCCCGGATAATGCCGGGAACTTCATCTAGTATTATAAAAAAAAAATAGTGCCCGACGCTACAACTTAAATGACAGACTCAACAAAGATAAAATTAATTTTCCTAAGTGTCAACTAATCCAGCCCAATCGCTTTTGTGTCGACTGACTATGTTGATTCAAGTTTAAGGTGTTTTTAAATAAAAAATGTAAAAATGTAAAATACAATGATCTTTGCTTTAGCTCCCTGTAGTAGGCCCACCGCATCGGAAACAATGTATTAATACGCGTTCAGTTCGGTGCGCGCACTTTCCCAACCAGTAATGGGTGCGTGGTGCTCTGGTACTCATTAAATCTGTAATAAGACTAGAATAAATTATGGGAAGCTTTGTGGACCAAAAAGAGAGAGAGAGAGAGAGAGATGGAACCGTGGGTTCACGGGATAATGCCGGGAACTTCATCTAGTTATTTAAAAAAATAACAAATTGAAGAAAAGAAATTGATTATACTGTATTACTCATCTCCCTTAAATTTTACCTTCAATTTTCTCGTACGTGTCCAGTCCTGTACAGCTCTCGGTGATAACAGTGACTGCAACACAGATATGATGTTGGGCCCCGTAAGTTTAGTTCTTCTAAAGATACATGTAAAGCTCTTGAGAGGCATACACGTAGGAAAGGGGATTCTGGGAGAGCGTACGTACGATTTGTAATTATGGAAATGAATTGAGAAGTTTTATTTTATCTACTTTTTGTTGTTGTTTTTTTGCCAACAATGGAAACGTTGCCAAATCGAGCGTTTTTACTCTATGGTTGGTGGCCCCGATAAGATGATGGCTGTTGTTATAAGTGCGTACGGTCCCCCAGTGTTTTATACGTACCTATCCCTAACCCCGTCCGTCCTTATCCTCAACCCTAGATCTTATCGAATCCCTAACCCTGTCCCTTACCCTTTCAACCCCCCCCCCCCCCAAAAAAAACAGGAGGAAAACAAAAAGAAAATCTGAAAGAATAATTTTAATCAAGGCTGTTGTTAGGAGTATTTTGGGAGGAGCTCTCTAGCTCTGGAGTCACAAAAGACTTTAAAATATGTACCCCTAGCGGAGAAAAACTTGGCGGACGTGCCTGCATGTTACAGCACTTTAATCCAGTTCATGCTAAGCACACCTGACTCGATCTTTTTAATCCTTCTGTGCAGATATTCTACTTCATTCATCTAACTCTGTAGCTCTGCCTATTTGGGATGCACGATAGTGGCAGGTAATATGCAAGGGTTTACCTGTGCTGTCATTGTTTCGAAACTGATTGTGTAAGCAAACTTTTCATTATGTTTTTCTCCCGATGCCATCTTAGAGATCCTATCCTTGAATATCCTTTCATACATGTTAAAAATTGACAGGGCTGAGAATGTGCAGAAAAAAAATAACAACAAAAGAAAGCCTGTCTGCTTATGATGTTTCTCTGGCACCCCTCCCTTCCCAACCCCCCATCCCCACCGTGAAAAAGATATAATTGACATGCTTGGAGATCAAATTGTATGGCATGACATAAACAAAATCTAGAATATTCTGGATATTTCGGTCTTCACAACAATTCAATAACAAGAAAGACGAAATTTAAAACAACAACATGAATAATAAAATATTCTCACCGAAAGAATCTGTTCATGGTACTCGGCGTCCACACACTCCAGTATGTACGCCCTGTAGCTGGAGGAGCCCATGTCGAAGCCCACATCCAGCAGTATAAAACCCACAATTGCCATGACAGCCAACACCAAAGTGGCATCAGCCTCCCGTCTCACATCCAGGAACACGCTTTCAGAGGCTGTGGAATTACTGTCCTTGTGACCCGGAATTAGGATGCTGTAATTGTTGGCTATCGTTCTAGAATACATTTGATTTGGCGAATCTTCTCTCTCAATTGCTTTCGACATATTGTTTGGATTAATCACAGGAATGTCTATATAAGACGGAAATGAATGAAACTTTCCAGATTTGGCTTCAGGAAGGGTAACATCATTCATATTTTTAATGAAATAATTTTGGTCTTTGATCGGATATGACACTGCAGTTCTTGTCCAATTTTTGATATCGGAGTATGATCTTGTGTCATATTCTGCCAAACTATGTAGTTTCATGATGCTAGCGATCGTGATCAAGACTCCGCCAATCACATGCAAACTTCCCACTAATACAACTATCGCTGACTTCCTTTTGAGACGCTTGGATGCCAAGGACCGCTGCGAGCCCAAGTCACTTCCATCTCCAAACTTGCCAACCACAGGGATCAGCAAGGTGCTCAGTGGTGCAGAGATCACACCGGCCAAGGAGAGGTATTTTGTTGGCAAGCCTAGCCATTTCTGCACAATTACCATGTAGATTAACTCATACGTCACCGAAATCTCACTGGCAAACATCACCGAACACAGCAGAATTTGCTGAAGCAAACTAGGCTTTTTCTTCAATTTTATACCGGCCATTTCCTTCGTTTATTGAAGAGTCTTCTCTGAAATTTGAATCTGTGGGATGCACAAAGCATGAAGTACATGTAATTTGAAATTTCAGTGTCGATTTTGAAAGTTGCAAGTGCTGCATTTACAGAAGAAACATGTTATTATTATCCTCGAATCATCATTAATTATTATTATCCGAGTTACAGGATACCGAGACGAATCTACTCGCCATATTCCGTCCGTCGATATGCGAGCGTATCATCGATGTCAACAGTTCAACGATGTGCAACCGTGCTCCTTCACAATTGAAGGCAAAAAAAACAACTAGCACCCACCTTATTTATGGGCGCGCAATTTGTCGACATAATTATTGTGGTAGAAAGAATTGTTCGTCTCGGTATTTTGTGTCTCGGATGCTAAAGCTCCCAATGTAATCATGAAAGGCTATTTAACCGCTGGGCGTTAATTTCTACTAAATATCATATTATGCACAGAAAGGCGTAGATGGTCTTATTATTTTCAAAGGTATTGAAGTTCGCTGTATCATATCTATCTATAATTATCTACACTACAAGTATTGAACCCGCGAAATTCGCGGGGGGGAGGGGGGGGGAGTGAAAAGTGTTGTGAGTAGGTCTGGGGGTGGCTGCAATGGAGGGAGCATTACTTGACCGTTGGCACAGCAAAGTGCAGCAAGAACCACGAATGTTATGGATGGACTCGGAAGCACGGTTTCAAATTTGGGGAACCGGACGTTGAGATCGCACGGTGGACCGCAAATTCAGTGACGTCATGCCACATAAAAACTCACACCCGGATGGTATTTATTTGGAACTAATGCAAATTTGCGTAGTTCAAAAAAATACTTACGGAGAGTGTTCAGCAATGAGTGTAGCAAGGAATCAACTTCAGACCAAAAGAAATTTGCATGCAAAATTTGAGCTCGATTGGTGCACAGATAGCCGAGCTACGGCTTTTACAAAAAAAGCGAGTTTTTTTTTAAATAATAGATATATATTTGTGGACTTGAGATTTTTCGTTGCAAAAGGCTTCTGAACCACTCAACACTCAGATTCAAATTTTATATGGTGCATCAGAATGGATGTAAGGGTGCACAGTTTTTAATAGAAGTCTCAAATCGGTGTAGTTTTTTTTATTGGAAATTTATTGTTTCGCCATGATTTAGATCTTAATAGCTCCATGATTTCGAGTCATGGTTCGCCATTTTAAGGTTTCGTTATCACTTCCTGCGATGTGTTCACTAACAAACACACTAACCCGTGCGCAAATCGTGCTTTTGTACGGGATGCGCAGTGTGTCAACTCACAAAAACAGAGCAGTAAGACTTATTTAAAAACAAACAAACAAAAATAAAATAAACAAATAGTAACAGGCCAGATGAAGCAGGTCCATAATAACCATCCAGAACTGAAACCAATATTCAAACCGATTTATCCCGGGCAGGGCTGGGGACCTCAGCTAGTACTATATATATTTGTGGACTTGAGATTTTTCGTTGCAAAAGGCTTCTGAACCACTCAACACTCAGATTTGAAATTTAAATGGTGCATCAGAATGGATGTAACGGTGCACAGTTTTTAATAGAAGTCTCAAATCGGTGTAGTTTTGTTTTTTATTGGAAATTTATTGTTTCCCCAATTTTAGATCTATTTCAAGTCATGGTTCGCCATTTTAAGATTTCATTGAATCTGCGCATGCGTATTATGTTTGTTTCGAAGTTCAAACTGAAAGACAGCGAAAGTGCAAATCCCTACCAAAAATGAGTGCGTTGTGTGCTGGTGCGCATGAAATCTGTAGTAAGGCTCTAGGATATGGGAAGTTTTTCCAGGCCGAAGAGAGAGAGAGAGAGAGAACGGTGGGTTCACAGGTTTACCCGGATAATGCCGGGTGCCCCAGCTAGTTTTTAATACCTTCGTTGATTATAAACCACAATTGAGTTGAACAACAACATAAAAAAGTGTTCCGACATTGTTAACTGGAAAGAAAAGATGCATTTTCTTTGAGGGCTGATGTTATAAGTACGTACACACCGCAAGCGTTTATACGTACTATCTCTCACCCCATCCTTACCCCTCAACCCTAAATCTTATCGAATGGCTAACCCTGCCCCCTACCCTTTCAACAAACAAAAAAAACAGGAGGAAAATAAAAAAGAAAATCTGGAAAAATAATTAATTGAGACGCTTGATACGGTTACTTTTTATGACATGCACGGTACTATATATATTACGAAACAAACATGCAAAAATACTGATGTTACATAGCAATAAACATTGTTATTTTTTAGAAATACATGCTTGAAGTACACAATTTTTAATTATAGACATCATCTTCCTTATCTCAATTGCCACCTTCCTGCCAAATTTAAGGCCTGAAGAGTGTATAGTTTGGTCAGTTAGTCATGCCAAAGGTTGCAAGTTACTGAAATATATAATAGATACGTATCCCTGCCACAAAAAAAAAAAGAACTTTGGGATGCACGTACTTGTAACAACATTCTTCTTCGAGTAGAATTAAAAAGTATGACAGGAATTTTCTTTCTGTGCCTCATTTTACAGATTGGTGATAGAAATTCAACGTTAAAAATCACATCTGTGTATTCCCGGGGTCGGCCGGCCAACTAGTTTAACTTCAAGTAGCCAGATATAACAGAAAACCATTGACTTACCTGTCCTGTTATCACTTCCAACTCCCGTGCTACTCTGCTTCCCTGTAGCCATGCACGTGAAGAATGGACAATGAAGGTGACATTTTCTGGGGCGTCAACAATTGGCGTAAATGGGTCGTAAACAATAAAACGTCAGGATGAAGTCTTCTTAAACCACTTAAGCTGTAAAATAATTCACAATGGGAGGGCAAACGGATTGGGTCTGGGGTGGAGGGGGGGGGGCGGGAGGACTAGAAATGAGGTATGACGGGAAAGTGAAAAAGGAAATCTCATGTGCAATACTGATATTAGCAGAAAGAGAGAGAAAGAGATAGATAGTTAGATAGATAGATAGATAGATAGATAGATAGATAGATAGATAGTTAGACAGACAGACAGACAGATAGATAGATAGATAGATAGATAGATAGAGATAGATAGATAGATAGATAGATAGATAGATAGATAGATAGATAGATAGATAGATAGATAGATAGATAGATAGATAGATAGATAGATAGATAGATAGATAGATAGATAGATAGATAGGTAGAGAGATTTGCACAATTCATAGATTTTTTTTTACCCTAGATGACTCTACTCCATGTTCCCATTGCTCTGCAATGTGTCCGTGTGTCACAAGCAGTGCCGGTGAAGCAGGCCAGATCATACCCCCACCAGACTATACCCGGGGTTAAACTGGCCTAGCCCAGAACTTACCCCGGAGTAAATTGTGGGCTAGGCCATTTTATACCATGGGGTAAACTTTGAGCTAGGCCAGACTATACCCCTCCAGTCCAGTTTATACCCCGCTATTCTTGTCTTTAAACAAGTCAGGAGCACAGTTTATTTCAACCTTAGTTTAAATTGTACACTATCATTATCATCAGGTATCATATTGAAGCATACATTCTTGACTCTTGTAAATTAAGATACATTTAAGAGGAAATAAACATGCATTCAAAAGCGTTGATATACCAAAGGATTGAAATTCCATTCAAATTGATATGATTAAACTTTAACACTAATTTTACTTGTGTTCACCGGTGTTCTGAGTGTTTTTTCTGTAGTTGTTTTTTATAACTAGTGTAAGGGCCCGTTCAAAGAACGGGTGGCAGACAACACGCACAATCAGCACACAGATTATGTAGATCTAGGAAGAAAACAACTCACAACTGGCACAGCAACACTCGCATGGCAAGCATTATTCGATGACGTACTCTCTCTCTCTCTTTCTCTCTCTTACAATAAAAATAGTAATCTGCAGTCCTGCTTCAGAACTCATGCGCGCCAGGACACTGCGCACCAAGCTTGATATGGTTACTTTTTATGACATGCACGGTACTGAAGTCGAAACAAAACAAAGGCAGGAGGGAGGCCATCATTGTTGAGGAGAATGCATTATTCGATGTTATTAGGGCAAAATTGAAAATTGAAATTAATAGATTAAAATTTATCCATATCATCCCCCCCCCCCCCTCCCCTACCAGCAACAAACAAAATTTATTATTATTCATTATTAAATATATATTGTTATTAATAAATATTCAAATATTATTTGAGTTGTGAGTTGTAAACTGTTGTGAGTTGTGAACTGCGCCTAACAGGCTGCGTTACAATTTGCTCTGAGATAGAGAGAGAGAGTGAGCGAGACAGGGAGAGAGAAAGAAGCAGTGCAGTGTGTTGAGCGCTTCGCAGGCAGCTCCATTCTGATCTGTGGTTGACATGTTGTTTCTGTAAAGCGCATAGAGCATTCTAAATGGATATGAGCTATATAAATGCTATCATTATTTTCATTTATTACAAAATTACGATACTTCGCTTTCATGTCAAAGGAATAGACATAGTAGCAAAAAGAACTATCTTTCACGTGTAATTTTTTCAGGTCTGGGCATTTCTTCCTCGCAGCAGTGAATTTTTTTTCCTTGCTGTTTTTTTTTTATACTAGTGTAAGGGCCCGTTCAAAGAACGGGTTGCAGACAACACGCACAATCAGCACACAGATTATGTAGATCTAGGAAGAAAACAACTCACAACTGGCACAGTAACACCCGCATGGCCCATACCCTGTATAAAGCAGATGGCACAGAAACTCATGCCTTCAAACTTTGATACGCAACCGGAAGTTTAAAGTCGAAACAAAACAAAGGCAGGAGGGAGGCAACCATTGTTGAGGAGAAAGCATTATTCGATGACGTACTCTCTCTCTCTCTCTCTCTTAGTCTTACAATAAAAGTAGTAATCTGCAGTCCTGCTTCAGGACTCATGCGCACCAGGACACTGCGCACCAAGCTTGATATGGTTATTTTTTATGACATGCACGGTACTAAAATCGAAACAAAACAAAGGCAGGAGGGAGGCCATCATTGTTGAGGAGAAAGCATTATTTGATATTTTTAGGCCTATTTTCATTTATTACAAAATTAGGATACTTCGCTTTCGTGTCAAAGGAATAGACATAGTAGCAAAAAGAACTATCTTTCACATGTACTTTTTTCAGGTCTGGGCATTTCTTCCTCGCAGCAGTGAATTTTTTTTCCTTGCTGTTTTTTTTATATGCAAGGCGTTATTTACAAGGCATACCTTGAAACTAACTCTAGCGTTATTTTCAAGGCATACCTTAACAGCTTCTGATTGGTCAATGAAACATGCCTTGAAAATAACGCTGGCGTTAGTTCCAAGGCATACCTTGAGTCCAATAAACAATACATAAATACCCCGGCGGCTTTCCCTGATATGTCAATCTGACTACTACCCAGACGAACATCGGCCTACGGCCTCGATGATACAAACTGACTAGACCCTCACGTCGTTACATATCAGTCTGACAATGCACAGTCTAAGGCTCCACGTTTAGAAATACTGAAACAGCTTCTGATTGGTCAATGAAACATGCCTTGAAAATAACGCTGGCGTTATTTCCAAGGCATGCCTTGAAAATAACCACTTCGTTTTTATATAGATAGATAGATAGACAGATTAGTCGTCCATGAGTTAAACATACATTGCATTTTCTTTTTGTTTGGCACCGCATACACTTAGTAGCAATGTATGAAATGAAATTGTAAGACTCATAAGTGTAAAGTCATCTGAATTTTATTTTAATTTTTGAAAATCAGAAAAGTGCTTGATATGTCAAAACAATTAGATCTTTATACAAAATTACAATGATGCAGATCCAAAGACAAAAGACTGGAAAAGAACACACATAGAAAAAAAGTAAACAAAACAAACAGCAACAACATTTTAATGACCCAACTAAGAGATGGTACAATTCCATCATCCGGCAGAAATTAAATACTTCACATAAAACTAAATAGACACTAAATTTTTTCACATGATGAACTCCACCTGCAATAAAAACCCAAATGACAGATGGTGCCATTCCATCATTCGATGATTCTGATATTGATATTAGTTCTCTTCATTTTCAAGGGTAGATAAGATGATTTGGTGTTCTTATTGCTACTAGCTGAGTTACCCGGCCTTGCCCGGGAGAAATATCTTTATTAGTTATAATGATCTAGATCTAGGACACAAAGTAAAGTTCCTTCCACAGACAAAGAAATACAATGACAGAATCAGAATCGACTCAGATTCCGCGCAAACTCTGGAATTTGTTTAGTAGTTTACCCTTTTTCGCTAAAGTTTACAGGCGATCCATATTTTCGTTAATCCACAATTTGCTTCCCACAGCGAATAAACGATGAGGGGAAACCACAGACTAATATTAATAAAATACTGATTAGCATTCTGCAGCGGTTTAAGTGGATCTGGACAGGTGAAGTTCATCGCGTGAAGAAAACTTAAGTGTGTATTTAGTTTTATGTGAAATATTTAATTTCTGCCGCCTTACATCCCGAATGATGGAATGGCACCATCTGTCTTTAATAATAATAATAATAATAATGGATGGCATTAATATAGCTCATATCCATTGCCATTAGAAATGCTCTATGCGCTTTACAGAAGTTCTCTCACTCGCTCTTTCCTTCTCTCACCTCCCCCCCTCTCTCTATCTCTCTCTATCTCTCTCTATCTCTATCTCTCTCTATCTCAGTGGGCTCAGAGCAAATTGTAACCGCAGCCTGTTAGGGGCAGATCACAACTCACAACATTTCACAACTCACAACTTGTATTCTAAAGTATAATAAAAATATTTGAATATCTATTAATATTTATTTAATAATGTTGAATTATACATTTTTGTTGGTGTGTGTGTGTGTGTGTGTGTGTGTGGGGGGGGGGGTGATAGGGCTAAATTTTAATCTATTATTAATTTCAATTTCAATTTTGCCAGGGCAGCGGCCTCTACGGCCTGCTCTTTACGATTTCCAACTGCCAAGGTGTCTTTAACGTGCGCATTTAGGTTATTATTATCTTGTACATGTTTCTTTCCTCTCTGCGCCATTGTAGCAAAAAAATACCATGCATGTTTTACTCATGGACAATCAATAATCAAATAATAGTAAGAATAATATCAACAGACACGCGTGAAACTAATGTTGAAGTCTAATCATATTATCAGTTTGAATGGATACTCAACCCTGTTGTAATGCATTTCAATGCATGGTTGTTTCCTCTAAAATGTAGCATGATTTACAGGAGTCAAGAATGCATGTATGTATACCAACTTAAACTAAGACTGGAGTAAACTGTTATTATTATTTCCTCTAAATTGTATTATGATTTACGGGTGTCAAGAATGTGCTCATGTATGTATTAATTAATATGATATCTGATATATATGGCCTTTAGCGTCTTTACAGACGGTCTTAGCAGCTAGAATATTCACTTTCACTTTGACTGACAGCTTCTCTCGTGGCTTATTCTACCAATGTTTGACCCGAGAGTGCGATAGCATTGATTGCAGGTCAGTCTTTTGGGTTCACTTTGGCGAGTGTTTTCATTCCGCCTCTGTCGTTTTGTCAGGTATGTTTCTTTTGCCTTGAAGTCTATTGCGAGCGTGCCACTGCGCAATTTTTGTCTCCATCTGCTTCGATCATTTGCAAGGTTCTCCCATTCATTGGGGTCGATGTTGAATGCTTTCATCGTGACCTTGCAAGTGTCTTTGAATCGCAGATGTGGCCTACCGCTGGGTCGGTTGCCAGTAGCAAGTTCCCCGTAGAGAATTTGTCTGGGGATGCGATCATTTTCCATACGGTGGAGATGTCCAAGCCACCGCAGTCTTTTTTTGCCTAGGAGAGCCTGAGTTGATGGAATGTTGGCTCGGCTCAGAACTTCGATATTTGAGATCCTGTCTTGCCACTTGATCTTGAGAATTTTGCGTAGGCAGCGCAGGTGGGAGGAGTTGAGGGATCTTTCATGTTTGGAGTAGGTGGTCCATGTCTCTGAGCCATACAGCAGGGTGCTTAGGACGCAAGTTTGGTACACGAGTACCTTTGTTTTGATGGTCAGCTTGCTATTGTTCCACACCCTTTTTGAGAGTTTGCCAAAAGCTGTGGCCGCCTTTCCTATTCTGGCATTTATTTCAGTTGTTGTGTCTGTGCTACCACTGATGGTTGAGCCTAGGTAGCAGAATTTTCCCACTTGCTCCAGAGGAGAGCCATTCAGCATGATTGGGTTGGGGTTTCTCAAGCCTTGTGTCAAAACTACAGTTTTTGAGACACTGATCTTTAGCATGAATTTGTCACAGGCTTTGGCAAGGCTATTGATGAGAGCCTGGAGCGTGGTTTCATCGTGGGCCACGATTGCAGCATCATCTGCATGATATCTGATAGCAGTGATAAAAAACAGGCTGAATTAAACTGTGGTCTTGACTTGTTTTAGAAAAAAAACAGTAGGGATATAATCTGGACTTGGGGGGTTGGGGGGGGGGAGGGGGATATGGTATGGCCCAGCCCAAAGTATACCCGAGGTATAAACTGGCCTAGCTCGATAAGATGAAGCCTAGGGCCTCAAAATCTAGGAGGGCCTGGCCGCCTCAGGCCAATCTGCATGATATTTTGTGACACGCGCAGCCTTTTCTTACATATGATGTTACAATGCACTGTAGTTTCTGAACAGACCTTTGGTAATTTTCTTTGCTATGTCCTTTCGAGAAGGAACTGCGAAGTGTGGAATTTTACACACCTATCATCATCATTGACGGTACTCAAATTATTTAAAACACTTCCATCTTCCTCTAGGCGTGAAACAACAAAATTTATTATTCATTAGTAAATATATATTATTGTTAATAAATATTCAAATAATTATTATTTGAGTTGTGAGTTGTAAACTGTTGTGAGTTGTGAACTGCGCCTAACAGGCTGCGTTACAATTTGCTCTGAGATAGAGAGCGGTAGAGAGATAGAGAGAGAGAGAGAGTGAGCGAGACAGGGAGAGAGAAAGAAGCAATGTAGTATGTTGAGCGCTTCGCAGGCGCTCCATTCTGCTCTGTGGTTGACATGTTCCTTCTGTTGAGCGCATAGAGCATTTTAAATGGAAATAGATCTATGCGCTATATTATATAAATGCCATCCATTATTATTATTATTACTAAATCTGGCCCTGCTCGCAAGTGTCAGCATCTCCGTTCATTTTGCTAGTTTCAGAAAATGCCAGGCGACTGCAACACAACAAAGTTGCATGATTGTGTGCGTCTTGCCATACTGTGGTGCAGCCTGAGTGAACAGTAAATAGCAACGATGGCGTGGTCAAGAAAATAAAATTAACAGAACAAGAATGGTGTTCGTGATTACTGTATACAGAAACAACAAAACGGAAAGCAGTGTATCTATCTATCTATCTATCTATTTATCTATCTATCTATCTATCTATCTATTTATCTATCTATCTATCTATCTATCTATCTATCTATCTATCTATCTATCTATCTATCTATCTATCTATCTATCTATCTATCTATCTATCTGTCTATCTGTCTGTCTATCTGTCTGTCTGTCTGTCTGTCTGTCTATCTATCTCTCTATCTATTTGTGTGTGTGTGTGTCTGTCTGTCTGTCTATCTATCTACCTGTCTATTTGTGTGTGTGACTGTCTGCCTACTTGCCTGCCTGCCTGTCTTACTGTCTACTGTCTGCCTGCCTGCCTGTCTGCCTGCCTGTCTGTCTGTCTGTCAGTTCGTCTTTCCATCTGACTCTTGAGCGACTGAATGTATGAGTGAGTGATACCGAGTGAATAAGTTGATTATAATGCCAGGGAAAGAAACATCTAACGACCGCACGAAGCGCCAGGCAGAATGGTGTTTCTCAACACTTGACCACATACACTGCCACCGTTGATAGGACTGAATGCTTATACTCCTGGTTAAACATTGTTACTGATTTTAAGGTACTACGATAATTATACGAAACCAGGCAGTCCTTGTATTGAAAGTATATATGAAAGTAAAGTAGATTATACTCCTGGTTAAACATTGTTACTGATTTTAAGGTACTACGATAATTATATGAAACCAGGCAGTCCTTGTATTGAAAGTATATATGAAAGTAAAGTAGATTATACTCCTGGTTAAACATTGTTACTGATTTTAAGGTACTACGATATATGAAACCAGGCAGTCCTTATATTGAAAGTATATATGAAAGTAAGGTAGATTATACTCCAGGTTAAACATTGTTACTGATTTTAAGGTACTACGGTATATGAAACCAGGCAGTCCTTATATTGAAAGTATATATGAAAGTAAGGTAGATTATACTCCTGGTTAAACATTGTTACTGATTTTAAGGTACTACGATAATATATGAATCCAGGCAGTCCTTGTATTCCTTCCTTGTTGACGTTGTTTCGTTGAAGCAAGCTTTACTCAAACCGCTCTCCGAGACACATATTAGATACTCACTGACAAGAGTCAGGCAACGGAGCTCTACTGGAGGTTACCCACTTGACCTGGTGAACTTAGACCAGTGGTTCTCAACAGTTTTCAGGCAATCGCCCCCTTAAGCTGGTTTTCGTATGTACGGAAAACGGAGTGAAACGTCAAAAAAAAACCTCCAAGTAGTGAAATAGAAAGAATGTTTTCGCATTCAAGCACGGAAACGCTGTCTCATTACTATTTAGTGGATTTTTGACGTTTCTGTTACCCATTACGTTTCCGTTTGCGTACACATGAGAACCCAGCCTCAGGCCACAAATTTTCTTTCATCACGTTCATATTTTTTTTTTTTTTAAATGGACACGCCAGTTAAACGATTATAATAATGATAATCATGTTTTCTGATGTAACTAACGCTCACGTACTTCACGCAAAATCTCACTTAATTAAGGTATTAGGACATCAAGGTTTTTTACCATGGACATCCACCACGCTAATGATCGTGAGCCCGTACAGGGCCGGGGGAGGGGGGGGGGGGTAGCGGTTATTAGTCCCTGGTGTATGAAAATCGTAAAATGGGGGGGGGGGCTAAAAATCGATAAAATCGAGTTTACGTACTTTATGGATGCACACACACCCGCCCCCCCCCCCCCCTTGAGAATGAAGAGAATTTTAATTATTAACGAAAAAAAAAATAATTCACGAAGCGTTTCTTGACGAATGTTGTTACAAAAACTTACAAGTACTTTCGGCCCCCGAGTTCTTTGTTTTTTTGGCGCTAGGGTCACGTATTTTAAAGCCTTTTTTGTGACTCCAGTGCTAGAGAGCTCCTCCAGAAATACTCCTAACAACAGCCTTAATTAATTATTCTTTCAGATTTTCAGTTTGTTTTCCTCCTGTTTTGTGGTTGGAAAGGGTAGGGGGCAGGGTTAGGGATTCGATAAGATTTAGGGTTGAGGATAAGGACGGGGTTTACGGATAGGTACGTATACGTTGGCGCCCCTAGGGCAAAACGCTTGGGAGGGGGGGGGTGTACGTACTTATAACAACAGCGTTCCTTAAAATGGAGTTTATCCGTGTACAGAAACACAAAACAAAACATGAAATGATTGAAATATTAAAAGACAAAACAAAACAATAAACAATTTAAAAAATCTTAGCCAACTTTATAACAGTTTCCCTTGCCTAAGCTACCCCAGCCCTAGACGGCCAGTCCATTTCTCATCTGCAACGGAATTTGTTTGGCTGACGTCAGCGATCTCAGTGTAAACAACGCAGTGTGACTTTCTCAAATCAACCGGAGTACGACATAGCATGTCTTTTGACACATGGGAAAGTTCCTGCCTCGGTGTGAGACTGTGCGTGAGGATCGACCACCGACCTAACTATGCTTGGGCAACAGAGCATGGGGGCTATGCAATGGTTTTCACCCCTTTTCTTGATCTTGGGGTTGTCTATAGATTACAGGAAAGATTAGCCACACACAAAAAAAAAACAACCCCACAATGGAAAGCTTGAAAGTAACGTAGATTAATGAAACACATGCTGTGTTATAGGAACGATTCCTGTGTGAAAATAATTTAGGTCAAATCTGCAGATAGCTACAGAAGTAACAGATCCTTGTTATGTAATCTAGTTGTACTGGAAGCCGACGTAGTTGAAGCCACGCATATGAAAAGTGTACTTAAGTCGAAGGGCAAAAAGATAGGGGCCCCGCCAAGGTCACTACATCAATCCGACGTTAGATTTTCCATAAAATTGGTAGGATTACCATGGTGGAGGGTTCCCTGCACCATACCGACGTCGGCGCAATGTCGTTACCAGCCGATATAACATCATTCCTATATACAAACTTGACATCATTCATACGCGTCTTATTTCTGTAGAATACCAGATGGGAAGGGTGTTAAAAAAAAAATCGCTAGAATTGTTCTTTATCCGTGCCCCCTTGATAGATTTAAGCCTTTTGCTGCCACAGGGTCGATATATCGGCCCATCATAAATATGTTGCAGCAGGCTGCCGCACAGCCGATATATCGGCCCTATTGTGGCCTGCCCAGTACCTGGCCTGGGTATATATCGTATTTCACGAGGCAATAAAACTGAGGGTCAGCATGGTTCACACACCAAAGCTAACTGTCCTCCCGTTTTGAGACTGGAAACAGCCGTAGGCTATCCATGAAGTATGCAAGCTCGATTTTGGCAATTGAAGAGGTTAGTTCAAGATCAGGCTTAAGTCACAGTTCAGTCATTTCGAGAAAAAGCCAAATAAACTTCAGGCTTCACCCCCTGTTCTTGCATTGGTGTGGCCCACTTTCAAATCGAATTTTCTCGGCGTTGGTTAACCACAGGAAGGCTGATGTTACAATAGTTACCACTGATCTGTGCAGTTCTATTTTTTTAAACCAAAATACCACTTAGACTCGTTCTTGGACTAACCTCTTCAATTTATTACTGTAGCATCTGCAGGCTACCCCTTGCCCTTCCCCGTTGCTTGTTATACTGGTGACTGAGCGTGACGTGTTCACTTCTTTTTTCATTTTATTGTTGACCTTCGCCAGAGTGACCTTGCCCTCCCTTTCTTGTGAGTAGTTTTTTTCCTCGTAAATAGTACGTTCCCGAACATTCGATAACGTTGTAGATATAGATGTTCACGCCAAATTTGGCCTTGAGTGATGTAACCTAGTGTCGTATTGATACGTGATTGGTTAGTTTGTGTGTTTCGGGCGATGGCAGAGGTTACGTTTATTTCGGGAACTTTCTATAGAAATATCTCTATATATGGACCCGTGTAAGTGGTTGGTTGGTGAGTAAGTGAGTTTTCCTTCTCGTGTGGCGTAGGATATTTAGTTGTTCGCTAGTGTCTTCCTAGTATTTTATTGTTAAGATACAGTTATTAAACTTTAGTATTATTTAATATATCGTCGGATCTCGTGTTTTTTTTATTCTACAGCTGTAATAGTTTCGTTTTCTAAAGGGTTGTAGTTAGATCAACTAACTCCCCCCCCCCCCTCTACTATAACGTGCTAGAACAACTTCAGTGTTACAATTACCTATATCCCCTCCCCCCTTCCCCCTGATGTACGCCTTTCATACGTTTGGCCTCACTCCCACCCCCCACTACCATCCCGGCCATTGTACGAAACTACGAGTGTGCGGCCATTAGAGCGGTAAATATTCATGATTAAAAAAATTGTTGATATTCTGAGAGGCATTTTCACGGGCTGTTGGGCCGTTTCATTAACTACATAGCGTCAATATTCAATATTTAAAGTACATGTACTTCTACAATTCATCTTGTCAAAACATAAAAAGAGTGTAAAATTAAAATCTACCCGTTCAGTTTATTACCACAATTGAAAAGCTGTTATTATAATTACGTACGGTCATCAATCGTTTGGGGCTAGGGGCGCGTATGTATACATACACCTATCCCTGACCCAGTCCTTATCCTCAACCCTAAATCTTATCGAATCCCTCACCCTGCCCCCTACCCTTTCAACCAAAAAAGCAGAAGGAAAACCAAAAAAAGAAAATCTGAAAGAATAATAAATTTGTTCAGGCTGTCGTTAGGAGCATTTCGGGAGGAGCTCTCTAGCTCTGCAATCACAAAAGGCTTTAAAATGCTTACCCTGGGAGCAAAAAACTTAGGGGACGTACGTACTTGTAACAGCATTCTCTAAATAAAATCTAACTTTTCAGTTTACTACCATAATTATTGAAAAGCGTGCGTGGACCCCATCCCCCCCCCCCCAATCTCAACCGCACCCCCACCCCCCATGAGGGCAAACTTCTCCCCCCCCCCCCGGTCGCACACATTTTGTGGATAGTCACAATTTTTGTGTTTTATATCCGGATCTCTTTCTATTATATTTAGAAAAGCGTTTCTCGATAACTATTTACGTTTAAACTCTCATTATATGCGACTATTTTAATTTAGGTTGGGTTTTTCTTTGGACAAGCAACTGTGTGCCTCAGCTGTAGAGGGTTAAAGACTTCTTTCACATAGTGGTTAAATCCGCATCAGCCCAAGTGTAGATGAAACTGATCGCGTAAGTCATCCCCTTAGAATGATAAGGTTCTACCTCCACTTCTTGGCTGAATTGAGTTACACACTACACACTACTTCTACAGGTCTTCTCCACTGTGTGTCAAAGTATCAAGCAGATTCGGTGTGTAATTTGTAAGTATTACTAAAAAGAAAAGCAGACGTAGCCCTCAAAGCTAAAAGCACATGAAACTTCAACATCAGTTTCTCAAAAGTAGACGGAAGGGAGTTAGAACCGTGTCATTCTAGGGGCATGAAGTGTTAACGTACAATTACTACACTATTTCACATCATTAATGTAGCCGAATCCAGAACGGGTAATGTCCACTGGGGCTGGTAACAAGTGTCCAAACAGAACACGGTGGGTTTAATTAATAATGATCAACTACTTTAGCGGATGTTTACCCCATGCCTGGTGTTAGAGGCTTAACATTATATGACGTGTGTCGACAGACCTTAATGACGGTAGTAAATTATAAGTGCTCTTTCATAATGGACGTGTACACTCAGGGAGACGGAAGGGTGGAAGGGGGGGGGGGGCTTCAGCTAGTGAATTACGTGCATGGGAGGAAGGGGGACTACCCAGCTAGAAACCCTACATCAATTCGACGTAGTATTTCGGTATGTTTGGTCGGATTACAGTAGGGGTTGGTTCCGATCCCCTTCATGAAACCACTTCGTATAGGCCTATGCCCGTCATTGAGTTTATTGTGTTGTGAGAATAATATAACGATGCTCAAGATATGTGTACCATGTAAGTACTGTTAAAAGCTCTGTGAAAGATAATTTTACCTCACGGGATAATAAAATGACTCTTATCTTATTATAATGCTACAGTCGCAAACGTTTAACGTCGAATTTCTCAGGTGTGCAAAAAGTGGAGTTGGAACAAACAAGAACTAAGATCGCAAACTGCCCCTCGTGTGAGAATCACTGTGGTGAACGGAGGCCATACGACAGGCCAGTGATTCTCAACCTTTGTTGTCCCATGCCCCATTTCAGTTTTCCTCAAATTTTGCGTTCCACCCGAGATACAGGATACCGAGACGGACCATTCCTTTTTTCTATATGTCCACAACTTGCGCGCGTATAAACACGATGAGAACTACTCATGGAGCTCTGTGGTGTCTTTTTCGTTCAATTATGAAAGGGTGTGGTGCGAACTGTTGGATTGTTGACATGGGTGATACGCGCGCAAGCCGACGGACGAAATTTGGCGAATTGAACCGTCTCGCTATCCTGTGTCTCGTGTCCCACCTTGATCAGGCAAAGTTGGTGTATTTATCCACTAAATGAAACATTTATAAGTATGTATACATTCAAAAAAAGTTTTAATTAAAACGACATTTATGCAAACAACAGTTTATCTATGCAGTTAAGTTAATATACAACTATCGATAAAACACATTTTATCTGCAAGTGTAGACTTCATGTATATCCGAAGAAGACACTACGCCTGTGGATTCATGATAGAATTATTTTCTGGCTTGGACCCGCAAGGCACCCTGCCCTTTCTGACAGAGGCTAAGATCTACAACTCGATTTGTAATAACTTTTATACCCATTTACAAAACTTTTTCCATATCTATACAAAACAACTTTTTAGAATTTTACCAATGTGTTAAAAGTATATGAATGTATTTAATTCTATTGTTAAACTTAAAAACTCTGAATACCAAATATGACCGTGAAGGGCGCAAAGTGGCCGTTATCGTGCCGATGCGCCGTAAAACCCAAACTCAGGCTATGAATTTAAAATTTCCATGGAAAACCCCTATGCCTCATTCTGAAGTCCTACGCCCCATCCTGAGAAACACTAAAACGTCGTGTCTACGGGAGCGAAAGCTGAAAACCCCTGTGTTGACCTGGAAAAGTATCATGTACACACAAGGACTGCGTTGAACGCGCTCCGTTCTGTTATGTTATGATTTTCTTGTCTTCCGGGATTGACATGCGAATACTATAGCGTATTTAAAGATACAGTATCCCTGTATCTCTTACATGATGGGCGCTACTCAGATACGGATGAGAGGATACTTGTAGTAGACTGTGCTTTTATTTGCTCTTCTATAGTATATGTGGACTGACTGAGGGAAAGGTAGGTAGAGTCTATAACAGATCAACTATGTAGATACATTTCGCTGTTGCTTTTCTTGTTTTCGTGGGGAACACGACCCGTACACACGGTTCGTCGCGTGCCGTGTCGTGAAATTCCTGACATACCCGGGCTCAGTAACGGCTCTTGAGCTGAACCGAGTTCTACTGACATAGTCCGTCCTGAAAATATCTCTCTGTTTAATTACTGAGTTCAGTTTTACTTATTTCATGGCGAGCATGTTATTATTCGTTGGTTGGTTGCCGCAGTTAGGCATAGAGTGGACGGTTTCTGCCTTGTGTATATTCCGCTTGCCTTACTGCAAATAATAATAATTATGTAGCTCGGCTGAATAGATCAGTCAAGTATAATGTACATACGAGGACTGCGTTATGGTCGGGGCTCCGGGCCGGATTAGACACACAACGGCCCTAAACACTTAAAAGATGTTGGTGCCTCCATGCTGCGAATCAGAGGCGAGCAAAGCTCTGATGTCCAGCACGGAGGATTGATCAGCCAGACAGGTAAATCGGGACTTAAGAGGTTTGATGGGCCGGCCGACGATATAATAATAATAATACATAGAATTTCTATAGCGCCTTTCTAATAAAATTATTACTCAATGCGCTGTACATTGCATCAATAATTCATGCATACACTTTCCAAATCTCATACTAAAACACGCACTCTCATCCATACAAACTTTCAGTTTCACACACATAGACGCTCTTAGTCATATAACACCAGCTTATATAATCAATTGTCGATATACTGTGGTCTCTATGTATTTCTGAATATAAACAAAAATAAACCATAAAATACATTGATACATTTAAAATTTTTTTACAGAACGAGTCTTTTACGCAGATACATGTACATGCACTTTATTTTTTTCATTTACTATGGCAGAGTTGCCAACTCTCACGCATTTTGCGGGAGACTCCCGCAAATTCGGTGAATCTCACGCTCTCCCGAAAATTCGAGAAATCTCACGCATTTCTGTCATTTTGACGTAAATTGAGTAAAAATCGGGAAAAATTATTCTGGTGTGATACAATTTTAACTTTACACCGGTTTTAGGAGTGGCCTTATCAGATACGATAAAAAGTTGACCAAATTTAATTTGTCGAAAAGCCAAAAAAATATTACTCTAATAAAAACAAGTTTAAGAGAGGATTTTATTTTGGCCCAATTTGGCCAATGAGGCATGTGGAAACTGATTATCAAGGCCTACTTCCGCCCACGACGTTGGTCTTTGTTTGAAACAGTACATTGACGGTAAAATGAAAAATCTCCCACAAAAAAATGAAATCTCCCACAAAATTGGGAGAGATCTCCCCCCAAATTTTTTTAAGAGGTTGGCAACTCTGCTATGGGGGTCCATTTTCTTGGACCCTGGTTCAGCTGCACTATTTGCAGGTTTGCGTTGAGGAGTCAAAAGTCCAGTTAAATAAGTTGGTGCGTTTTTGTACACACATGAGTGACGCAGTTTAGCCAGTTTATACATTATTCGTTTTTCTACAAAGTGAATACAAAGTAAAGTATAGTACGATACGCAGGGTCATTCGGTCACGATGACCTTAAGAGAGCTTGAAAAAAAAAAGCCGAAAGAATTAAGTTAAAATAAATCTACTGTGCTCAACTCTGACACACCACTGCACAATGGGAGGTGCGCTATGTTGAATAATATGTAGATTTCAGACTTTTCATTTTGGATTGTATGGCATAACATAAAAATATGCACTTTCAAACTCTTGACAATACTCAGAGTTTTCATCTTGCCATTTGGCTAGCATGGAGCAAATATTTGTATTTAAAAGTGGCCAGTTTCGAAGACTGAAAATTGAAGTGATGCACTGCATGAGACGTGGAGCTTAAAGTGTTTGTTTTTTCCTTTGGGCAAACAGAGAAAGGCTGAAATTACAAAGACGACAGTGGTTCTATGACTCGTAGCTCTAAACAATTAAAGAGCTGTTTCCTCCCTACATTCAGGTCTCATGACTTCATTTTGCAATCCCAGTTCTTGTTTGTTCTTTCTCCATTATTTTTCTGAAAATAATAACTGGAAATCCTTTAGTATGCAAAAAAGGTATAACAAATGCTCACGTTGACACTTGTTTAAAATGCCGGGTTTTTTGGGTTGTTTTTTTTTTTGGCACTTATCAAGCTGTTTCAGGGTTCTAATTTATCCTAACTCCTTGTCATATTAAGTAAGCCGCAAACGGTTAATGTCGAATTTCTCAGCTGTGTAGAAAGTGGAGCTGGAACAAATAAGAACTGAGGTGACGATTCTCCACTGCCAGGCATTTTCAAGAATTTAACATTTCTCGTATCTTTTGTTTTGTTTTTTTTCATAATTCCGGTAGCGGTGTCAGAAACATTATTTGTGAAAGGGGGAGGGAGGCGGGGAGAGGGGGGGGGGCGCTTGATTCCATGATTCCACAGACCTAGCAATACTGGTGGACTAATCCAGATCAATGGAATTAAGCGGTGGAGGTTCAGTGGAACGCCAGTAGAGATTAATATTATGCACAATTTGATATATGTGTAAGAAAACTAAAAGCAACTCTGAATTTTCACAATATATGCATGTCATTTGCATTCATTAACGGCCTAATATTTCTCACCAAAATGTCCTCATTTTCCCCCCGTTTGAGAACTACTGCAGTATATTAAAAGCAAATGAAGATGCAATAACTGAGATGACACTTAACTCCCATCCACCAAAACTGCCATGTAAATAAAGACGGTAAATTTCTATGATTCTAATCTCAAAGGCAAATGTACAGCGTTTCTTTAAGATAAGATAGATAAGATAAGAATCACTTTATTATCCCATATGGGAAATTCGTTTTCACAGAGTGTTTAACAGCACACACGTGGTACATACATCTCACGTATCATTATAAATAAACAAACTCAATAAGTCAATAACAGACACACATGGCGTGACATGGAAAGAACCTTAATGAAATGTGGCACACATCTATCTGTAAGATGACTTGCTGAGGCGAATTGCTGAAGGCAAGAATGATCTTCTGTATCTTTCCCTGTTTGCTTTCATGTGTATTATTCTGTTGCTCTTGGATGATCTAGAAACCTGATGAAACAGGGGATGGTGGCTGTCATTTAAGATGGACATGAATTTCTTCACACAAGCATTTGAGTATAGATGATTAAAACTGAAAAATGCCGTGTCTGTCATGTTGCATACTTTCTTGATGATTGTGTTGTTAAGTTTATGCTTGTCACTTTCTCTTGCATTGCCTCCCCATGCTGTAATACAATAAGTTATTATGCTTTCGATGGCAGCTTTGTAGAACAGGGAAAGCAGTGTTTTATCAACATTAAAAGATCTTAATTTTCGTAAAAAGTACATTCTCTGGCTGGCTCTTGAATGGACATTTGAAATATGTGTAAGCCAGTCTAGATTGTGGTGGATATATATACCCAAATATTTGTAACATTCAACTCGCTCAACCTCTTCATTATCAATGCTTAATGGTGGTAAAGGTGCCGTATTTGTCCTAAAATCAATTACAATCTCTTTTGTTTTCTTCACATTCAATACAAGAAAATGATCATGGCACCACTGTACAAATCTGGCTATTTCTGTAATATAGGCATCTTCATCGACTGAGCTCTTGATAAGACCTTGGATGGTAGTGTCATCTGCAAATTTGATTATATGAACATTGTCAGACTCACTTCTACATTGACTGGTATAAATGGTGAAGAGGACAGGAGATAAAACGCAGCCTTGTGGCGCTCCTGTGTTCGTATAGAGAGTTGATGACGTAAAAATACTCTGTCCAACATTCAAACTTACATACTGGGGTCGATTAGTAAGGAAATCTAGTACCCACGATACAATATGTTTGTTGACATTCATTTCCAACAGTTTTGAAACAAGGAGATGTGGTTGAATGGTATTGAAGGCGCTGGAAAAGTCTACGAAAAGGATTCGCGCATAGTTTTTTGGAATGTCGAGATGTTTGTAGACGTTGTCAAGAAAGTATAAGATGGCATCTTCCACACTCCTTTTCTCTCGGTAAGCAAATTGCATCGGATCTTGGTGACATTCTAAAAGGGGCAATAATCGTGTCAGAACAATTCTCTCCAGGCATTTCATTACAACAGACGTTAGTGCAATCGGCCTTAAATCATTCATTTCTACTACTTTGTTCTTTTTCGGTACAGGTATTATCTTAGATGTTTTCCAGCACAGGGGAATTACATGGCTTCTTAGTGATAAGTTAAAAATAGGCGTAAAGGCTTTTGCTAGTTGTTGTGAACACATTTTTAGAGTCTTACACTTTATACCATCAGGCCCACAACTTTTGTTGACATTCATTGTTTGAGGGGCCTCGCTAGTTTGTACATCATGAAAGGTTCAAACATGACAGGACTGTACCTCTTCTAAAAACCCACAGCTTTGTGCACTGCACCGAAAGAAAGGAGGGAAAAAACAATCAAACCCTCTCATCGAATGAGGAAAGACGAAAACAACACGATCAAAAACCCCCTAAAATTGTGTTTAGGGACTTACATCCCTTTTCAGCATAAAACATGTTTTTATGTTATCAGGGACAGCGGGTGTAGGGTCTGGCCAGGCTGTGGACGGGTGAATGCCTTTATCCAATGGTTGTCAACCTTTTTCAGGCGATCACACCTGTAGATTTCAAATTTTCTGTCGTTTTGCGCCTCAGTTGACACTCTCAAGATCGAAACTCAACGTTAAAAATCAGATCTCTATTCCTCGAGACAACAGGTCAACTAGTAGTATTAAAAGCTGCAACGTTTAATGTAGAATTTCTCAGTTGTGCTAAAAAGTGGAGTTCGAACAAACAAGTACCAAGGGGGCGAAATCTTTCGAAAAAATTGTATTCTTTAAATCCACGACTTTAATGTTCAATGGCTTGACCTGACCTTGTCTTAAATGTTCGATTTCAGGGCATAGTTCAGTGCCCTGAGCCTTACGTCCAAAGATTTGTTGCAGAGCCGGGTCACTTTACATTGGATTGAATTGAAATTGTGCAAAAATGTGGAGTTCGAACAAATAAGATCTAAGGGGGCGAAATATACATTTAAAAAAAAATTTCTATTCTTTAAATCCACGACTTTAATGTTCAATGGCTTGACCTGACCTTGTCTTAAATGTTCGATTTCAGGGCATAGTTCAGTGCCTTGAGCCTCAGGCCCAAATATTTCTTTCAGAGCCGGGCCACTTTACATTGGGTTGAATTGAAATTGCGTTTAGGAACTGAGTTTATGTTTTCTTCTCCATGAATGTGAAGATATTGGCATTTGTTTGAAAACAGTTTATTTTCTTGTCCTTTCTGTTTACTCTTTGAACCGTATCGGTATCAAACCAGGGCATGTTTTGAGCCCGCAGTTTCCATAATACAATCATGTATAGCCACAAAAGACACCATTATGTAGTGTGGAGTTAGACTATTGACTTGTGGTTTTTTTTTCGTCTACGGACATGAAAACCAAAGGCCTAACTGAAGTTGTTGGCATCAAGAGCGTGGGGTGCACAGAAAAGGGGGGGGGGCCGAGGGGTCGACGGCCTTGGGCATCCATTTTAGAGGGCATCCAATGAAAGATTGAAATGAAAATTGATTTTTTTTTTTTTCTGGAAATTAGAAATTATAGCTGTTGTACAGGCTGCCCTTACCGTCCCACGAGGCTGGTGTGAACGTGAATGTGTTTTGATTAGCGAGACCGGAGTAGAGAACCTGTTTCGTGTACATTCTCAATACTAGGCCCTGTACTTAGGTCTTGTGAAACAGTCAAGGAGTTGGCCCCAGGCATCCCCAAACCGCAGCACACCACTGCCTGGGTGTGTGTGTGGGGGGGGGGGGGGGAGCGCCGCTTAAAAACTATGCTCTGTAGAAAACTGACATTTTATTTTGGAAACGCATATCCGTACAACGCACACAATTCGATGACGTAGAACACACACCGGAATACTATATTATTGACCTTGTTAATTTGCATAGTTTTTAAAAATATGAATCGGCTTAGTTGCAAAACAATCCGACTTCTGCTCGGAGATTGCGTGATCTGCGCTGTAATAATATACTTGAGTGTACGTCGATCACCAATGGCTGCCCCAACCCCTTTCCGCCTGATTAGTCAATCTGACTACCGCCCATTGAGACAAACTGACTAACCCTCACGCCCCCAGGTCCATTGACTATTCCGTGTGTTGTCACTTTAAATTCGTGAACATCATACCGGTACCAAGTTTTGTTTCAGTAGACCTTCACCAGTCGCGCTTTTTGGTAAACATGTTGTACGGATATGCACTGTCCTTATCCATACAACATGTTGCACGGATATACACTTCCTTTTATTTTAGACCATGGAAGTGACTGCTCTCCATAGGCGCGAAGTAGGCGGTCATCGCAGGCACCCCACCTGCTCCGTCCGTTGACGCCTCTGATTACAACGTTTGTTGTCATTCGTATCAGCGGCGGATGGGAGTTTATGGGAGAGGGGTTTGGGGCGGGGGTGGGGGTGGGGGGGGGGGTGTAGGGGCCAATTCGTGCACTGGGATATGAATGAATTACTTTGTATTCCAAGGCGTCGTTGACATTTACATGTACATTGCATTATAATATGGCGTGTTGTTGTGCCATTTAGTCGTACCCACCTGCACTAAAATTAAATAAATGGCTTAGATGTGAAAACTTCATTATAACGAAAGTGCCACATTAATCATTATTAATATTAATGTCCAGGTCATTAATTCAAAATGAATATTCCTCTTTTCCTTCCACATCTAGTGACAGATGTGTTGTTTACCCATACCATAGAACTGCGATGTGGAGGGTAAATGGTTAGAGAGAGAGAGAGAGAGAGAGAGAGAGAGAGAGAGAGAGAGAGAGAGAGAGAGAGAGAGAGAGAGAGAGAGAGAGAGAGAGAGAGACAGACAGACAGAGAGAGACAGACAGAGAGAGACAGAGAGACAGAGAGAGAGAGAGAGTAAGTGGATCCAGCGGTTCTTTCAGTTGTCTCTGCGACTCGTCACGTCTGATTTTGAGTTATAACTCTGAGTTTGGGTTTTACGTCACGTCAGCACGATAACGGCCGCTTGGCGCCTATCACACGGTCTTTTGGGGGTACTTTATTTGTATTTCGTCCTCAGAAATTCTTAATTTCAACAGTAGAATTAAATAGTTCTGTATAGATTTTATCACATTGCTGCACGGATCACACGAAAACCAGCTTGTAGCAGTTGACAGATGCACGAGGGCTTTGATTATTTCCATTTACGCCATCAAAAAATGTGATAAACGGTGCGTCTTTTTGTGTTTTATTTTTTGTTGTTACCAAGAGCCGAATCAAAATCGATTTTCTCGAAAATTGTTCGTTGGATTTATTTTTCAAATTTGGCGAAGGTTTATATTTCACACTTAAACTCAAGCGCTGATTTTTGTTTTCTTACTAAGACTGTAGCCTGATTTTGAGTTTACTTCTTTGTACTTTGGTAAAAAATGACATTCAGACTGTCACGAGTGGAGTGAGTGCAATTAAGGGGATTGCTACAGAGCGGGTGTAGAGTAAGAAGGGCTCACGGTAGACAAGTAAGTTAAGCGTGCTGTTGTGAGTAGTGGGAGGGTCTGAAGGAGGCGAAAGCGCTGTATTACTATCACTGCAAGTTAGAAGGTCCTACGGAACGGACCTGTGAATAAGAGCCCATCGGGCGGACATAGGGGGAGCAGTCGAGAAGACTAGTGAGAGAGTCTTTCCAGTGATGACTGGTATGTAGAACGTTGATTGATTATTATGATTGATGTATTATATTATATTCGTCTATTACCATGATGTAAATAAGTATATGTGAGGAATGTGGAAGTCCTTGATATTGGATATAGCAATGTGCGCCATGAGCGATAGATGAAAGTGAGTTCATGGATTTGTAGCGCGAGTGAGTAGTGTGTACTCCGATGGAGGTGTGTTACCGTAAGATGTGTGGTGAGTGAAAGGTGAACTAGTGGGTGTATGCTTCATGGGTTGTAAGGAGAGGTGGAGTGAATAGAAATGGTAGGGCATTATACCAATGTAATGTTATTCTTGTAGGTGTCGAGGACGGGCCGCAGAGCCACCTCGATGAGCACAGGGGATAGGCCAGCATAGGGCCGGAGGCCACACATAGGCCAGAAGTGAGGCTGTCAGTGCAGGACAGTAGAGGCACATAAAGTCGTGGCAGTCAGGCCACGGACAGGGACGTAGATATGAGCGTGAATGTGATAATGCACTATTGCCATGTTGAGGGGAGAATGTACTATTGAAATGATAATGTCTATTGAAATGATAATGTGTTATTGCCCTGCTGAGGTGCTAGGGAAATGCTAAGGTGTATGACAATAGGAAGGTGATATTGAGAGACTGCGGTGCCAGTAAATTATTAATGTGCTATTAAGACCCTGAGGGGAGAGGCTGAGGCCGAAGTGCCTTTAGGAGTAACTACCGGATTGTGGATCCGAGGGAGAGTGTGTGTGAGAATAAGGCCGTTGTACGGCAGTTGATTTCAATAATATAATGTATGTAATTGCGCTATTATCTGTATAATTATGTTTAATAAATGTGTGAGTCTGAGGGATTGTTCTGTTAAGTGTTAACTTGTTTGTTCGTGATTGTTGTCCTGTCATAACTTATTACATCTCCCAGTCTGGGATTTGTGACACAGACCAAAGTCGTAAAATGCACACACACACACACACACACACACACGCACGCAAAAATACAACAAACAACAACACAACAACAACAAAAGATGTTGATACAGTATCAGTACTACTGTAACTCGTGAAAGCTGGATTTATCTGAAATTCTGTTTATTTACAGATCCACCTATTTGAATTTCCGTCACTTGAAATGATAAAATGTGAATCTAATTCTAAATGGTTAGCAATGGAGAATTCTCAACCTTAGTTTTTGTCTGATCTATCTCCATTCTCTGAGAAAAACTGGAGATTTTGTAATATGTAGAACTTTCGACACTTGTTTAAAATGCGTTGTGACACTTATCAAGCTGTTTTACGGTTCCGGTTTATTCTACCTCCTTTCCATATTGCAGGCCTACTAAAGCCCCGCAAACGTTTAACGTCGAATTTCTCAGTTGTTCAGAAAGTGGAGCTGGAACAAACAAGAAATAAGGTGGCGAATTGTAACTCAACCCTATTTTACACCCAAGGTCAAACAGACCCCAGAAACTCATTATCTGGATCAAAATATCCCCCAAACGAATGCAATAAAAAGTTAAATCTGAGCAGTACAGAGTGCACAACAAGACTGTGTCACTGTCAGTATTGAAAGGGTTAAAGAATGTTTTTATGGCATTTTGTGTACAGTGAAATGTTAGAAGTGATATAGGAACAACTGGCAGGGGAAATTGTATATCTCTGAATCTGTTGAACATGCGCATGTAAGGCGTGTTTTATCCATTATATCTTTGCTAGATCTGCACGAGAATGCTGGGCGGAGATTTAGGTCACCAGTAACACTTTAGTGCAGTTTCAAACGTTCTTCGCGCTGTTCTTCCATTCGCCACACTTCTTGTCTATCTCTTTCCTATTTAATTTCAAAAATCTTTCGCAAGCGACCCACCCGCCAAGGTATTGAACACACGAAACGTAGTGTAGGGAACAGCACAACTATTCACTAGAAATCGGCCAGTGTTGGCATCAATTAAATTATGTTAATCACGGCCTTAATTCTTGTTTGTTCCAATTCCACGTTTTGCACAACTGAGGAATTCCACGTTAAACGTTCGTTTCTTTAGTTATTATGATAAGGAGCTAGAACAAATCGGAACTGTGACACAGCTGGATAAATGCATGTACCACAATGCACTTTAAACATGTGTCAAAGTGTGCAGTTTGTTATATCTCATCTACGTACTAAAAGATCTCTAGTGTTTCAGGAAATGGCCAGCACACAAAAAGAATTCTGTTCTTATGCTTAGTGTTTCGGTGGTGGAGGGGGGGGGGGGTGTGAGACACGAAACAGAAAATGGGTTTCAATGTAGAAGCGACACTGATAACACATTCAGAGTATTTCGGAAGTGAGTAAGGCAGTTGTATACTATAAGCCTTGGAGTTTGATAGGATCACGACTGTGCTAGTTTGAAGTCCACGAGTTGGAAGACTGGGATGGGAAGAGAAAAACAGTTTTTAGGTTGAATGCAGGCGTTATAGATTGTCAGAGTGAGGGAACAGTTATAAGAGTGCGCCATAAACAGACAAAGGAATGACAACGGACAGATAGTCAGAAAGAAAGACAGACAGACAGATAGACAGCCAGACGGACAGCCGGACGGAGAGACAGGCAGACAGGCAAAAAGATATAAATAGACAGACAGACAGACAGGTAGGTAGGTTGATTGATAGATAGATAGATAGACAGATAGATAGATAGATAGATAGATAGATAGATAGATAGATAGATAGATAGATAGATAGATAGATAGATAGATAGATAGATA
>OZ007574.1:55669118-55779118 GCA_963931925.1 Onchidella celtica | reverse complement strand
ATAGACAGACAGACAGACAGACAAATAGATAGATAGATAGATAGATAGATGGATAGACAGACAGACAGACAGACAGATAGATAGACAGATAGACAGACAAATAGATAGATAGATAGATAGATAGATGGATATACAGACAGATAGATAGATAGATAGATAGATAGATAGATAGATAGATAGATAGATGATGGATAGATAGACAGACAGACAGACAGACAGACAGACAGACAGACAGACAGACAGACAGACAGACAGACAGACAGATAGATAGATAGATAGATAATAGATAGATAGATAGATAGATAGATAGATAGATAGATAGATAGATAGATAGATAGATAGATAGATAGATAGATAGACAGACAGACAGACAGACAAATAGATAGATAGATAGATAGATAGATGGATAGACAGACAGACAGACAGACAGATAGATAGACAGATAGACAGACAAATAGATAGATAGATAGATAGATAGATGGATATACAGACAGATAGATAGATAGATAGATAGATAGATAGATAGATAGATAGATAGATGATGGATAGATAGACAGACAGACAGACAGACAGACAGACAGACAGACAGACAGACAGACAGACAGACAGACAGACAGATAGATAGATAGATAGATAATAGATAGATAGATAGATAGATCAAACAGTCTCTAACTATTAAAAAATGAACAATAAATTTACTCTTCATTGAGAGCACCTGCACTAATTAATTACTCACACCAAGATCACGATACCGTCAGCGAATCTGAAGTACAGTATGACATGCAAGACAACAAAAGCTTCATTTCCCTTTTTTCAAAAAAAAAAAAGGAGATTTTTAGTTAATTTGAAATTGTCCTTTTCTTTCTTTCTTTCCTCGCTCTCTCTTTTTTTCTGCACTGTAAACATTTCAGAGGGGCTTTTGTTAGGGGACCGTCGTGTAATTACATAGTCCAATAGAGAAAAGACTTAGTTGTGGCCAGTGCTTATCTCTTGCCTATTGTGTAAACATACAACGGTCCTTTAGCAATGGCTTAAAAAAAAAAAATTAAGTTGAAGGCTGACCTTTCATCGATTGTTCAAAACTTTTCTTGCTGTTATCATTTCATTCTTTTCAGAATTTCTCATCGCTTTTTCACCCGGTGAAAATGCTCAGCTAAAGCCCATTCAGCAAGTCTCAAAACTGTACAGTGGTATCCATTGTTCGTTGTTCATGACGTCATAGGACTCGCGCTCTTGGAACTTTGGATGTTATTTCGTCTGCCGTCGGGAGTTCCAAGGCCATGATTATCTTTCGTTCTCCCAGAAATTTCAATTCTTGTTTTTGGACTATAGCCAGTCTTTTTGAGTGTGGCTGCTCCGCGCGGATGTCAAGGAAGAAAACCTTGCAAGTATGCACGTTCATCCCCAATACACGGGGGGACAAGGATGCATCACAGTTTTGGATGAAGTAAATGAAACAAATCTATTGATAAATGAGAACTTCTTCGAGATTGCTCCACGGCTTTCCCTATATCTCTGTTGATATCAATCGTATAATCCTAAAAAGTTTTTACATTCTGCCAAGTGGCGTCTATCTTTCAGAATGCCGTTTTATAAAATTCAGAAAATATGAGGATTTACAACATAATCCGTTTCAAATCAACCGCATTCCTCATTTTGCCCTCCGCAGTTCGCATGAACAAGACATTACAGCTAGATGTTCAGGCGGACGAAGGTTGTAGTGCCTAGTTAGTGCTCAGGAGAGCAAAGTGGGAGTGAAAGAAGGAAGAAAGAAAAATGATCAAGATGGGACTAGAACCCGCGACCTCTGCTACGGCACCCGTCGCCTTGCCAAGAAGAAAACAGATCGCTTAACTGTTTGGCCACTCGCCTGTCATTGGACAATACGAACATCCAGGACAACGAATACAAGATGTATGCCTCCGAGTTTTATCAAACAGAAGTCAATATAGGTGAGCAGAAGCGATCTGTTTTCTTCTTGGCAAGGCGACGGGTGCCGTAGCAGAGGTCGCGGGTTCTAGTCCCATCTTGATCATTTTTCTTTCTCCCTTCTTTCACTCCCGCTTAGCTTTCCTGAGCACTAACTGGGCACTACAACCTTCGTCCGCCTAATACTTATTTTCTCTTGAACTGTTATCTTAGTGCTCTGCCTCCCCCCGAGCTTCTGCTCACCTATATTGATTACAGCTAGATGTGTGCCATATTTTAGTGAGGTTCCATGCCTTGTTACTCCATGTAATACGGTTGTTACTGAGTTATGATATGTTTAATATGTAAGGGTGCGTTCATCTGTGTACCATGTATGTGGTCTTAAACGCCCTGTGGAAGCGGATTTCTCTCACGGGATAATAAAATGACTCTTAAGCTGGGTTCTCAAGTGTACGCAAACCGAAACGTAAACGGTAGCGTTAAAACCCATCAGGTAGTGAAATAGGAAGAATACTTTCATGTGTAAGGACAGGCCGTTTCGGTATACAAGGAAACACTCTGTCTTGTTATTACCTGATGGATTTTTGCCGTTTCTATTGCCGTTTCCGTACACGTGAAAACCCGGCTTTATCTTCTCTTCCACATTTCCGTGTCTGCATCGATTTTCCAGGATCACGAATGTAAGTAACGATTAACGGCTACACACTGACATTAAGCTGTCTGTACTCGGTCTCCGCAGTCATATCGATATTTAATACCATGTTCCATTGCGGGTGGAGATGACATGTCCTTACAGACAAGCGCTCATCAACATGTACCCCTTTTTTTAAATGCTTATTTGTACCGGCATCTCTTGGCACTGGCATAAATCATATCAATGCCCGGTTCTCATGTTTTCATGGCAATTTTATTCCTACTTTTTATATGGCCAGCGGATTAATTGGAGCCCGCACTTTTTTATGTGGATCTTTCTGGCGGTAGAATTGATTTAACCAGTATCTACATTTGATTAGAGAGCTAGTTTCCCTGGGCAGTGGCGTAATCATGATGAGGGACTGGTGGGACACGGGCAAAGGGCGTTTTTAAGAGATGGGGGGGGGGGGGAGGCATTTCATCAAAAGGCAAATATAGCGTTATTGTTCTAATAATATTATCTATGACAAAAGTTTAATTAAAAAAAAATAATTTTGTTACAGGCGTTTACGAGTTACCAGTTAAAGTACCGATATGCATAAGCAATAACTAAGAACTTCAAAGAGTACATTTTTCAGGTGAAGCCATTTTATTCCATGTGCCCCGGCCCCATGCACTTTCAACCCTAAATACGCCTTTACCCCGACGGTTTTTGCGAGCATAATCATGCTTTATTAGTGTGATTGACCGCTTGTTATAAAATCTAATTGTGACGTCAAATAACACACCCCTTTCCCCTTTCCAAAAACAAAGCGAAACATTTTTTCTTTTGCAATTTTAAATTCCTCCTCACTCCCCATCTGTGTCTTTTTATCCAGTCTTTCGAGCTGTATTTCTTTGGGACACACTGCACGGCATTCGTAAACATCGCAAAATTTTTTATCTATAGCCCTAATAATGGGCCTGGTATTTAGAACGAACCTCGTCAATCTTGTTTATTTCTCTGCAGGGGAAAATGATTAAAAAAAAAAAAAGTATAATGACGCATATCCAAACGGTCAGTATCATTTATCGAGAGGTATTTGCCAATTTGTTGTATGTGACATTTTACTGAATTTGAGGTTTTGTCATGAAAGTGGCTCTCACACTCCCAATTTCATTATGTGTAAGTGTCATTCTAAATCAGTTAAAACTTTTCGAGATAGGTGTTTGCGACGTCATGTTTTATGCGTTTTAGCCTAGGCGACCTTACTAACAGGCCAGGTAACCGAAATCTAGGTCAATTCATTGGAGGCCCAAGACACTGATGCCCTGTTACGTAACTTGATATGGCTGGCAATATCGAGTACGAGGATGCCAGATATCGTTTATTCACTGGTACGACAGTTTACTAGTGCCAAAGAGAATGGTATCGAGACAAGAATACTTAGGTACGCTACATTTACACATCCTGTCACCTTGTCATTACTGTTTTGCTGGGACTTTTAAATGTGGCTTAGAATGTGTTCTACCATTGTGTTTTGAATTTTGTTGGATTAACTGTTCATTTTGTGATCAGGAACAATCATAACATATATATAGTTCCAGACATTGTTTCATCACATCTTACTGGATTAGCATATATTTTTGGTGGCAGCAAACATGGTGAGGAAGTGTTCTGTTTTTGGATGTAAGACAGGGTACAGAAATCAACCTACCGACGAGAAAATTCCTGTGTACAGGTTTCCTAAGGATGCAGACAAACGTCGTGTCTGGATTAACAGCTTACCTAATCAACTCAAAACAGAAGAAGTTACTGGCTACATGGGTGTTTGTGCACTGCACTGGCCAAAGGATACTCCAATGGTACGCCAGCATGGAAGATATCATGTTCCTGCACTTCCTCCCTCAATTTTTCCAAATGTACCCCCTTCGTGTGTTCCCAGTACATCAAAGAGTACTCCTCGTCCCACAAAAATGTCCACACAAAAGGCTCGTGTAGTTGATATAGATGAAATGCCACAATTTCAAGAACTGGATCTGTTCAAGACAGATACCTTTCATGACATGTTTTCTACAAAGTTGAATAGGATAGATGCAGGGTTGCTGGCGACAGATGTAGAATCAAAATTGTATATTTTCATTAGTCGTCAGAGGACTGGACCGATTCCAAAGTTTTCAATTTACTTTGAAGTTTGTCATGACTCCAATGTTCCATTTCTAAAATGTGAATACTATCATTGTCTAAGAAGAATCCATCATCCGTTCATTAAAGACATAAACTGCTGGAGCCAACTTGATGAACTGCTACGCTTTGTTATGGCCGAGAATGAACCAACAGATAAGAAAATGGACTTTCTTGTGCGACAAATGGCACTACATAATTGTCCCAAAAATGCACGTATATACTCAGTTGAGGATTTGCTTCTGGCGTTTTCCTGGTATGCAAGGTCCAGGTCTCTTTATTCACATATGAGAGATTACTTGCAGTTGCCATCGATTTCAACCCTTAAGAAGATCACCAGTATGGCAAAGAACACAACAGATGAAAGCTTGTTTGCCTCTTTTTTCAAAGGCAGTACTGAGAGAAGCAAATACTGCATCCTCATTATTGATGAAATATACATCAAAGCGTCCATTTCATACCGAGGTGGAACAATTTACGGCTATGCACTTGACTCTCCAGGGCAAAAGGCAACAACTCTCTTATGCATGATGGTGAAGTGCTTTTTTGGATCCAAAAGTTTTGTTGCTAAACTTCTTCCCTGTCGTGCTCTCAATGCACAGTTTCAGTTCGACCAAGTTACCAGTCTGATATTGAGCCTCGAAGCTTGTGGTGCGAAAGTCCTTGCTATTATCAACGAATGAATCAATCGTTTTTTAAAATGTTCTCGAAGACAGACCCTCAGACACCTTGGATCACAAAATCTCCATCAGACAGCTCCAATCCACTCTTTTTATTGTACGATCCTGTCCATCTTATGAAAAACATCCGTAACAACTGGGTAACGGAAAAAACCAAAACACTCGACTTTTACCCCACGGATTCAAGTGAGCCCAAATCAGCACGGTGGTCAGATCTCCAGGACCTTCATAATCACGAGGCTATGACACTTGTAAAACTCTCAAGTCTCACAAAAGCTTCACTTAACCCCAGCAATATTGAAAAACAAAAAGTGTCTCTTGTCCTAAACGTATTTTCTGAAAGAACCAGTTCTGCTCTGAAATCATCTAGTGTCGCATCATTATCATGGAAGGACACAGCATTATTCATTGATGAAGTGTTGCAGCTGTGGAAAGTTTTCAACACCAAAACTCCAGTTCAGAGCATACACTTAAGGGATCCAGACAGAGCTGTGGTTGATTTGTCTGAAGAAGGAAATCGACAACTGAAAACGCTCCATGTTTGGGCCAACCACGCATTACAAATGAAACCATCCACAAACCCAAGAATGAAATCCCTCACAACTGACACAGCAGATGCTATCTTCTGGACCTGCAAGTGCCTCACTGACATCTGTCAATTCTTGTTGACAACGGAATCAGATGTTCATCACCAATATGTACCAATTGGTTTCTTTCAACAAGACGACATTGAGAAGCATTTTGCTCATTTTCGTATGTCGGCAGGATCCAACTACTACATCACCGCTCAGGATGTTGCACACACCCATGCCATAGACAAAACCAAGTTGATGTTGGAGCATGACCCAGAGATTGACTACTCCAAGTCAAGTCACATGTGCAGTTTATGCGGCAAGGAACTGACAGATGAGGAACTGTTGATCGTCGACGACATCCCAGTGGCAGCCAATAGCCTGTCAGTTGATGAGAGGATGTCTCTCTTTTACATCGGGGGCTACATTGCTTCAAAACATAGCGAGTTGCGGGGAGATTTGGTATGTGTTCCCCAAGAAGTCAGATCTTTTACAGAATCACTTGACCGAGGGGGTCTGAGTTACCCATCAGAAAGTCTGTATCAACTCTTGATATATACCTATGTATTTTTTACTCAAAACTCGAAGGCCAGCTGTAGGGAAAGACTCAAGAATATTTTCAGTGAATTTCCCGCTTTGTTTCATCTGGACATCAGTATGTGTACCACCTCATTATACAGGATTGTGAACATTTTAATGAAACGGTTCTGCTGTCAAGCGGAGGCTGACAGTTCAGTGCAACAACAACGCAGAAAGGTCGCAAAATCGTCGTCGAAGTGAGTGAGCTCACTAGCAGCAATATCTTCAGCACTTGGTGAGTTGAAATATCTGAAGACAATAATATTATGCACCTTTTTGACTGAGCAAAAACATTTTAATGAACATCTGATCCTCCAATGCCAGTGCCTCCGACTTAATGTACAATTACATAATATATCATGTGTTCAACCAGGTGTAAAATAGTCTGTATTTTCTCTTAGGCATCCATAATAATTATTATGCTTTTTTTCTACCAACCTATCTAGATTTCTTCATCATAGAGATAACAAAATAAATATTATGGACTGTGAAATACAATCGTATCGCTCTCCAGCTTCTACTCCGCCTTTCTCTCTCACATCACGTCAGTGTTAATATTATGATCCATTAGGCCTCCGTCATTCATCCGCCTCTATGATGCAAAACAAAATGATAAGCAACAACTAGAACTCTGAAGTTTTGCAGTTGTGACAGAGAAGTGAAGATAAACATAAAGAAAATTATACTGAAATAGATTCACATTCCATAATATGAACAATCTTTCGTTTTAGACCCACGCACACCGTAGCATTTTGGTAACTGAGAAGTCACTAGGCTGGGCCTCCAATGAACCTGGCCTACTTTCCGGCTGCCTGGCCTGTATATCAGGCCGTCTAGGTTTTAGCCCTTTTGTCAACCAAACTTCAATCTTCATTTTCTCGAAAAGGCAAAAATGCACATACAATAAAATTATGGCAAATACCCGACGATATACAAGGTCCCAGAATACAAATTTATTATTAATTATTATTAATGTCCTTCTTCTTATTCTTGTTCTTCTAAGCGTTGTTCCCCCACTGCAGGTTGTAGACCTCCACAGACGTCTCCCATCTGGTTCTGTCCTCTGTCTGACTCTGCCACGTTGTGCCCTCACGTTTTCTGATGTCATCCTGCCATCTTCTTGCTGATTTTCTTCTGGATCTTTTCCCACTTCTTGGTTGCCGATTAGTTTATCTTTTCGTCGGTCTATTGTCTTTATATCTAGATACGCGTCCTGCCCATTTCCATTTCCTGTTTGAGTACATACTTTAATGTGTCTTTGATTCCCGTATATTTCATATTTCAGACACTTTATCTTGTTGTTAATTATTTTTTTTTCCTCCAGTGTGAAAACCTGGCACATAGGACAGAGACCAGAGCTCTTCAGTTTTCTAAACTGGCTATCATCTGTTCAGCTGTTTTCAGGTCACTGATGTTTACCATGTCATGATTCGGGTGTTGTTGGATCTCACGCAGAGCGTGAGTTGTTTTTTTATCAGGGCCATGGGAAATTGGCTGGTGGCCTTGAACGGTCCTCGCGAAATATAGTTGGTGAGTAAATAAATGTAAAGTTAAACTGTTAGATTCACGCTTGTCGGTTTTAATGTTCGTGATTAATAAGTAATGGAGTAGGGGTGAAACAAGGTGGGGATAGTTGACATTGTTAAGTATGACTAGACAAGTTTTTGCACGTTAACTGGCTGGTAGAATAGTGCAGATGTATTACTACAATTAAAATGGTGGGAGGTTTCGGCCAATGAGATTGCTGAACTAATTGGGCCAGCGGACTAGCACTGCTGGGTAGTTAGATAGTATAAAACATCGTGTAACGTTCAGATTCATGGAATACAGACGAGCAGAAGCATCGTGTCGTGAAGTATCTCCGGTTGGCCAGTACCTGAACTGTGTGATTTGAAGACTAGAAGTCCTTGCTAACGGACTGACTGAGCTCTAGAAAGAAAGGTCTGAGTGGGCTGACCTTTAAAAGCCCACGCTGCGCTCTTTTGATGTTCGCGCCTACCAGTAGGCGTGACTAATGGTAACATATCTTATTGTCTAAGTATAATAGAAGTTCAGAGATAGAGAGAGAACCACCGCCCCATAGGAAGTCTAAGGAAACCACAGCTGGCACTCGATGAACGAGTGTTCTGTATTATAAAACTATCTCCATAATACGATTGACGAATTATGGCACATTGTTGATGAATTGAATAGTGATTGTGCATATATATATATAGTCTTTTGCAACTGCTTAATTACCTACAAGCCGAAGTGTGCTTCTGTAGGCTTTGAACGTACTGGGCTCTCCTAACATTCAAGCCCATATGATTTAGGGAGAGTTTGCCTGGCGACTGGCCAGTGGCGACTCAACTGTCACTTTAGATTGATATCTAGTTTCGTATAATATACCCATCTGCTATTGATTGCAGTACATCCAATAAGGAACCATAGTTAAATGAATATCACAGATTAAGTTAGTAATTAGAATTTATTGCTTTGAATATACCGCTATTGTCTTTTGTTTTGTTTATTAATATTTAAATAATAAGATGGCCTGACCGGCCTGACATATATAGATCCTCTAGTTATTTAATACTTTTCTTGTGTGGTTGTGTCCGAGTGTGAGTTAGCTGCCTCTCGTGCAGTCATAACATCCCCAAGACCCTAACTCTGCTCGTGACATACCACTCTTCCTCTAGTGTTCTCTTGAGGGTTATTTTTGGTCTTCCTCTTCTTCTCTGCCCTTTTGGCTTCCAAATAGTGCTGTCTTTGGTAGTCTTTTATTGTTTATTCTCAATACATGGCCATAATATTTCCATCTTTTCTTACCGATGACGTGTGAAATGTATGGCCGTTGAACAATTTCTCTTACTTCTTGGCTGGTTCTAAACTTATCCCATCTAAAGCCTAGAATCTTCCTGAGGCACTTGTTTTCAAAGGCATTCAATGTATTAATGTTCTTACTGTCGATTAAATCGTGTGACACGTAGGGCCACATTTTGCAAGAACGTACAGGACATTGAAAGCTTAAGGTGAGACCCCTGATCAAATAGTCGCACGTGATTGGGAGCTGGAATCAAATCACACATCACTGCTAATCCAACTAAAACATCTCGAGGCCAATTCCAATAAAATGGTGGAAAACAGGAAACAAAATGACGTATGTCTAAAATGATTTATTTTAAAGAGCAATTTTCCATTCCAAATTGCTCCCAGTTAATTACATTCAAGAGCCCGATGTCGCCAAGTGACAGACGGCCTGGGGGCGGGTGAACTTAATTGCTTATTCTGTAGGAGAGGGAACCAGCAACATTTTTGTCTTCCAGAGTAAACTGTGCACAATAGCTCGGATTTTTTGCTGTTTGCCCAATCATTATACATGGATAAATCGACACTCAAATTCTTCTATTTCCGTATCTAGTAAAAGGCGTTCTTGAATGAGAATATGGAAATGCTGAACGGACACAAAAGTGGCAGTGGAAATGATCAGGAAAGAGTGAAGCTGGCACCCCAGGGACAGGAAGTGCTTGGGTAAGGACATATTTATTGTCTCTATGGGTAAAGGTTGGAGTTGGTGCTGTGGTGGGGGTGTTGTTGTCTGGGTTGTCTGCAAAAAGCCCAAACTTGTGATGTATACCAAAAATGTCTAGGCTTAACGAAAGACAGGTAACAGTAGGCTCCCTTAGATGACAGAAGGAGACGCTACCAGAAGCGTCCACCTCCCACCCGCAGAGCATGCAGAAAGGACCAGGGACAAGTGAGTAGGACCAGGGACAAGTGAGTAGGACCAGGGACAAGTGAGTAGGACCAGGGACAAGTGAGTAGGACAAGGGACAAGTGAGTAGGACCAGGGACAAGTGAGCAGGACCAGGGACAAGTGAGCAGGACCAGGGACAAGTGAGTAGGACCAGGGACAAGTGAGTAGGACCAGGGACAAGTGAGTAGGACCAGGGACAAGTGAGTAGGACCAGGGACAAGTGAGTAGGACCAGGGACAAGTGAGTAGGACAAGGGACAAGTGAGTAGGACCAGGGACAGGTGAGTAGGACCAGGGACAGGTGAGTAGGACCAGGGACAGGTGAGTAGGACCAGGGACAGGTGAGTAGGACCAGGGACAGGTGAGTAGGACCAGGGACAGGTGAGTAGGACCAGGGACAGGTGAGTAGGACCAGGGACAAGTGAGTAGGACCAGGGACAAGTGAGTAGGACCAGGGACAAGTGAGTAGGACCAGGGACAAGTGAGTAGGACCGGGGACAGGTGAGTAGGACCGGGGACAGGTGAGTAGGACCGGGGACAGGTGAGTAGGACCGGGGACAGGTGAGTAGGACCGGGGACAGGTGAATAGGACCGGGGACAGGTGAGTAGGACCGGGGACAGGTGAGTAGGACCGGGGACAAGTGAGTAGGACCGGGGACAAGTGAGTAGGACCGGGGTCAAGTGAGTAGGACCGGGGACAAGTGAGTAGGACCAGGGACAAGTGAGTAGGACCAGGGACAAGTGAGTAGGACCAAGGACAAGTGAGTAGGACCAAGGACAAGTGAATACTTACTTGTGGTGAGATCACAGTACTTTGCCCGGATGGCGTCCGGGAGGATGTCGGATCGCAGGGACAGAAAGGTCTCCTCCCAGGTCAGATATCGCAGTTCTTTGGTGATGATGTTGATGGCAAAGTCATTCCGGCCCTGTATGGGGATGGGAGGCAATCAATCAATCAATCAACCAACCAACCAACCCACTAACCAACCAACCAACCAACCCACCAACCCACCAATCAACCCGCTAAGCCATCAAGCCACCCACCCATCCACCCATCCACCAACCAACCAACCAGCAATCCAACCTACCCACTAGTCAGTCAGTCGCTCAGTCATCCAATCAGTCAATCAATCAATCAATAAATCAATCAATCAGTCAAAAGGGTCAGTTTGGATATATCTCTTAGAAGCATGTACGGCACAGCAACTTCAAAATTACCTCAATGACTTGCCCTCTTTTCGTTGGTAATCATGAAAACCATATGCTACATCAGACACACGGAAAAACCTGCTGGTTTACATTCAGCCAGCTTTTGTGACATACTTTATACAGTTCAGTTGTCGCCAGTTTATACGACCAATATCACATAGCTCTACACAGTTTTTGCTAAAAACAAGTATTGGTACATTGCAGAGCCGTCTCAATGCAAGGGCACATTAGGTAGTTGCTCGGGGGCTCCAACGGTTTAGGGTGGGGCGCATGCATGCACATTTACACTAGTTTTTAAAACGGGGAATGAAGTCCAAGGCATTTCAAAAGGCATGTTGGAATTTTGGGATTTTTCTCATATTTTCCTGTCCGTGGTCCTATGGTAAGTAGGATCGAGCACCTAGACTTCTCGGATAAGGACGAAAAATTCGGAGAGCCCGTGTGCACGTTAAAAATACCTTGGCAGTTGGAAATCGTGAAGAGCTGGCCGCACAAGGCCGCTGCCCGGGCAAAATTCTAAAAAAAACGAATCCCTACCACAACAAGACAAATAAAAACAAGAAAAAGTGAGGTGTAAATGCCAAGGGCAGCGGAACCTCCTAAAATACAGACCTGGGGCTCATACTGATGTTCAGACGGCCCTGGTACATTGAAACTTACATGACAGAGAGCCTTGTACAGGTCCAGCTGATGGATCAAAAAGTCATGTTTGTCCTGGTCGTAATCCTCACTGTCTTCCTGGAGAACAGCAGGAAAGACATGGAATGATTTTTTATAGGCTTCACCAACTTTACCAAAAATTCCCAAATTCTGTGACCTTAACCTTGCTCTTAAGTGAGACAAACATTGCATTTCGGACCGGTCAGTTATGAGTAGTCTGAGCTTTACTCATGGCCAGTTGTTTGCCTCACCTTCTCCACTCACCACTCTATTTGATGGATGACCTACATTCAACTAGCTGGGTTTTCCCCAAAATCTTCTTTTCTACTATTGAGACCTCGACATCTTCTCGCTATTTAAAAAAATGTCAATTTTACAGGTGCGTCTGACCACATTGCTTTCACTTGTGAGAAAAACGTGAGTGCAAAATAATGTTTTACTGTAAAGTAACAGAATATAGGGGAAAAACAATTCGATGTCTAAATGCCCCAAAATTTGGTAATTTAAGTTAGTCAGTGATTTTGGCTTTAAGTTTCGAGAAAGCAGGTCGGTGCAATAACGGTCAATTTGTGCTCGGGAAAAGCAAAATGATAGACAGAATGTAGCACAAGGATAGGACAGGATGAGACTCTATCAGAAGCTCCCACCACGTACCTGCTCGTAAGTGGAAAAGGCAAAGTAAAGATTTAATATCGCGATTTTAGTTCTTGTTTGTTCCATCTCAATTTTCTGAAAAAGTGGAGATCTTTTAGTATGTAGGAGAAATATTACAAATGCACACTTTGCAACTTGTTTAAAATACGTTGTGCATGTGGCACTTTTCAAGCTGTTTCAAAGTTCCCATTTAGTTTAACTCCTTATCACAATATTAACCCTTTGTGTGCCATGAATTTTTCCACGTTGCCGATACAGAAAGAAAACAATGGGGGGGGGGCATGAATGAAGACTTGACTACAGCAACATTTATCAACAGAAAGTCAACTTTCTTTCTCCCCGAAACAAAATAGCCGATACATCGGTGATTGGCACAAACGTGACCAGCAGAAGAACCGAAATATCAAGTGACTGGCACACAGAGTTAAAGCCGCAAACGTAAAACCTCGAATTTCTCAGTTGCACAAAAAGTGGAGTTGCCACAAACAAGAGCCAAGGTTGTGTTCTGATATATTTCTATGTCGTAACACGGTTTCATTTATGACACTGTGGGCTCTAGGGGGGGGGGGGTTGATATCACGACAGATATAACAGTAAAAGAGTAGAGTGACGTACGTCTATAAACTGGTGTAAAGCGACCCAGGTCTTCCCGCTGGTTGTGGAGATGTACAGGATATTGGGCTGTCTGTTGATGTCCTGGCCTCTCGCAGTCAGGAACACACCTTTCTGTGTACAGCAGATACAAATGCCCAGGTGTCAAAAACAAATTTTATAAAGATATTGATAATTTTAATTGCGAAACTAAATCATTCTTTTAAACAGATGAGCAACTTCTTTCCACCCCCTCCCCTTTCAGTAAAAACTAATTAATGGATCTCAAACTGCCAATAATTTATTCTTGGTGCTATGGGTAAATCATAGCCTTCAGAAATAATCAAATATCAGTGGTATTAAAGATGAAAGCCACATTGTATAAAGGCTGGTTTTCCACGACCAACAGGTTTAGTTTTTCCTTTCAAATGCACATGAAAGAACAAAGCGTCCACCAACGGTACAACGTAATACATATTTTATATGTGAACAGACACTGGTTTGTATACACCTCCCCCCCCCCCCCCCCACCCTTTTTTTTTCTGATTGTTTTCCACACATTAACAAGAAGTAAGAGTAGAGCTGTGATGCAAATCCGACCTGTTCAGTGGACAGCCATCTGGTCACGATGTAGGATTGGTTGTTGGGGATGGCCACGTCATCACATACACATAGCACGTGCAGCAAGTCCAGGAACCGGTAGTTCTGAAAAAATGACAAAATTTCGTCTCTCAGTTATCAAAATTGTTCTCTGCTAGCCACTGGGCTGTTACAGTGGAATCTTGACAGGAAGGCAGATACACTTTTGGTTTGAAATTCTCCTGTCACTTACTCCCCGTGAAAAAAAACAACAACCCGCAATTTAATGGAGAACGAAACAGAGCTCGAGACTAGGCAAGGTCTTAATTTCCTGTTTTTCTACGATGGTAAGATGTATGAAACTTAATTCTTAATCTCTGTTAATCGGATAGGATTAACGCCTCTGCAGAACTTTCTCTTTTTTTGTGTGTGCAAACTACAAGTCAACCTCTAAGATGATTAACACAAACTAATGCTAGTCTAAGGTTTCAGAAACAGCAGCCATGTTCCCTGTCCACGTTATAAACACACACAGTCCTCGCGGAATATTTCACGTTTTTGTTTTTTTTCTTGAGACCTGAATTCCACGCAAGTTTTGAAAGTAGAATAAGTATTTGTGTAGCCACCCAACAAAATGAGGCACATTTCGGCACTACCCGATTCGAGAAAATAGTTGAAAGGTATCAGAGGTTAAATCTATCGATTTTGCGTTTTCAGTATTTTTGAAAAGTTTAACATCTTTTCTATTCCTTTTCCAAATGATAATCCTGTTTGAGAAAGGCAAATGTCTCAAAATTGGCTTTGAATCGAGTCACCATCAACAATTTTGACTAAAATCTGAAACTTTCAAAGCGTTTTTGAGAGGCCATAACTTCTCTGCCAACTAAATTACAGCAATATTTTTTTACTACATGAAAGGACTTTGAATAACTTATTTGGTGATACCAATATCTCCATACCACCCAAATACACGAAGTGCCTCATTTTGTCGGGTGCCTACACATTTGACTTTGGAGATGCGTGTGGTATTATAATACACTCAAATCAATATTTGTGTGTTCATTCTTTTAATAAACTCAGATTGTGCTTTTCTTCATTGTTTTGGTTCAGTGTAGTTCCAAAAGATTTTGACATACGACTAACTGCTGCAGAGGAAAAATTGCAGGGTAACGTTCGTCTGACCTACCTGTGATTTTTCCAGAAGGTTGACAAACTCATCGATCTGCGCATGCGTGATTCGATCCACAATTTTCCGCTTGTCCCTGATCAGTTCCACAATCATCTGTGCTACATTGAGACCTATCCCTCCCTGGGGGAAGACGTGAAGAAAAAACCATACAGAATTTTTACAAATGACCAGTAGATTCCATTTTTGCTGTTCATCTCAAGTTCTGGTGCATCGATGAAATTTGGTGGTTTTGAATTATCATTTCACCACTCGCAGTCAGATCTATATCATCACAAAGTGACGTATTGATATCTTTAACAGTTTTGAAGTTATAAACAGAACGTTTTTGCCACATCCAAGAATAATAAAACTGACTAAAAATTTGAAAAGCTCCCCTGTAAAATCAGAAAAATTGTTGATACGCCAGTGCGTGAGATGGACAACGATTTTTTTGTCTCGTCCAAGATTTGTGTTGAATTTATGCCATATCTGTACTATTTCTGAAATGTGCAGTGATCTAGGCAATGGACGTGTACATATTTTGGCATACTTGGAAAACAACGCCATTAAATTGCTAGCCAGATAAGTTTTGACTTTTGGATATTACAATCGTCTCTAGGACGTAAGTGTCACAATATGTATTTCTTTATGTGTACGCAGATTGTTGTTTTAATTTTTGTGGGTGGTGCGTGGCTCGTTCCTCGTCACAATGTCAACGTGTGTGGTGCACACATACAGAAACTAACACTCCTTACCCCACAGCTTGATAAACTCAAACTTACAACATTATGAGTCATTCCACGGTAAAGAAAGGAACCATTCTATAACATGAGAGATTATATACAACATTAACAACCCTACAGCTGTATTGGTCTTGCAGGGAAATTTATTCAATTTTAAATAGGTCTAAAGTATTCAAATGTACTACATAAACTGCAACTTCACTGTAAGACTAATATGGCAAATAGGAACATTCACTATATGCTCTCTTTCTCCATCTATGTCTTTCTCTCTATCATCTTACCTTTTGAGTGAATTGAGTCTGGAAAAAGTCGATGTATTTGGCGAAGTAGAGAGCATTTTTCCTGGATCGACCAATCATGTAAGTGTAAAGTGTGTCGTAGGCTTCCTTGAACACTGAGGTTAGGTTCATCTCGTCTGTCTGTCCGTCCAATGGACACTGCAGGATCTTCACCAGCAAGTCGATGACCTGATGGGGACAGTGATGAATGGACATATAGTTAGTGTTACATTTGTCTAGTCGTCTCCTTAGAATGACAAGATTCCATCTCTACCTCTTGACTGGAGTAAGTTACACACTACACACTACTTCTACAGGCCTTCTCCACTGTATGTCAAAGTATCAAGTGGAGTCGGTGTGTAATTTGTAAGTATTACTAAAAAGATAAAAAAGTCGTATCATCAAAAGCTACGAGCACATTGATCTTCAATCATCAACTTCTCAAAAGTTGATGGAAGGGGGTTAGATCCTTGTCATTTTAAAAGAACGATTTGTCTATTGTAGCCTTGGACTTTTACCAGGAATGTAAGCGGCTTTTAGCTGCGTTTTGATGGGTACGGCAACGCAAACGGCAAAACTCTTCAAGTAGTCAAATAGAAGGAATATTTTCATGTGTACAGAAACGCCATTTCCGTACACATGGAACCGCTTTTTCTTCTTACTACTTGGATTTTTGACGTTTCCGTTTCTGTACATACGAAAATACAGCCTTTGAGTAAACAATAGGAAAATCCCGAAAGGAAATTGCTGTACGCGTACTTGTTTCGTAAGACATACGCTGGAGCAGGGCCACAAAACCAAGAAAAAATCAGAAAATTGACAAATATTGACACATTTATATCTGTTTTACAACGGATTACCACGAAGCCTTTGCCCCCCCTCCCCCCCCCCCCCATTCCCCAATAAAACAACAACAAACAAACAAAAAACTGAAAGAAAGGCTTCAGTACCCTGACCCACTTTCTCTCTCACTCTAATTAGATAATATGTATTACTAATGTGGGTCGCTGCACATCCCACCTTGCAATATCAGCTCAGCGTCGCCTGACTTATATTCGGCCAACCCCGGACTGCCTTTCTTATGGCGCTGCTTGGTCTAATAAAATCTGAAACTGCAGCCTATTCACTTCTGGCAAAGCAGTGGCGAGTTTATGTTATAATGTCAACAACAACAACAACAACAACAACAACAACAACAACAACAACAACAACAACAACAACAACAACAACAACAACAACAGCAGATACGTTTCTTTTTCTCCCTTATGAAAGGATGGATCTCAATCCAAAATGACAGTTTAAATAATTGAAATATAAAATCCCCATCCTCCTCCCCCGCAGTTCATACAGACTCACCAATCAGCCAAGGGAACAATACACGTTGGTGAATTGTGAAGGGCTACGGGAAGATATAATATGCAAGTTTTCGTTCATCAGGACCTTTGTTAGGCAGAAAGAAAACTGCCACCCCACAGATTGGCTGTGAGAATTTCTGACTGACAAACTTACCCGTAGGTTTCTCATGAGTTTCTGTCTGTTCTTGTTTGTGATGCCGTTGACGTACATAAATCGTCTCAGTTCCTCCATTGCCTGCAGTAAAATTTTTGTATATTATACAATCAACATTTGATAATATGCGACATATTCTTAACGTAAACAAATACATTGACATGAAGCACATGCAAGCAATGGCGTACCTACACTTCTGGGACCCTGAAGCTTGAACTGTCATGGGGCCATTTCGTAACCAGCATCAATAGGACAATAAATCCAAAATTCACTCCCAGCGGGGCCCTGAAGCTTCTTCTTCTTCTTTCGTTCACCAAATCTAAATGTGCAGATTTGTTCTTTTTAAGAAAATCTGCGGTTTTCTGCAGTTCTGGCAGAGCACCATAGAGTAAGCTTCATTTGTTTCATAGCAGATTCATTACTGCATGCAAGGTATAAAATTATACATACTCTGTACTTGAATATGAATATGAACAATGGAGAGCATACACTGGCATTCACACAGTAAACAAAAACATATTAATCACATGGAACTCTTTCAAACCATATGTCATGCTTTCAATGGATATTTATTTCTACTGCCCAAATAAACAATTCATAGCTCACATATTCATAAAATGTGTGCGTGCGCGCACACACGCACACGTATTTGAGTTTGAGTTTGAGTTTAACGGCGCGTCGGCACGACAACGGCCACACTGCGCGTTCAAAGGTTTAACTTTTCGTTATTTCGCTTTGGCCTAGCTCTCAGCCCTCAGATGCCGAGAAGTAAGATCAAATAAAACAAACACACACACACAAAGACTGAGAGAGAGTGAGAGACGAGAGAGAGAGTGAGAGACGAGAGAGAGAGAGAGAGGAGAGGAGAGGAGAGGAGAAGAGAGAGAGAGGGCTTATCATTCCAAAACGGGTGATAACTATGTGAGGAAACAGAATCCCTTAGAAGAGAGAGGGATACCACAGGAGATCTCCAGAGAAGGAAAGTTCCCGGCGTCAAACAATGTCATATAACTGTACACCATGGGGGGATGGATCTTTACTTGTCAACCCATATCCCCTCTGCCAGACCAACCCCAGTAGGAACTCTTTCTCCTCCTTATCATGAAATTAAAATTAATAGATTAAAATTTATCCCTATCACCCCCCCCCCTCCCCCCCCCCCCAATATCACCAACAAAAAATGTATAATTCATTATTAAATAAATATTAATATATTCAAATATCATTATAGTACTTAGAAAACAAGTTGTGAGTTGTGAACTGCGCCTAATAGGCTGCGTTACAATTCGCTCTGAGATAGAGAGAGGTAGAGAGAGCGAGAGAGAGAGAGAGAGAGGGTGAAAGAAAGAAAGAGAGAGTGAGAGAGAGGTGCAAATGGAGAGAACAAGACTTTCTGTAAAGTGCCGAGAGCAAACTCGTTTGGATTAGGCGCTATATAAATGATCTCCATTATTATTATCATTATTATCTATAGCACTCTCCTTCTTTAAGCGCCAGACCAAACAGCCCTTTTGAGGGCTTAGTACTCTTGTCCACAGCATCCGCCCCGCTCCGCTATTCTATTTTTACGGAGAATGACGTATGAAAAAGTCAAACACTCTATGTCTCTGAATACTTGTCCACAGCGTCCATTCGGCCCCCCCCCCCCTCACCGCTATAGAGGCAAAGACAAATTTTCATAAGTCATTTCCAGTAAAAACAAGTAACAAACAGCTTCTCCCATTTTCTCTCGTCTTCTTGTTTACACTCAAACTGACAAACGCACACAGAGGACCGCAACCCTGCACGGCCAATTTTCATTGATAAGGCAGGCACGAAAGAAAACATTCGAAGTATGTATAAATTATGACATTAGAAACAACTCGAATCTATCTTTCCTCATGAATTACCTCCCCCCCCCCCCCCCCCGATTGTATCCATCATTCTCTCCCCTGACAAATCCTATCTTAACATTTGGGCCCCACAAATTATCGTTCATTATTTAATAAAACACGCCAGCAATATCTGGCTCGTCATGTTAAATTACATACAATTAACCCGAATACGGTTGTTATCAGAGTTAATGGGCAGATGAATTGCACCGAGTAATTTTGGGGGGACAACTTCTGCGGAGATGTAATTTTGGGAGCACAAACGTGTGTATAAAATACAACTTACAGCGTGGATAAACACAATAGCGTGGGTAGTCAGCGCCCGCCCCCCCCCCCCCCATATCCGTGGACCGTTAGCAGGTGGCAAACGTTTACTTGCCCCGTCATGTTGAAACCTACTGTAGAATAAAGGGTACACGTTGGTCTAGAGGCTAGGTGCTCGCCTCTCGTACCGAAGGTACGGGGTTCGATTCCCAGTCTGTGCGAACATGTTGGAATTTGGGGGGAAAATTCCTGTCCCTGAGCCTGTGGTAGGGAGGACTGAGCACCTAGTCTTCTCGGATAAGGACGAAAAACTCGGAGGGCCCTGGTGTACGTTGTGCACGTTAAAGACACCTTGACAAGAACCCAATGGAAATCTGACGTGTAGGACTGATCTGAAGTTTGTGGACATAGGAACGACATCGTTCGTACGTAGATCTGTTGGTTACTACATCGCGCCGACGTCGGCCTAATGTAGGGAATCCGCCCCTACGTTAATCCACCAACCCCACAGAAATCCTACTTATTACAAATGTACGACAAATTGATGTAGGGATGCTTGGTTGGGACCTCTTCCCCCCCCCCCTTTTTTTTAAAAATGAATAGTTAGCTCCGAAAGAACATGTAATTTCTGGCACAAGTCTCTGGCCCAGCTCCGTATTTTCTCAAACCATAACTATCATCGAAGCCATCATTTAGAGCCACAGACGCCCGTATCAGTATGGCGGGCCTGCATCAATGCTCGTGTTAACGTTATCAGTTTCCACAACGTCAGACTGTGTTATCAGTTGTTCAGTTAACCCTCAGGAGCCCAAACACAGACTGTCTGGTCCAAATATTTTGAAATGCACAAAATTTGCTAGACAGTTGAGTGTACGTGCATGAATTTATCAGGAAAGCTGTACTGCTAAATTAGATGTGTTGAAGATGTGAAATCAAGAGTTTGGTTCTTGTTTGTTCCAACTCCAAACTCACTTTTTGCACAGCTGAGAAATTCGACGTTAAACGTTTGCGGCTTTAGTATTGTGATAAGAAGTGAAAATAAATCAGAACTGAGGAACAGTTTGACAAGTGCCACAACGTATTTTAAACAAGAGTAAAAGTGTGCATTCGTTATACCTCTTCTAGATATTAAAAGATCTCCAGGTTTTCTGACAATGGACACAGAACAAACAAGATCTTAGGTAGGCAAATAGAAACACGACACTCCACGCGATATTTTGTTCTACATAATTTAGGGAATTCCGGGCACAAGAGTGTTAACCACAAGAGCGACACTAAAAGAGGATTCGTGCTGCTAGGCCGAGGACATTTCGGGTGATTTTTTTGTGCTTTTCGAAGAGGGTTATTGTGGGTGAAACTGTTTCGTGACGTCTATCGTAACAAAAGCATTTCAGTCGAATGTTCCTCGTATGTGCGCATAAAAGTGCGATGATATCTTTTATGTGTACGCTTTTGTGCCGTTGGTTTCATAGCTATCAGATCTTGGGGTCTGCACGGGACACATGTAATTATGCAAATGCCCATCTTTTCGGGCATGCCCTTAACGAATGGTTGGCGGTCAGAGATCAAGGCCTGCGTCATTATTGTGCTATACGTAGGCACATCATTCCACTGCTACGTTAAAAACTGTGAGCCATTCAGAACAACGACAAGAGCCGTATCTACAACGGAAGGAAAAACACTTCAAACAAACAAAAAAGAAACAATGAAAAAAAAATATTATCATCTTTGTCATCATCCATCATTATCAACAACAAAAAACGAAGACATTAAAAATACAATTCCAGTGGTGCAAGGTCGATATCAAGGAAAACAGAAAAGGGGGGAAGAAAAAGACAAACAACTGCAAATCATTTTCCTTGATAGCTGAACGGCAACGATACGTGGCCTTAGTTGTTGTGTGTTCCAACTCCGCTGAGAAATTTGACGTTAAACGTTTACGGTTTTGTGTTATGACAAGGAGTTATGATGGGCTGGATCAATCTGGACTGTGAAACAGCTTGACAAGTACCACAATACATTTTAACTCTTTGCGTACCATGAATTTTTCCACTTTTGCCAATACAGGGAGAAATTAGTGCCGGAGATGAATGAAGACTAACCCAAGACGCAGTATACCGTGTTTTGGGGACTAACTACAGCAACATCTACATGTATTAGTAGAAAGTCGACTTTCTTTCTTCCGAAACAAACATGATCAACGGAAGAACCGATATACCCGTGACTGGCACACAAAGAGTTAAACAAGTGTCAAAGTGTGTATTTGTTATACCTCTTCTACATACTAAAAGATCTCCACCTTCGCAGAAAATGGAGATAGAATAAACAAGAAATAAGGTCGCGAATAATTAAAATACTGACAGAGTCTATCACATTCATGCCTGAACCAAAGAGTTTATAACAAAACCTAGAGGTAAGACTCGGTCACGTCACATGTCCGCATATAGAAAGCCCGGCAGCCATCTTTTCTTACGGCAAGCGATTGCAAATACTGTGTCAAGGCCAGTGCTAACGAAAGTAGTTTGTGTCGGAAGGCCTCAGTATTTTATTCTTGTTTATTCCTCTTTAGAGATGGAGGTTCAAATTCATCCGTACATTTTGTATTTTGTCATAATTCATAATGTTTTTTTTTTTTTTTCTTTTGGTGGGATTACATTTTTTACATTTTCGTGGTTCACCCAATCCATAAATTAAGTCTGCCCATTACTACTGTAATCCCCGTTCAAACAATCTGAAAGACCGTATTATTTTAGGCTTAGATTTGCTTACTTTAGCCATACTGTCTAGGTCGAGGCAGGCTTGCCGTAAGTTGGCTTTACTTTAGCCGTACTGTCTAGGTCGAGGCAGGCTTGCCGTAAGTTGGCTTTACTTTAGCCGTACTGTCTAGGTCGAGGCAGGCTTGTCGTAAGTTGGCGCTAGTCTGACCTCTAGCTATATATAACCTCTTTGGTCTGAACACATTTATAGCACGCTGGGCTTGTCATGAATGCGTTTACAGGGCAAGTATTCGGACATTACTTACCGTCAGAGTTAGATGTGTTTTCTTGGCATTCAGAATGATACTTTCACTTCTCTGTGGATGGAATACACAAAAGGAACATGATCAGTTCGCTTCATCAGTGGAGCAAATTTGGACTATTGAAGAAAAAAATCAACAACAACATCATCATCATCATCATCATCACAACAACAACCAAAACAACAGCAACAACAACAGTTCATATCATTTGAGGTCCGATACATCTGATAATTTCAAGTCTTCTTTGCGAGCGGACATGACAAAATCGGGCTTAAGGTGAAAGACCAGCTTCCTAAGAAAACTTCTCTAGAGGAGGAAAAAGTCATTTTGTATGGAAATTGAGATTTGCTTATCGTCGTGGTGCTAACCTTTTGGCCAAGCCATTGTCCTGAAATTAAAACTTTCTGTAATGGCCTCTCATTCATAGACGTAGGCCATTTTGGCTCTGGGGTTGTTTCAGCCAACGTGGATGGTGGCCACTTTTACCTAGTCATTTTGGCCTAAATCTGACTGCATTGCAAAAGAATTTAAATACGTTTTTTTTTCGATTTTCTCAGAAGTGCAAAAAATGACTTAGGCCAAAAGGTCAGCACCATGAGTTATGATATTAAAGATTAGCCGTTTTTCTGCATTCAGTTAAAATATTTAGCTTGAAATCGTTTCAGAAATATTTTATTAGATATTTGAAAGAGGTATTTGTTTCACCTATAGTCTGGTTTTGTCAGATCCAATCACATAATGATATTTATATTGTCCATAAGTAGATGAGATTACTCGATATTTCTGTATTTCCATTCTTCTTTTTTACACGACCTCAAACTTTGAGACCAAATATATGTATATATAAAAACGTAGTGCATATCCGTACAACACGTTGTGCACACAATTCGATGACGCTGGGGTAGTTCTACCTGGTTGGTCTAAAATGCAAGTGCTCTTCTATGAATGAAGAAGAGTCATTCACATTATGTGTTCTACGTCATTGAATTGTGTGCACGACATTTACGAATATACGCTTCCATATAAAAATGGAGTCAACGGATATAGAACACTTGAATACTGGGATGACTAATCGTGTCACTATGACCTCATAGACTAAGTGTAAAAACCGTAAAGGGGTGGGTGTGAGTGGGAGGACAATGTGGGCTATCGCTGCCTGTCGTGGAACAAATATCAGAATGCTGGTGAACAAGACAGAGTTACTAGACGTTACCGACATATTTATCGGATTCTATGGCGTTTCCGTGTTCAAGCTGGACCTCCTAACGTCCGTCATTTGTCATCTGTCATCCGGAATTTGGCAACTGTTTCATCCGCTCACAGGGGAAGTAATCATGTCTGACCCGGACTGGGTTATCGTTCTTTGGTACTGGATTATGGTTCTTTGGTGGCCTAAATATGTCTGCTGATCCATAATAATTATCTTAGGGTCTCAGTTCAGTTCTGCTGATCTTTATCTAAAAGTTTGTGTTTCAGGTCAGCTAATCTGTGTCTTAGGATTTATGTTTTAAGCCAGCTACTATTTATTATTTTACATTGAGTTAATATCAGAGAGTATAGATGTATAGAGAGGGTTCACTTCCGCCAAAATCGCGAAACTAGGTCGCTGCGGTAAACAAGAAATTGAAGAATTGAAAGAGACCTTCTTCACCAAAGATAGTGTGCATATCTGTTTACTGTGGTTTGTTCATATTTTTGGGCTGATTGAAACTATTTACAACCGTTTGTAAGCTCTTATGCCCCGTGGAAATGCACAAATGGATATTGTTTACAGCAGCGACCTACGTTCCGCTCCTTGCTAACAGTGGTTTCGCAGAGCCTCACGTGTCTCGCAGTGCAAACTGACCAATAGTGAACCCTCTCTATACATCTATACTCTCTGGCTCTACTACATACAACTTTTTCTTTTTGCCATATTTTGATTTTGCTCCAAGCCTTACTGCGGCCCCACAGATTTTCTGCACTTTATATAATATTTCGCCAGATCTAGCAAGGTCAACTTTGACAAGAAAGAAAATAGCAGAAAAGTGAGGAAAAATTATTATACAATCTGGAAATAATAAATGATGCACTGACAAAAGAAGTGCCGTCCAAACCGACGTCAGAAAGGACAGGTTACTAGTAACAACGTGAGCAAAGTAATTGATTATACGAATTTATAACTCTGTCACTTACGTCTTTTATGAGGTTGAGTAGGAAAGGGACCATTCCTGCCACGTAGTTGAAGTCATCCACGTACGATTTCTCCACGTACTGAATGGTGAACGCATCGTCGTACATACTCTCTCCGCTGGCCGCCACCTGTCGATGATAATAATATGTCCTTCATTGTTTCATTAACAGGTTCAAGATTGGTTGTCATGTATCAAGCTTTGAGCTTGAGTTTGGAGAAGGTGGTCGTCATGACAACAGACATTCTCTGTTAGGAAGAGGACGATCAACAGAATACAGCAAAATGAAGGCTACGTATATTTGGGCCGAATACGGCCTAAATAGCACAAAACCCTGGTCCCGGTGTAACAGGCCAAAATATATCCCCCGCCCAGAATATACCCGGGGTTAAACTGGCCTAGCCCAGAATATACCCCGGGGTATATTCTGGGCTAGGCCACTTTATACCCCGGGGTTACTTTGGGCTAGGCCAGACTATACCCCCCCCCCCCAGTCCAGATTATACCCCCTACTTTAAAAAAAAAAACAAGTCAAGACCACAGTTTATTTCAGCCTGTTCTTCATCACTGTCATCAGATATCATATTAATACAAACATGAACATATTCTTGACACCAACAAGTCATAATGCAATTTAGAGAAAATAATAATAACAGTTTATTTCAGCCTTAGTTTACTTTGGTGTGCATACATACATTCTCGACTCCTGTAAATCATGATACATTTTAGAAGGAACAAACATGCATTAAAATGCATTGATATACACAAGAGTTGAGTATCCATTCAAACTGACGTGATTAGACTTCCGCATTAATTTCAATCGTGTGTGTTGATGATATTATTATTAATATTATTATTATTTTGATGGTTGGCCATGAGTAAAACATGCATTGTATTTTTTGTTACAATGATGTAGAGAGAAAAGACCAGAAAAGAACACACAGAAAAAAAAACAAAACATAATGATAATCAAACTGACAGATAGTGCAATTCCATCATTCAGCAGGCATAAAACTAAATAGGCACTAAATGTTTGCGACTGATGAACTCCACCTGTCCAGATCCACTTGAAACGTTACAGAATGCTAACCAATTATAATGATAACAATAAGAACACGAAATCATGTTATTTACTCTTGAAAATATAGAGATATATCAATATCAGAATCATCATCATCATCTTGGAAATTGCAAAGATATGACAGGGAGTGTAAAAATGGCAGCGTAGGCCTACAAATCATTCTAGAATTTATAAGCAGCAATGTATGTGTATCAACTATATATAAAAAACGTGTTAAATCTTTTCAAATATTCAAGTAAAAACTGGACAGAAAGCTTTAGTGAAATAGCCTTGACAGTTGTGTAGGCCGACAGAGTAAGTCCACTGAGACAAAAGAAGTGCATTGTAAAAGGTAACTCGATCTATAGCATGTTGAGGCAAAATTCAATGGATCATGTTACATTAACAGTATTTCTTGTTAGTGAGTATCATTCTTTGATAGGTTATTTGCAGAAAGATATACATTTCATGTACCTTACGGTTTAAGACACTGGATTAGTTTGCAAGGCTTTTGAAAGATTGAACCTATGTGTTATAGTGAATAAGGGTATGTCACTCGCGAGTGAAATAATAATGATAAAAAAAAAAGACCTTGTCCGTCTTTACATTCCTAAGCTTAACACCTCCCTTGCCAAGGGATTTAACAACTGTGTATTTGTACACAAAAAAATATTTTAAATGACTTCATTTTTATGAGTCCGTTAATTATTTCATCCATTGGCACTAAGTGTATGTCAGTGCCAAACAAACAGTACCGTGCAAATTTTACTTAATGGCAACCAACTACAAAAACAAATACAAAATGCCAACGAACGTGAGTGAAACTAATCCAGTGCCTTAAACCATGAGCTACATAAAATGTATACATTTCTACAATTACGCTATCAAAGAATTTACTAACAAGACATGTTCATGCAACATGATCCATCGAATTTTTGCCATAACATGCTGTAATTACTTTCTGCAATGCACTGTTGTCTCAGTGGATTTAATCTGTCATTTTACATGACTATCAAAGCTACTTCGCTAAAGCTTTCAGTCCAGTTCTACTTGAATAGTTGAAAAGATTTAACACATTTTTTTACATGTACTTGGTACATACACACATATATTATTGCTGCTTATAGATTCTAGAATGATGTGTAGGTCATTTTCATATTCCCTCTTATCTTTGTATTATTCCAAGATGATGGTGATTCTAATATTGATTATATTCTCTTTATTTTCAAGAGTAAATAAGATGATTTGGTGTTCTTATTGTTATTATTGTATATTACTGGTTAGCTTTCTGTAATGTTTCAAGTGTATCTGGACAGGTTAAATTCATTATGTGAAACAATTTTAGTATGTATTTAGTTTTGTGTGAAGTATTTAATGTCTGCTGGATGATGGAATTGCACCATCTGCCAGTTCAGTTGTTAAAATGTTGTTGTTGTTTTTTTTCTCTATGTATTCTTTCCTGGCCTTTCTCTCTGCATCAGTGTAACTTTGTATGTAGATCTAATTGTTCCGACATATCAAGCACATTTCTGATTTTCAAAAATTAAAATAAGATTCAGATAACTTTACACTTATGAGTCTTATAATTAGTTCATACCTTGCCACTAAGTATAATGTTAGTGGTGCCAAACAAAAAAATTACAATACATGTTTAACCTATGGACAACTAATTATAAAAAAACCAAAACAATAATAATACCAACGGACACAAGTAAAATTAGTGTTAAAGTTTAATCATATCAGTTTCAATGGATTTTCAATCCTTTTGTACATCAATGGTTTTTAAGCATGTTTATTTCCTTTTAAATGTATCATAACTTACAAGAGTCAAAAATGTATGCTTCAATATGATATCTGATGACAGTGATAATGGACAATTCAAACTAAAGTTGAAATAAACTGCGGTCTTGACTTATTTTTAAAAAAAAGTAGGGGGTATAATCTGGACTGGGGGGGTATAGTCTGGCCTAGCCCAAAGTAAACCCCGGGGTATAAACTGGCCTAGCCCAGAATATACCCCGGGGGATATTCTGGGCTAGGCCAGTTTAACCCCGGGTATAGTCTGGCGGGGGTATAATCTGGCCTGCTACACCGGGTTAGTTGGGCCGATAGTGCGAGTTTGCAATTTGCACTTTCTGGTGTGTGTGTGTGTGTGTGTGTGTGTGTGTGTGTGGGTGTGTGTGTGTGTGTGAAAACCCAGAATTTTGTCCGTACAATATTGCCTGAAGGTAGCCTCAATTATCACCGCATTTTCAGGTGGGATATTGACGGTACGTCGATCACCAATGGCTACCCCAGCCCCTTTTCGCCTGATTAGTCAATCTGACTACCGCCCATTGATACAAACTGACTAGACCCTCACGCCCCCAGGTCCATCTGACCATTCCAATGCACACTTGAATCGACAATGAACACCGTTTTCCGCGGTGGCAATTGACACCCCCTTGCCTAAAATACGTTCTGCCCAAGTAGCACAGCACCAGGTTGTATAGGCCTTATTCGGCCTAAATATACACTTCCCAAAATGATAGAATAGAAGGAAGCCCTATTATAAGCGCCCGCCAACAACCCGCCATATATATCAAGCACATGCATTTGTAGACAGCGGAAACAGGCAAGGACAGCTCTTAGAGACACATGCGCATTGTCCATATCGTCATGGTGTTAACTTTTCAGAAAATGGAGAGAGAACAAACAAGAACCAAGGTCACAGTATGGCATGCCTGCCATTTTGTTCCTGTGACCATCCACATCCACTGAGGTCATCAAAGTGAATTGTTTTTTTTTTTTTCAAGTCTGTTGTAATTTGTGTTTTCCAGATCACAGAGGCGTTAAATTAAAGATTAGAAGAAAAAAGATTATTACACTGAAGGCTGGACAGGACCCGCATCTGCTGTGGTGTGTGCTAACATTTTGAAAAATTGTTGGACTGTCCAGTTTTTCAGACGTGAGAAAATCGTCAGATGATTTTTGTACTGTCAAAATTGAGTTTTTCGTCTTTCAAAGTACTGAGGGAGCAACGTCACACACAAGCAGATTATGATTTAAAACATACAACAACGACAATAACAGCAACAATAAAAAACAATACAGCAACAACAGCGACAAAAAGTTGAAACGCTTTGTACAAAACATACGAACTTAATATAACGCTTAAAATGTGCCAGTGTGTTTGAGTTTTGGTTTGGAGTAAGTTCGACAACACGGTAACGACCTTACTGAGCTAGAAAGAAGCAAGACGACACGATAACGACCTTGCTGAGCTAGAAAAAAGCAAGACGACACGATAACGTCCTTACTGAGCTAGAGAGAAGCAAGACGACACGATAACGACCTTACTGAGCTAGAAAGAAGTAAGACGACACGATAACGACCTTACTGAGCTAGAAAGAAGTAAGAAGGCACGATAACGACCTTACTGAGCTAGAAAGAAGCAAGACGACACGATAAGGACCTTACTGAGCTAGAAAGAAGCAAGACGACACGATAAGGACCTTACTGAGCTAGAAAGAAGCAAGACGACACGATAAGGACCTTACTGAGCTAGAAAGAAGCAAGACGACACGATAACGACCTTACTGAGCTAGAAAGAAGCAAGACGACACGATAACGACCTTACTGAGCTAGAACGAAGCAAGACGACACGATAACGACCTTACTGAGCTAGAAAGAAGTAAGAAGACACGATAACGACCTTACTGAGCTAGAAAGAAGCAAGACGACACGATAACGACCTTACTGAGCTAGAAAGAAGCAAGACGACACGATAACGACCTTACTGAGCTAGAAAGAAGCAAGACGACACGATAACGTCCTTACTGAGCTAGAAAGAAGCAAGACGACACGATAACGTCCTTACTGAGCTAGAAAGAAGCGAGACGACACGATAACGACCTTACTGAGCTAGAAAGAAGCAAGACGACACGATAACGACCTTACTGAGCTAGAAAGAAGCAAGACGACACGATAAGGACCTTACTGAGCTAGAAAGAAGCAAGATGACACGATAACGACCTTACTGAGCTAGGACGAAGCAAGACGACACGATAAGGACCTTACTGAGCTAGAAAGAAGCAAGACGACACGATAACGACCTTACTGAGCTAGAAAGAAGCAAGACGACACGATAACGTCCTTACTGAGCTAGAAAGAAGCAAGACGACACGATAACGTCCTTACTGAGCTAGAAAGAAGCGAGACGACACGATAACGACCTTACTGAGCTAGAAAGAAGCAAGATGACACGATAACGACCTTACTGAGCTAGGACGAAGCAAGACAACACGATAACGACCTTACTGAGCTAGGACGAAGCAAGACAACACGATAACGACCTTACTGAGCTAGAAAGAAGCAAGACGACACGATAAGGACCTTACTGAGCTAGAACGAAGCAAGACGACACGATAACGACCTTACTGAGCTAGAAAGAAGCAAGACGACACGATAACGACCTTACTGAGCTAGAAAGAAGTAAGAAGGCACGATAACAACCTTACTGAGCTAGAAAGAAGCAAGACGACACGATAAGGACCTTACTGAGCTAGAAAGAAGCAAGACAACACGATAACGACCTTACTGAGCTAGAAAGAAGCAAGACGACACGATAACGACCTTACTGAGCTAGAAAGAAGCAAGACGACACGATAACGACCTTACTGAGCTAGAACGCAGCAAGACGACACGATAACGACCTTACCGAGCTAGAAAGAAGCAAGACGACACGATAACGTCCTTACTGAGCTAGAAAGAAGCGAGAAGACACGATAACGACCTTACTGAGCTAGAAAGAAGCAAGAGGACACGATAACGACCTTACTGAGCTAGAAAGAAGCGAGAAGACACGATAACGACCTTACTGAGCTAGAAAGAAGCAAGACGACACGATAAGGACCTTACTGAGCTAGAAAGAAGCAAGACGATACGATAACGACCTTACTGAGCTAGAAAGAAGCAAGACGACACGATAACGACCTTACTGAGCTAGAAAGAAGTAAGAAGACACGATAACGACCTTACTGAGCTAGAAAGAAGGAAGACGACACGATAACGACCTTACTGAGCTAGAACGCAGCAAGACGACACGATAACGACCTTACTGAGCTAGAAAGAAGCAAGACGACACGATAACGTCCTTACTGAGCTAGAAAGAAGCAAGACGACACGATAACGTCCTTACTGAGCTAGAAAGAAGCAAGACGACACGATAACGACCTTACTGAGCTAGAAAGAAGCGAGAAGACACGATAACGACTTTACTGAGCTAGAAAGAAGCAAGACGACACGATAACGACCTTACTGAGCTAGAAAGAAGCAAGACGACACGATAACGACCTTACTGAGCTAGAAAGAAGCAAGACGACACGATAACGACCTTACTGAGCTAGAAAGAAGCAAGAGGACACGATAAGGACCTTACTGAGCTAGAAAGAAGCAAGACGACACGATAACGACCTTACTGAGCTAGAAAGAAGCAAGACGACACGATAACGACCTTACTGAGCTAGAAAGAAGCAAGACGACACGATAACGACCTTACTGAGCTAGAAAGAAGCAAGACGACACGATAACGACCTTACTGAGCTAGAAAGAAGCAAGACGACACGATAACGACCTTACTGAGCTAGAAAGAAGCAAGACGACACGATAAGGACCTTACTGAGCTAGAAAGAAGCAAGACGACACGATAACGACCTTACTGAGCTAGAAAGAAGCAAGACGACACGATAACGACCTTACTGAGCTAGAAAGAAGCAAGACGACACGATAAGGACCTTACTGAGCTAGAAAGAAGCAAGACGACACGATAACGACCTTACTGAGCTAGAAAGAAGCAAGACGGCACGATAAGGACCTTACTGAGCTAGAAAGAAGCAAGACGACACGATAAGGACCTTACTGAGCTAGAAAGAAGCAAGACGACACGATAACGACCTTACTGAGCTAGAAAGAAGCAAGACGACACGATAACGACCTTACTGAGCTAGAAAGAAGCAAGACGACACGATAACGACCTTACTGAGCTAGAAAGAAGCAAGACGACACGATAACGACCTTACTGAGCTAGAAAGAAGCAAGACGACACGATAACGACCTTACTGAGCTAGAAAGAAGCAAGACGACACGATAACGACCTTACTGAGCTAGAAAGAAGCAAGACGACACGATAAGGACCTTACTGAGCTAGAAAGAAGCAAGACGACACGATAAGGACCTTACTGAGCTAGAAAGAAGCAAGACGACACGATAACGACCTTACTGAGCTAGAAAGAAGCAAGACGACACGATAAGGACCTTACTGAGCTAGAAAGAAGCAAGACGACACGATAACGACCTTACTGAGCTAGAAAGAAGCAAGACGGCACGATAAGGACCTTACTGAGCTAGAAAGAAGCAAGACGACACGATAACGACCTTACTGAGCTAGAAAGAAGCAAGAGGACACGATAAGGACCTTACTCAGCTAGAAAGAAGCGAGACGACACGATAACGACCTTACTGAGCTAGAAAGAAGCAAGACCACACGATAAGGACCTTACTGAGCTAGAACGAAGCAAGACAACACGATAACGACCTTACTGAGCTAGAACGAAGCAAGACAACACGATAACGACCTTACTGAGCTAGGACGAAGCAAGACAACACGATAACGACCTTACTGAGCTAGAACGAAGCAAGACGACACGATAACGACCTTACTGAGCTAGAACGATACGACAGACAAAATACAACAGAAAGATAGAGCGAGACCCTACCCCGAGTGCCTACATAACACACGCAAAAATGTCAGCGTAGTCTTGCCATGTGTGTGTTTCATTAGTTGCTGCCTTGCCGTAGAAACATGCTGTATTTCCCACTATTATACATGTATCTATATGCATCTCTTTTATTTTATATAGGTAAGATCTCTATCCAGTCTCATAGCATAGTGATCAAACAGTATCAATATAAGCTTTAGGGCTCAATATAGCCGTGATCCAGCTGATGCACTATCAGGCTTAAAGCTCTTTCTACTCACCAGAAAAAGTGATACGTTAATACAAAATAGTGGAGCTACACGGCCTAGTTGTCAGCGAATAAAACTTCGTGATTATGCGACAAAGGATAATGATACTTTATGTACTGTCTACAATTTTCATGATAAATTACGTGGACAACAATTCGGGTCTCAATATGATTTTTTCCCCATATTTTTGAGCCAAAAAGATAGGAGACGCATTTTCGTCGAGTAGTTTGAAAAAGAATTATCGGATATTTCGTTTTGACTACCCGATCACCGTTCTACAGTCGGCATTTTGGCGAGTCACACTGTAATGGAGATAGAGAGTGAAACTCCCAACATCCCCTGGACAAAGAATACATAAGATCTGTAAGAAGTTTAAGGCTGTTGTCAAAGGAAACTAAAACTGAGCGCTACTTTAAATCGTTTATTCCATCATCAATAGGATGTTGCAATAACGTCGTCATCTTGATCGCAATCTGTGTACAGTTGAGTCGTGTCTTGCGTGTCAGGTCAGTGTGTTTTAGTAACGGAGGCATATTATTGTGCGCACTGTTAATTTTGTTTATTTATTAGTGTGTGTGTATATATACATATGTATGTGTGTGTGTGTGCGTGTGCGCGCGCTATATACATATATATCATGATTTCTGTAACTGTATTGTTAGGTATTCAATGATCAAACCAAATTTCCTTGTACAAGGACGAATAAAATTTATCTTATCTTATCTTATCTTATGTACGCAGCTAAAACTTTGAGACTATTATTGTAACCGAAAGTGATGAAACTTTGGGCACTGCCACAATTTTTAATGATTCATTTGGTGAACACATCCATGTTAGACAAAATTCAGCCTTTCATATTACGCATCTGTGATTTTCTTAGCCCCTCCCCCCACACACACACACACACACATACACACACAAAGAACAGAGACGCATTTTTGACGAGCAGAATCGAAAAGTATGATCAGAATTTTGCTCTCCGCCTTCCTTTATTTGTATTTTTTTTGCATTTTAAAAATTTTGTATACCTCTTTAACTCATTTCTCCCCAAGCAAATTTGGCCAAGTTGCTCCAGCTGGCCCAAGTAAATTTTGCAGTTTTCATGCTTTTATAGGGTGCGTTAGAAAAAAATTCATTTCTCGCTTATTTTATAATATTTTTCAATTCTATTTGTTGGAAGTGTTTATAAATGAATGCTTTATGATATTCCGTGTTGTTTTCATCATTGTTTGGGTATAAAGTTGTAATTTATAAATTAGAATTGAAACAAAAATATATAAGGTCGGGGTCAAAAACGTGGATTCCCCGTTCGCGGTACAGCTCGGCACGAATGGCGGAAACGGGGATTCCCCGTTCGCGGGGAGAAATGAGTTAATCTCATTTGAGAAATTTGCCTTAGTGTCCTTGCAGCCCAGTTACAATTGGAGCAGGCACGTCGGCGCCACAGTGCAGCGCCGGTCATTGCTGGCTTAAAATCAGCAGTAAATAAAATGTCGCAGCTCTGTAATCTCCAAGCCAACGGGGTAACTAGTTAATACAGTACATGTAGTCCTCACAGATCAACTATTCCAAGCTCCGCTGCACAGACCCACTCGACAAGTCCACACTGATCACATAGATATCTTGTGAGTCACGCCAGACTTAACCGCAGCCATTAAACTCGTGGGTCGCTATCTATCTACATGTAGTACGATCTCTCTAGCCCTTTGAAGGACTGGTCATGAATACTTTTGTAATATTCATTGTCAAGAGAGTTTTTTTTTTTTTATAGGTAATTTTGTTTTTCTCTTTGATATTTTTGTTTCGGAAAGTAAAAAATTACCACGCACTTATGGCTTAGCAGTTTTCGCTTTGTTCCAAAATCGATGATACAACATTATAGAGGGGTATTTGCCATAAATTATTATCGTATGTGACATTTTGCCGATTTTGAGGTTTTGTCATGAAAGCGGTTCTCTCACTCCTAATTTCATTAATATGTATAACTGTCACTCCTGTCGGTTAAAAACTTTTCGAGATGTGTGTTTTGTGACGTACCGTTGTAGTTGTTTCAGCCCTTCTACCGACCAAAATTCAAACCTCATTTTCTTGGAGAGGCAAAAATGCACATACAACAATATGGCAAATACCCGACGATATTAACGTGGACTAAACAATAGAATGTTATTTGGGGGGGGGGGGGGGGGGATCGCGGGGGCGTTGTGATAAAATAAGCGACACTGCCACATTCTTGCAATTTATCCTCGCACCCTATCTGGACCAGCCCTTCTCCTCCTCCCCCTCCCCGCCATCACCCTCCTGTCTGGACATGTTTCCCATGATAAAAACTAACCGTCTATGCGCTTTTGTCATTGTTATTTTCATTTTTTTGTTTTGTTTTTTGCTTCAGATCCAACGATACACAAAAGATCATAATAAACCATCGCCGACGACATCATTTTTATTACCATTGTCAAAGAATTCTAATAATAAGTCGTCTTTTACAAATTTTTTTTTTACATGAAATATTGAGGAAACTCGCTTCTGTTCGCTATTTCTTTCCGAAAAAAAAATAAATTCTACAATTTCCCCCCCCCCCCCCCCCTCCTCCTCCCCCCACCAAACATTTCTAAAGTGTTTTATTAGTAACATTTTAATTAGGCAAATTGCAGTTATGAAATACGGCACACGATCGCAATTTCTATGCACAGCGGATTCCCTGAACAGGGCCCAATTAGTGCCAAACCCAGACAGGGCCCCAAAGGAATCTTACTCGATAAGTGCTATGTAGATTTTGACCTTTCACCTGATGAGTTTCTAATAACTTGGTCGGTCCCACGGGCTGCATTGCTAGGACCGGTTTCAGAACTTGTACATGTGAATAATGCATCACTAATGACGATCAGTGAAAGGTCCAGTGATATTTCGTGCCAAGCATAAATCGCTCTGGGGTCCTTTGTACTTAGAGAAAATTAAAAGGAATAGACAAGCAGGTCTGGGATGGGTTCAGACAAACACAACGTTTCACCATTCTCTGACATCTCCCTCATCAATTTTATGTACACGACCAAAACAACGGAGTTCGGCCACAAATACAACAACATCAACATCAACAACAATTACAACACAACTACACTTACCAAATCTACAACAAATGTTGCAGAAACAAAGCCCAGACGTTATTTTACCATAATATTATTTTATCAACACACTGATATTATAACGAAAACACAATTATATTTCAGTTTGCATAATTATGTATTATGAGAAGAATACTTAGAATTCCACGGACTGCCAGGAAGACAAACGAGGAAGTGTTGAGACAAGCAGATGAAAAGAGGACACTCGTAAACAAGGTCAGAAAAAGACAGGGAACATTCGTTGCACATGTAATGAGAAGACGAGGACTAGAACATTTAGTAACAACAGGGAAACTTAATAGAAGAAGAAGCCGAGGACGACAACGCATAAAGATGCAGGACGACCTAAAGGCCTGGCTAGGAATGCACACACCACCAACGACGTCATCAGGGCTACAGAAGATCGTGAGAGATGGAGGGTCATGATCGCCAACGCCTGCCGCCAGGGGACTTAATGAGGATGATCTAAACTTAATTATTGTGATTACCGGGTATTTTAAACTAGTAGGGAACTCGCGACTTCGCGGAGCAAGGACAAAAATAGGATTTTTACCCACCCTTAACTCTCTTTAGTCTTGTTTTGATCAGCGTGTGTTTTCTCCCCTCCCCTCAACCCCCATTCTCCATCCGCCTTGCCCCCCCCCCCCCCATCTTATATTTATCATATAAAAAAAATAGTGGTGGGAGTAATTCATTTTAGTGCAATTTTGACCCTTTTTTTGCTCAGCGCTACAGCCTGAATGACAGTTTCAACAATTATAAAGTTAATTTTCCTAAGTGTCAACGAATCCAGTCCAGTCGCTTTTGTGCCGACCGATTATGTTGATTCAAGTTTCAGGTGTTTTTAAATAAAAAGTTGTAAAAATATAAAATACAATGATCTCTGTTTTGGCTCCCTGTATTAAAGCCCATCGCACCCAAAACGATGTATTACTACGCGTTCAGTTCGGTGCCGGCAATTTCCCTACCAGAAATGAGTGCGCTCTGGTGTGCATGAAATCTGTAGTAAGACCGTAGAATAATTATGGGAAGCTTTCTAGACCAAAAAGAGAGAGAGAGACAAGGAACGGTGGGTTCACAGGTTTATCCCGGTAATGCCGGGAACTTCATCTAATTATTATTTAAAAAAAAAATAGTGGCGGGAGTAATTCATTGTGGTGCAATTTTGGTTCTATTTTTTTTGCTCGACGCTAGAGCCTGAACGACAGTTTTAAGAATTATAAAATTAATTTTCTTGAGTGTCACCTAATCCAGTCCAATCGCTTTTATATCGACCGACTGTGTTGATTCAAGTTTCAGGTATTTTTAAATAAAAAGTTGTAAACATATAAAATACAATGATCTTTGTTTTGGCTCCCTGTAGTAAGCCCATCGCACCCAAAACGATGTATTAATACGCGTTCAGTTCGGTGCCGGCACTTTCCCTACCAGAAATGAATGCGCTCTGGTGCGCCTGAAATCTGTAGTAAGACCAGATTATGGAAAGCTTTCTAGACTGAAAAAGAGAGACAGATGGAACGGCAGGTTCACAGGTTTATCCCGTATAATGCCGGGAACTTCATCTAGTCTAATTAAAAAACTAATTTCAAAGTGAGCGCGTGTCAAATACAGTCTGCCATGCACTGGGGCTTATGGAAGGGAGCCAAAAACGAAAAAAAAAACAAAAAAAAAAACAAATTTCAGTGTATTTTACCGTCATAATAAATTTAGTGTAAAGGATTGCCTTAAACTTCTGGGAACGCAGGAGTTCGATACAAAAGTGATTGAGTTTAGATTATTTGACAGGAAATGAAATTAATTTATAATTATTTTTTTTTTGTAACTGTAGTTCAGGTTGTAGTGTTGAGAGCTAAAACAAAAACAAAAAAGCCAAATTGCATCACAATGAAATATGTCCACAATTAATTTTTGCATCATAAAGATGTCGTTTTAATGATGTACACTTTATTTAGCTGAACATAATTAACTCTGGTCGATAAAATAATATTATGGTAAAATAGATTTAACTTTGTGTCAATTATCCCAAATATCATAATCATTTATTAATGAAATTCGAATGGGATGCAATTTATTATTGCAGGAAATCATTAACAAAAATGCTGTTTTCAATTTCCTGTATAATTATTGTTTTTGAGGCAGGATTGCATCAAAATGACATTATTATTCTCAATCATCAGGAACTCGTTTCTTTCTGTCTATCATGCATGACATAATGACAGTGACGTATCGATATGACGTCATCGGGAACGATTTGGAGGAATTGTGAAATTTTTTTGTGCCGCCACACAGTCGCCCACCCTTCGTTTCAGGCATCGACCCCGACACGGGTGCAATGGGATAACTGCAAAAGGTGGGCCATGGGATATACCGATTACTTACAGAATACTCTGTAATTGTTCTGTCCGGTGTACCTTTAAAAGTTTCAGCCTATGGTTTTTTTTTCTTCCTGTTTTAAAATTTGGTTGACATTCAAATTCTGCTCACCCTGTTTTCAATCCAAGCTTTCACCATGAGATCTTTTTTAAACACTTTTTTTTTTGCCACAAGCTTAACTGGTTTTATTTCCCTTATAAAGTGATGGAATAAGCGTCAATGTGGCATTTCGTATTATGTGAAGACTTATCACTACATGATCCATTATAATGCGGCTGTTCCCTGGGTATTTAACTCTTTGATAGCAATGTTAAGGAACATTCTCTGAAATACGCTGAGGGGTATTTGCGATATTGTTGTATACGACATTTTGCCCACTTTGAGATTTTGTCATATGTCATGAAAGTGGTTCTCTCACTCTTATTTTCATAATGTATACCCGTCATTCCAGTCAGTTAAAAACTTTTCAAGAGATGTATTTGTGACCAAATTTTTTCTGCGTTTTAGCCCTTTTGCCGACCAAATTTCAGTCCTCATTTTCTCGAAAAGGCAAAAAATGCACATACAACAATATGGCAAATATCAGAAGGAAACTCGTTTATTGACAAATACGGGAATGTTATCTTGATTATAATGCTACACATGTTTCTCCATCTCATGATTTTATTGATTCTTATTTCCATATCATTATGCAAATTGCGTGAGATCAATGCCCCGGATATTACAATTATGTTTTTTGAACTCTTTCCGCCTTGTCAACCCCACGCCCACTCGGACACAACATGAATAAAGGGCTTGTACATCAAGGACAAAATTAGTTATGTAGGTTTTACAAGGAAAAGGTTGCTGTGCTTTGGTTAACTGCCGATCTTTGTGTGATACAGTTCAATAGGCTTCACCAATTTTACTAAAAATTCCCAAATTCTGTGACCTTAACCTTGCTCTTAGGTGAGACAAACATTGCATTTCGTACTAGTCGGTTGATATGAGTAGTCTGAGCTTTACCCATGGCCAGTTGTTTGCCTTACCATCTCCACCCACCTCTATCTGATGGCTGACCTACATTCAACTAGCTGGGTTTTCCCCAAAATCTTGTTTTCTACTTAGTGTATTATGTGTATGTGTATGTGTGTGCATGAGAGCGAGAGAAAAAAAAAAGGAGAGGGAGACAGAAAGAAAGACACACAAAACGAGACAACACTAGTAAAATATCGTCAAAATTGTCAGTAGGTTACGCTTTTACGAGGAACACACGAGACTGAACAGAGTACCGCTAATGTGCCTGAAGTCTAAGACGTATTCTGTGTGTTCCTGTGAGATTTCATACTTAACTAGGTAGTTGACGGCAAGAACCATTGCCGTCTATTATTTTCTTCCACGGAAATGTGAGGTTTTTTGTCCGATCACCCATAAGCCTACCTGTCTGACATTGGCTGTGTCCCATCTCAGGCCTTTCATGCTCTGCTCATGCGTGTCCTCCACACCTCTGAACTGTTTCCTGATGTAGTCCTCGTCTGGAACACATTGGGACATTTGATGATATTTTCACTATTGCCAAGAATGTCAAGCTCCAAATTCTAGTCAAAGAGAATCAATAGACTTGTTCATTTTCTTTGTAGTTTCTTTTCTCTTTTACATCTAGTCTTATCTCAGCCTATTTCTGGTTGTTCAAAGACTTCAAAGAATCGTAACAACAACAACAACAATAAGGATCATAATATGTGAGTGTGCATGAGAAAACCAGGCTTAAGTCGGCAACATGACATTTTGAGTTCTGTACATATAATAAAAGACAAGACATTTCTGATAAATTGAAGCCAGTGACCCCCCCCCCCCCCTAAAACAAGATTTTGAGAAAACGGCATTTAATCCTATAAGTGGCAATAGCTAATTGACCAAGTAATATTGGAGAGATTGCTGTTAGGGGATCGTAATCTAATAACTAAGCAATTATATAGATCATAGTGAGTAGTGTTCACTGCTCATCTACAGTTTACCCTGTAACATGCCACTGTCCCCTAGCAACAGCCAAGTCGGAATTTTTTAGATCTTGTTAGGAGACCGTAGTGTAATTACGAAGCCGTTATAGAGATCATAGTGATTAGTGTTCACTGCTCGTCTACAGTTTAACATGTAACATGCCATGGTCCCCTAAACAACAGCCAAGTTGGAAGTTTGTGTCGGACCCATTATTTTCACTTCAAAGCCGTTTTTCTCAAAGTCAGCTCTCCCGACTTATGCCGGTGTAGCAGGCCAGACTATACCTCCGCCAGACTATACCCGGGGTTAAACTGGGCTAGGCCAGTTTATACCCCGGGGTATACTTTGGGCTAGGCCAGACTATACCCCCCCAGTCCAGATTATACCCCCTACTTTTTTTTTTAAAAAACAAGTCAAGACCACAGTTTATTTCAACTTTGGTTTAAATTGTTCATTATCACTGTCACCAGGTATCATATTGAAGCATACATTCTTGACTCTTGTAAATTATGATACCTTTAAGATAAAATAAACATTGATATGCAAAAGGTTTGAAAACCCATTCAAATTGATATAATTGGACTTTTAACACTAATTTTACTTGTGTCCGTTGGTATTATTATTGTTTTTGTTTTTTTAATAATTAGTTGTCCATGACTTAAACATATATTGTATTTTTTTTTTGTTTGGCACCACTAACATATACTTAGTGGCATGGTATAAAATAATTATTAGACTCATAAGTGTAACGTTATCTGAATTTTATTTTAGCTTTTGAAAATCAGAAATGTGCTTGATATGTCAGAACAATTAGATCTACATATAAAGTTACAATAATGCAGAGAGAAAAGGCTGGGAAAGAACACACAGAGAAAACAACAACTACATTTTAAGAGCCCAACTGACAGATGGTGCAATTCCATCATCTAACAAAAATTAAATACTTCACACAAAACTAAATACATCTAAAATTGTTTCACATGATGAACTAACTTAACCTGCCCTGATCCACTTGAAACGTTACAGAATGCTAACCAGTAATGTATGGTGCAATTCCATCATCTAACAAAAATTAAATACTTCACACAAAACTAAATACATCTAAAATTGTTTCACATGATGAACTAACTTAACCTGCCCTGATCCACTTGAAACGTTACAGAATGCTAACCAGTAATGTACAGTAGTAAAAATAAGAACACGAAATCATCTTATTTACTCTTGAAAATAAATAGAATATAATCAATATCAGAATCATCATCATCATCTTGGAATATTATAAAGATAAGAGGGAATGTAAAAATGACCTACACATCATTCTAGAATCTATAAGCAGCAAAGTGTGTGTACCAACTACATGTATATATGTAAAATATGTATTAAATCTTTTCAAGTATTCAAGCAGAACTGGACAGAAAGCTTTAGTAGAGGAGCTTTGATAGTCGTGAAAACTGACATATTAAATCCACTGAGACAACTGTGCATTGTTATGATTGTAGAAAGTAATTACAGTATGTCACGGCAAAAATTCGATGGATCATGTTGCGATAATATTTCTTGTTAGTAAAAAAATTGATAGCTTATTTATAGAAAGGTATACGTTTCATGTAGCTGATTGTTTGAGGCACTGGATTAGTTTGCGGGGCATTTGAAGGATTGCAATTATGTGTTATAGTGAATAAAGGTATGTCACTTGTGGGTGAAATAAAATTTTAAAAACTTAATGTTGTATCCTTGAATATTTTGCCTGAATATGGGAGTATGATCTGGACTGGTGGAATATAGTTTGGCCTACACAACACAGTTTATTTCAATCATAGTTTAATTCATTTTTTTATCACTGTCAACGGGCACCACAGTAATACATACATAGGCCTACACACATTCTTGACTTCCGTAAATCATAGTACAATTGAGAGGAAAAAACTTGCATTATTATGTATTGATATGCTATGGGGTCAATATCCATTCAAACTGATATAATTCAACTTTAACCCTCATTTCACTCACGTTCGTTGTCATGTTGTAGTTGTTTTTGTAGTTGGTTGCCCATGAATGAAATTTGCACTGTATTGTTTGTTTGGCACTGACATACACTTAGTCGCAATGGATGAAATAATTAACACACATAAAAATAAAGTTATTTTTGGCGTATTTTTGTGCGCGAATACACAGTTGTTAAATCCTCTGGCAAGGGACGTGTCAAGCTTAGGAAGGTAAAGACGGACAATTGTACAAGGTCTTTTTTAAAAAAATTTTTATTTCACTCGCGAGTGACAAACCCTTATTCACTATAACACGTAAGTTCAATCTTTCAAATGCCTAATCCAGTGTTTAGATAGATTCTAGAATGATTTGCAGGCCTACACTGCCGTTTTTACACTCCCTCTTATATTTTTGTATCATTCCAAGATGATGATGATGATGATGCTGATATTGATATTTCTCTATTTTCAAGAGTAAATAAGATGATTTCGTGTTCTTTTTGTTATTATTGTATACTAGATGACCTACCGGGCATTGCCCAGAATAAACAGCCTGAAATAAACTGTGGTCTTGGCTTGTTTTAAAAAAAAAGTAGGGGGTATAATCTGGACGGGGGGGGGGGGGTATAGTCTGGCCTAGCTCAAAGTAACACCGGGGTATAAACTGGCCTAGCCCAGAATATACCCCGGGGTATATTCTGGGCTAGGCCAGTTTAACCCCGGGTATAGTCTGGGCGGGGGGTATACTTTGGCCTGTTACAGGGTTTTCTCATGCACACTTACATATGAGTGGAAAAATGTTGTGCCAGACGTCAAGTTGTGATCATTTACAATCCGTCACAATTTATCAGGTTCCTACCAGAGCAACACAACTCATAGCATCAGTGAATCACTCAAGGACAGATCTCTCTTACCTTTCAGGGCATGAAGCCAGAACCCTGTCAGTACATGCTCAATTCTTGCATAGCTCTCAAAGTGGATCTCGTCCCTTTCCTGAGAAATCGAATTGATAACGGAGATACAGAACAAGTTTAAAAATCAAACGTGGACATTCTTATTCACCTGTTGTGCTTAAAGAATAGTTCATTCGTTCAAAAACAGCAGCAATGACATCACCAGTACCACCAATAAAACAACGACAACAACTCCGATCTTAGTTCTCATTTGTTCCATTTCCACTTTTTGCACAGCTGAGAATTTCGTCGTTTAACGTTTGATTATAATGGTTAGAACAAATCTGTGAAACAGCATCATAAATATAAACAAGTGTCAAAGTGTGCTTTTGTTACATCTCTTCTACGTATACTAAAGATCTTTCGTTTTTTTTTGCTTCAGAAAATGGAAATCGAACAAACAAGAATTGACATCGCAAACTATTGTTAAAAGAGCACTCGAATATCAATAGGATTTGAACCCCACACCAATGGAAACAACGAAGAACCATTCACTGACTGTATCAAAACTTACACTGAGAACAGAGTGAAGACGAAACACGGTCTTCGGGTCCTCATTGTCATCTGTCAGCGAGATGGCGTGGTTGGCGTCGATACACAAGTACTTCCGGGTGGTCATGTGACGCAATCTGACCTGTTGCTCCCAGCGAATGATCTCACCTGTCATATCAAATAGTTTTGAAAAGACATTAAAAAAAAAAATGAACAAAAGAACGCACTCGGCCATTCACTCTCCCAGCCCCTTGCTGCCTTGTTAAGTGTATCCATTTACTTAGAATGATATAATATATCTTTACTTTTTGTAAATTTCCTATACATGAAATAGTCCACACGAATTAATGTAGTTCCCTATCGTGCATCGATGACGGAAAATTTATGAATATACAACGGGAATGCTTTCCAGATTGGAAATCAACCTTTATTAATTCGGGGTAATAATTGAAACGGACTTTTCTGTCAAGAAAACAATGGACACACTTTCCAGGAAATGCGTCAAGAAATTTGAAGTGACCAAAATTTGAATCGTTCAGTATTTCTTCTTCCCTGTCAAGGTCTTAATGGTTAGACAGTGGGAAGCGTTCAGGTGGGTCTCTCACTCAATATAAATGATTTGAAGAATACAGTAGTGTTGATTTGGATGGAACAAGCAAGATTCTCCCGTCACGTCCTGATTTTCTTGTTTCCCAGAAATAAATGCACTTATTAAGCAAAATCCCGAAGCGCGGAGGGGAGAAAGTGAAGAAAAAAAATAAAAGAAATAAAGAGGGAACGAGAGAGAGAGAGAGAGAAAGAGGAGAGAGAAAGAAAGAGGAGAGAGAGAGAGAAAGAGGAAAGAGAGAGAAAGAGGAGAGGAGGAGAGAGAGAGAAAGAGGAGAGAGAGAAAGAGGAGAGGAAGAGAGAGAGGAGAGAGAGAGAGAGAGAGAGAGAGAGAGAGAGAAAGAGAGAGAGAGAGAGAGAGAGAGAGAGAGAGAGGGGGGGGGGGAAAGAGCAACATGATGGATAATTCTCAAAGCCCGCTTGACAAGTCTGAGAGTTTGAATCTGAGTTTAAAAAAAAGAGGTCGACACGATAACGACCATATAGCACTAGGAAGAAGACAGACAATAGACAGAATTTAAAGCAGAATTGGTAAAACATAGAAAGACCCTACCAGAAGTGTCCACCAAGGACCCGCCTATGTCTAGACTCCATCCACCCAGCACAAAAAAGCGTCAACCCAACCCATCCAAAGTAAAAACCCACCAACAAACAGACTAGTAAACCCACCATACAAGATGCTGGTCTCTGCCTCGATCTGCCAGAATGTGTTGCCAGAGGAAGGGGGAGACAACGTCCGTGGCTTATGTTGGTCCATGACCCGGATGCGGAAGTGCACTGAAATGTGAGGAGAACCAAAAAACTTGAAATCACAGTAGACTTGTCATAACATGTCAAATATCGCTTACGAGACTGGCTCTCTCTCGCTCTCCCCCAGGACAGTAGTAATAAACAGCCGTTCTTCAATATAATAGCAAGCATCGACACTTATAGACACAATTATTTAAAAAAAAACGGAGCTAGGAGTTTGGGTTGTATGACATGCCATGTCGATAATGCCTGTATTGTGCCTCGCACATTTCACTGACGAGAAGTCTAACACTGTTAGAGTTTGAGTTTAGGGAAAACACATTGACACGACAGCGGTCACATTAATTTGCTGGGGAAAAAACAAGACAGTAAACAGAATAATATAAAAGAAGGATGGAACAGAAAGAGACCCTACATACATGAGCCTCACACTAGCCACGCGCTTGGAATGTCAAAAACGGGCACTCAGCATGAATCGATAATGGAAAAAGAAATTATAGACAGCCTGGTGCACCCTGATGGTATGTTCTAATTAGATTATAGTGATAGTAATCAGTATTTAAAATCATTCATTGTTTTGCATAAATTCAGCTCAGTACAGTCAGTAAGTTAATGGATAACTTTCTCATACTCCATTAAAAAAAAAAAAAGACAGGTGCTATAGTAAACAATCATGATGTTTTTATTGGCCATTTTGGATTCAGATGTGGATCTAATATTGGTGTCAGTTGCTGTTAATCCCAACAGCGCATGAAGGCAGGAAAATGAATAATCCACTGTACACAGAATTATTGTGCGTCAAGACATACACGGCCTGAATTAGATAATGACGATTGTTTTCGCCCCACTAGAGTTAAACAATTTGTTCGCTATACTCACTATAGTGTAGCCGCCCGACAAAATGAGGCACATTTCGAGAAAATCGGTAAAAGGCATCATAGGGTCAATTTTATCATTTTTGCGTTTTCAGTATTTTTGAAAAGTTTAATCTCTTTACTCTTCCCTTTCCAAATGATAATCCTGTTTGAGAAGAGTAAATGCCTCAAAACTGACTTTGGATCGAGACATCATCAATAATTTTGACCAAAACCTGAAACTTTAAAAGCAATTTTCTCAAAACTGTGGTTCTGTCACTTCCTGCCTTTGAGAGGTCATATCTTCTCGGCTAACTAAATTACAGCAACATTTTTTTTTACCAAAAGAAAGGGCTTTGAATGACCTATTTGGTGATACCAATATCTCCATACCACCAAAATGCAGGAAGTGCCTCATTTTGTCGTGTGCCTACACATAATTATTATGATAATGATATTGAAATTCGTACTGAATTTTATAGGGCTAACAAAATTGACGGTGGTAATGTGATTCTGCACAACAACAATAAAAAATGGCAGTAATGATAAAGTTAAAATCGGAATATGAAGTGTAAGAAAACCAATAAAACTGTCATATTGGGACAAACCAATCGGATTACAACTTAATCATTATGTACAGCAATTAATTTGGCTCATTCGTGTTTGGTAGTATAAAAAGCCTGGTTCAAAGGGTTTGAATTTGAGTTTAACGGCGCCTTGGCACGATAACGGCCATTTTGCGCCTCTCACGGTTTTTTCGCTCTCTCTCTCTCTGGGCTAGCTTGCAGCCCTCTGGTCTGTTTCAGAGAAGTGTGTTTTCAGGTGTGTTTTTTTTTCTGCGCGTCTTTTTCACTCAGTGAGCACGCGTGTTTCTTTCTTTCTTTTTTTTTTTTGACATAAAAATCACTCCTATTTTCATTATGAGTGTTCACATGTAAGTGTATTTCGAGTGCTTTTGCCATATTTTGCCGATTTTGAGGTTTTGTCATGAACGTGGTTCTCTCACTCCTACATTCATTACAATGTCATTCCAATCGGTTACAAAATTCTCGAGGTAACTATGTGCTTGTGACGTAATGTTGTCCTCTGATTTTACACAACACTTAAATGTTTCGATCCTCACCTTCTCGAAAAGACAAAAAATGCACATACGACAAAATGGAAAATACCCGACAATTTTGTTATATATGTAACTTTTCGAAAGAAAAACATGCTCGTCAAAAACACGCGCAAAAAATACACGCTTAATTGGAACAAGCTTTAACGGTACGTTTCTAAATAAAATGTCTCCATACGGGACACACAAACGTCAATATTTGTATGCACTTTTGCAGCTGGCTACAGAATCATCACCATTACCATCCTCATCATCATCATCATCACCATTTTTAACAACCACCCCCCTCCCTCACCAGGTCACTAGCCTCATCATCATAAAAAACATTACCCCCAGCTGACTAAGCAAGATCTGCCCCGAGAAATTCAGTTCAGTAATTCATAAAAACAAAATTGTAGTCAGCCATCCGTGAGAAATATGCAAATTACCGCCATTCATTCAGGGGGGAACAACACACGTTAGTCACTGAGCAGCGGCCGTTCGCCGTGCCAGTTGGTAGGCAGAATGAACCATCGCACAAACTGTTGGTAATTGACCTCGGTATTTTACATTATAAACAATAGTTGAGCAGTGAACATAACCCAGTATTAATTACCCAAGTTTTGCTTGTTAGTAGACTCCCGTCCCATGACAACAGCCAGACTAACCCTTTGACTACTGACGTTGTGAGAGCTAAATTTTCTCAGATCTGGTTACGAAGATTCACTTATTTGAATTACTTTAAATAGTGAATATTATGAATCCAAATCAGGATAATGACCTGTATTTAGAAGCTAAGGATGGCTATCCAAACTCTGTATTTGTTAGGGCAGTCAAGGCTGGACATTGTTCTTTCCGTATTGATAAGGTTAAACATTTCTTGTACTTAAAGCCACCTTGGAATGTTACACTGACGTTTCACCGGGTCAAGTCTGTTTAAGACCTCACCAGGAGAAATCACATAGCGACATTAGTTCCCTCGTTAAGTACTTTGTGTGGCAAAATATTCCAAACAAATGTGGAACTTTACCGTGCATTCATGACAGAAAATTTACGAATACTAGCCGACCCGAAAAAATGCTGGACAGCCTGACAGAATGGATGAACATCAGAAAACCATCGGAAATGCTGAAAGAGACAAGCTACAGAGAGGGTTGGAGGTCCATGATCGCCCACGCCAGTCGGCAAGGCACCTGAGAGAGAGAGAGCCGATCCAAGCAAGATAAATCTTGCAAATCTACCATGTACCAAGCCAACTTCTATCTAGATCTAAGCTACATAAAAAGGCAATTAAATTCGATGCAATGACTAACAGACCTTACTTTTACGCCACCATTTCACATAGAAATATACAGATAAGATGTGATTACGCTGATTTTAGACTGCCAGTGTGTAAAGAGAGGTCAAGGCGAAGTTTTCGCTGCTTACTTCACCCTCTAGCTCAATTATAGAAACAAAATACAACAGTAATGCTTTCCACACGGGAATTCAATCTTTTCAATTCCGAAAATGAAGGAAATAATGTTTTGTCAAAAAAAGCAACCGACAAATTTTCCAAGCAAATAAAGTCATGAAAAATTGAAGAGACCGAAGTTTGAATATTTCAGTATTTTTGCTTCTCTGGCATGCTTTGAATGAGCAGACAGTGGACAGTTCACTGTTATCTCAGGGATTTAAACAAGTGTGATATATGAGGTTTGGATGTCAAACGGGACATCGCCCACTAGTGACACTGAAATAGATCTAAGTCTGTTTCACTAGATTCGGACGCGCTGGTTTGAGTTCGAGTTTGAGGAAAGCATGTCGACCTGACAATGGCCACACTGTGCCAGGAAGAAGCAACACAATAGACAGAATAATAACAGAATGATCGGACAGAAGAAGACCCTACTGGAATCGCCCACCAATCACCAGCTCGGGCGCGCTAAACCTGTCTTGAGTTAGTTGGTGGAAAGAGAGATCTCACGATCTGGGTCGAAACGGACGCAAAGCCGACTCGATTCAGCGCGCCATCGGCCTCATACGGAAGCCGTACAGGGTAAAACATTTCTTTACGAATGTTCTGTAGCGCATCGGAGTATTACAGAAACACTAGCCAATACCGCCAAGAGTATCATCTTGCAATTTTTGAACCCGCTGATTGCTCAGCCTACCAACCTCTTCCAATTCACATTCAGTATCGTAACATTAGCTCGTTCCTACCACCTCAACCATTTCCTTATAATACAATATGTGCTAAAATTAATTTCCCTGCACTGAATGGCAACCACGGACAGGACAGGAAAAAGAACACGAGGACGACCGGGAAGAAGATGGCAGGATGATGTTAAAAAGAGAGGGGGAACAACATGGATGAGGAAGACATCAGACAGAAAGGAATGGAAGACATTGTCGAGGGGTTACATTCTGTAGTGTTGTTGTTTTTTCGTTTTTTTCCATGAAAAAGATTGTTTGCCGAAATATCGGCCATTTTCTGTCTTCTCTTTGAGTTTGCGTTTCATTATATTGTTTGGGTATTATTTTTTACTCGAGGCTTTGCTACATGCAACGTTTTCTTTGTGCCAAATTTTGACTTTGGTCCTGCATTGGATGGACAATGCCAAGGTGAAAGGCATGAAAATTTATTTCCAGACGCAAAATCCTCTTGACATGTACACTATTGTTGTACAGATAACACTTTCCTAGACACACTGTTTACTTTACTTTCTCACCCCTCTTCCCTTTCGGGAATATGAATTTGCCCATCCTTATTAATTATGAGAACAAAGATATTCAAGTCAACACTCTATACGAGAGGCTTGAGATCTCTAACATCATGATCGTATCATCTTGTCATGATCCTAATATTGTACAAAATAATATTAGCAGTGTTACAGTTCAGTGGGCTATGACTGTCATCTGTACAGAACTTATTACTATTGTCAGGACTCACATGTATATCCAGAATAGTACTTATGCACATGCGTAGGTGTGTGTGCGAGTGAAGTAACACGCTGGTTAGGGTGTTCTGCCTCCCGATGCGAGCGGAACGTGTGCATTGTTACAACTAGCTTAAGTTCCCATTCTACGAACGGAAATGCGGATCATTTGTGACATAAACCTTGGCCGGCTGTAGAAGGAATGGCATGCAGACAGCAATTTAAAGTGCAGAGCTGAAAACTGAACAATAGATGAAAGATCCACAGAGGAATAGGCAGACTGAAAAAGGGCAAATCAAAAACAGACAGACTAAAGCTGGAATTACATCTGACGTTTTGGGGCCACATGTAAATGTAATTTTAAAAAAATGTTTTAACTACGTGTCTTACAATAGCCGCTGTATTCTGTAAAACTTCGACCGAAATACGGACCGACTGTGACATCAAGGTGGACAGGTTGTGAAAGTGATAGCGTACAGTGAGGCATTTAAAATTAGCTCACTGGATCTCAACGGGGACAGCACAAAACTGCCACTGCGATGAACAAACTTCTCTGCACAGTGAACGTTAGCTTAAATCCAAAGTTACGATGTGGCAAAATGAATTAAAGTTTGTATGTGGTAAAGTTTACAGAGTTTCGTACAAAAGACAGTACGGAAAGAATACAATCTTCTCTTACTTTATTTAAAGCCTTGTTGCGACCTCACAGATTCATTCATTCTATTTCTCGTTCTCTCTCTCTCTGTTTTTCATAATATTTTTGATTAAATCCTGTCTAAAAACTTTCCCAAAAGCCTAATGAAGCGAGTGCTATTGCATTGTTGTCTACTCTGGCGAATGGTGAAAGAAAGGCTCCACTGAGAGCAACACCCCAATGTTTTGCAAGAGTTAGAGGTTTTGGTTTAATGTCAACACTCTGTATGTTATAAATCAGGCCGGTCACACGCTTGCTGGCCGGCAGGTAAAACTACAATTATCTGTCATGGATGTGTGACGACAAATATCTGATTTTGCCGTGAAAATGGTAGTCTGGCCGTGTAACCAGCATCTTTCAATCCTTCTCTGCATAGTATGTTTTTTATTATTAATTGCAGTCAAATGAAATATTGGTATTCTGGAATTTGCCCCAAAACTGATGTGTCCAGAAATTTAATCGTCAACAACCGAAGCTGTACATACACAAAGGTTCATCATTTTTAGTCACCTAGTCACGGAGTTTTAAGTACATAGATGTTAATCCTCTAGCTTCAGTGTATTTGTCGATGATGACGACCACGATGATGATGCTGATGGTGAGAATGATGATGATGGCGATGATGATGGTGATGTTGGCGGTGGTGGTGATGATGGTGATGATGATGATGATGATGATGATGATGTTGGTCGTGGTGGTGATGATGGTGATGATGATGATGATGCCAAAGGAGAAAAAGTTGTATTTCGTAAAGTTTTCGTCAGCAACAAATTACAATAAAATTAGACAATGAAAACAGCTTTTTCTGTTTATGTTTTTCTTCTTTCTCTTAATTTATTTTGGCAAAAAGAGCCACCAGCCTTTATTCTCCATTGCCTAACCACAGAATGTCCTCTTTTCTCATTTTTTAATATCTTGAACTAAAACCTTAGTTTCTGAATCAAAATTCAAGTAAATGTCACTTTTGAACAAAGCTCAATTCAATCAATGAAAAGTAAGGAAGATGTTAGTCATAAGACAAAGTGGTGGCAAAAGTACAAACGTGTTTATCAGCGTTCCACAGCATCAAAAAGTGCATCTTAAATGCGCAAACACTACCAAACTACAAGACAAATGCGTTATGTCCATGCACTAAAAAAGCCCATCTGACGAAATTCTTTTCAGACTACCGCCGACCGTGAAGCAAATCTAAGAATCATTGAAACTAGTTTTTCCCATCGCCACGGAACTTAACACAAATAAATCACCCCAGAACGTGGAAAAAAGAGGTAGATTTAAATAACTTCTTGTCACATTTAAGTTCAAGAGTCTTGGGAGTTTTTCGAATAATTAATGACACTGAACTCCCTTCCGCTGAATTCTGTTGAATCTGAAGTACCATTAAAAGTCTTCTATTTTGGAGCGCCCTCATTTGCAATACTATAACATTCTTTTTTGTCAATGATTCACTTCCGGATAATTTCCTTCAGAGGCGACTAGTTCTCACACTGCCCTCTCTGGAAGACCGTGATCAGTAATATGTGAGTGTGCATGAGAAAACTCATAATATGTCGAAAGAGCTGATTTTGAGAAAAACGGCTTTGAAGTGAAAATATGGGTCCGACACAAACTTCCAACTTGGCTGTTGCTTAGGGGACCGTGGCATGTTGCAGGGTAAACTGTAGACGAGCAGTGAACACTACTCACTATGATCTCTATAAAGGCTTAGTTATTAGACTACGATCTCCTAACAAGATCCAAAAACTTCCGACTTGGCTGTTGTTTAGGGGACCATGGTATGTTACAGGGTAAACTGTAGATGAGCAGTGAACACTACTCAGTATGATATCTATAATGGCTTAGTTATTAGACTACGGTCTCCTAACAGCAATCGCTCCAATATTAATGGGTCAATTAGCTATTGCACTTATAGGATTAAATGCCGTTTTCTCAAAATCTTGTTTTAGGGGGATCACTGACTTCAATTTATCAGAAATGTCTTGTCTTTTATTATGTGTACAGAACTCAAAAGGTCATGTTGCCGACTTATTGTGGGTTTTCTCATGCACACTCACATATGGCTAAACATGGAAGCTTAAAAAAGGTAGAAAAAGTGCCAGACTGCTGGAATTTTAGCAAAGAATAATTATTTAGCAGTGTGATTTTCAAGGATTTTTTAACCCTGTGTTTTTTCGCTTGGACGGCCTATAGAGATACGTCAGTTAATTGAAACAGTCAACTGAGACGAAAGGCAAAGACAAAAATAATAACACACTTCTAAATTGAAAGTTTAAATTCTATGCCAAAAGCCACAAGCTATAAAATGACGTGAATAAGTTCACTGAGCACCACAGGATAATTCCAGATTTTTAAATTTTTTTTTGGAACACACTGACTAAATCGCCTGTAATCAGCCAAGTAATAGATATTTCCCCACGGCAGATGTCCGAACTAAAAAAATATGCCAAACTGAAACTAATAATGCGAAGTGGGAATAGGTTTTGAAATACGTCTAAAAATCCTACTACTATTTTGGAGTGTGTACGACTACAGTAAAAAAAAAACAACAACAAACTCCTGCAGAGTTAACCCAAAAACATTTTTCAGACATCTTAAATTTATCATGGCGCCATCATTTACATTTTTCATACAGTAAACCTCCACAAATATAGTCCCAAACAATAAAAAAAAATAAAAAAATGAATACATATTTCCCCCCAGTAAATTTGCCAGTCTCATATGAATTTTCTATTCTAAACTCGAACGAGTAATCAAACAACATTAACCTGTTGTCGCCGAATAACATGCCAACCATAGAAATGGGGGAAAAAATTCATTAAAATGATTTAAAGATAGATTAAATGACAGCAAAAACCACATGGTATGAACTGGCAGTGCTGCAAAAAAGAGGTTAGTATTAGTATTAGTTAAGTTAAAGGTTAAAAACTTCTAAGCAAAGCATACCGTCTTGGATAAGCTGACCTGAAAGGGCAAGGCAAAGAATTCAATGAAGCTGTATGTTGTGTATCAAATGTCAGTTTAAGATTAAGGTAATTACACTACAGATAGAATGGCGTAAATAATCCATGACAAAAGGTGTGCTCTTTTTGATGGGATCCCGACTTTAAGAATATGATTACGAAAAAAATAATCTATGACAAAAGGTATGCCCTGTTTGATGGACTTATGGCTGTGAGAATATGATTACAAAAAAACGTTATGTTTACAAAATAGATGAATAAATAGATATTGAATAGATAAATAAATAAATCATGATGAATAGATAAATAAATAAATCATAATGAATAGATAAATAAATAAATCATAAATGAACAGATAAATAAATAAATCATAATGAATAGATAGATAAATAAATCATAATGAATAGATAAATAAATAAATCATAATGAATAGATAAATAAATAAATCATAAATAAATAATAAGCGAATAAATAAATGATAAAGATAAATAAATAAATAACTAACTAAATGAAAAAAGTAATATTTTTTTTTCAAATATATTATATAATAAACACAAATTTATAAATTATTAGAAGCAATACATAAATAAACGAACAGACTAATAGAAAAATACATCCAAAAGGATTGTCTCCTGATAGGGAAACAAGGAATAAAACGTTTATGGCAAGTTAGTAAACAGACAGTAGGCACGGGGGCAGGGGAGATAGAAAGGTATTGGATAGCGCACAAACTGAGTGGAAACACTTCATAAACACTACAAACATGAGCGTATCACGTCATTATGACGTAATTACTTACATCCTAATAACGGAGAAATGACGTCATCAAAACCTGAAGTCCTCCCATTTCTGAGGACATGGCCGGTCGTTTTCATGACGCAGGGGTGAACAGATGACAGCTGCACAACGAAAAGGCGAAGGCTTAACTTCTCTGTATGGTGAAGGGGCGAGTAGGTCAAATTTCAGACATTTACTCTTTTGTAATTTGTATTAATTTTGTATATTACTTTAATCCCATTTGGGAAATTGGCCTTTGTGTCATTGCACCCAGTTACACCCGAAGCAGGCACGTTGTCGCCACAGTGCGGGTCGGCGGTTATTTTTTTTTTTGAGGGGGGGGGAGCGATGAGGAGGGGGGAGATGAGGGGGGAGGGGGAGGGAGTGGTAGAGATGAATTTTATTTGATTTTGCCCTGGCAACGGCCTGTTCGGCCTGCTCTTTAAGGTATCTTTAACGTGCGCAACTTCCACAGGGGCCCTCCGAATTTTTTCGTCCTTATCCGAGAAGACTAGGTACTCGATCCTTCCCCCCCCCCCCCCCAATAGGATCAGGGACACGAAAATATGAGAAAAATCCCAAACTTCCAACATGCCTGCACGGGTCGGGTTTTGAGCCCGGGACCCTTGGCATGAGAGGCGGTTATTGAAAGTATATTAGGGGTGGGTGTGGAAGTGGGGGCTTTACCCAACATGAGCAATTTATTAAATCTGATTCTCATTTAGCTTTTATGTTATTTAGTACGTCGAAAAAGCGAGAAATGGATGATGAGAGTTGCACTAAATTTTCAAAACTGAACTTCTCACAACATGGATATTGGCGGTTCGCCCCTTCGTCATACAGAGAAGTTAAGTATGAGCCTTTTCGTTGTAGCCTACAACTGTTGACATCTATTCGTCACTTCGTCGTGAAACCGACGATATTATATATCTGGTCAAAGCATGAACTGGAGCAGCAACAAAGGGTCGCGTGCAATGCTCTGTCCTGGACACGATAACCCCCGACAAAAAGTGGCCCGTAACAACCATTTTTATGACAGAAGTTCGCTTAATGCCAGCTCTTCTGTGTACGAGTATCAAATAGAGTTAGGATAATCGATTCCATTAAGACATAGAAGATTTACAAGTGGGCAATTTTCCCCCGTGCGTTAAATGGACGAACTCGCTCAGGGCAGGGAACGTTCTCCATGTTGAAGGATGGCGATTACCGGTTGGCTGTGGCTCCGGCATTCGGGAACTGCGTGGTTAAAGAGCAGATTGATTGTTTACGAGAGAGAACGAACAGAGTTTACGGAAACACAATGTGAAGCTAAACCAACCTGGAAAATGAAACCGAACGGAAATTTGGGGTACAAAATACATCATTATATATTTTTTGTATAGCTGGTTGGCTTGCAAATCTATTTCTATTTGCATAAGTACGAAAAAAAAAAAATCAACATACACTAAAGCTGCCCTCCACGGCAAATAGACAGCCAGTCTTTTTTACAGAGGTACGGTTATTATTTGATATCATTAAGAATTTTATTCAAAATAAAAACAGGGGCGCTTGTATATCAGACTGTCAACTGAACTCTGTGTTGTCGGCTGTTCTTGAACCCTAACTTGGGTCAATTCTTTAGCAGCTGACGGTTTATTAGTTCGTTGTGGGCAGATGGTCTTCTTGTAAGTCCGATACTCAGGATTGTCGTGATAGAAAGCTGGTCAAGAGATAGAAGGGCTTATCTATTTATCCTTTATTTATATGTTTAACTATTTAATGATCTATCCATTTACTTATTCTAATTAAGTTATCTATTTACCTATCTATTTATTGATTGACTTTCATCTCATTTACCTATTTATTTATTCTTATCCACTTTATTTATTCATTCATCCTCTATATATTTGTATTCAATATAAAATTCATGGAGTCATGCACACAATGGTTACAGACCAAATCGCATTTCAATCTGAGCCCCCCCCCCCCCCCCCCCTCCAAAAGGGAGCGCTTCAGTGACTGGAAAATTTAAAAACGTGGGATGATTTTGAATTTCAGCTTGAATCTGGGTTTGAATTTGGAGAAAAACACGGCGACCCGAAAGCCGTCTTAATGTGCTTGGAAAGATAGAGGCGATAGGCAGAATAAAGCAGAACAGCAGGACAGAAGGAGGCCCTTAGGGGACATGGTGGTGTAGAGGCAAGGTGCTCGCCTCTCATGCCGAAGGTACAGGGTTCGAATCCCGGTCGGTGCAGGCATGTTGGAATTTTGGGATTTTTTTTCCCCATATTTTCCTGTCCCTGATCCTATTGGGGGATAGGATCGAGTACCTAGTCATCTCGGATAAGGATAAAAAAATTTGGAGGGCCCGTGTGTACGTTGCGCACGTTAAAGACACCTTGCCAGTTGGAAATCGTGAAGAACAGGCTGTACGAGGCCGCTGCCCAAGCACAATTCTAAAAAAAAACAACCCAACTACACAGCAAGAAAAATAAAAAAAATAAACCAAAATAAATGAGGTGTAAACACCAAAGGCAGTAAACCTCCTAAAATAAAGACCTAAACGCAGAGGGAGACCCACCAGAAGTGCCTATGAACCAGTAGTATTGGTAATATAATATCAAGTATGCCTATTCAGTCCAGATTCAAATGGTACAGTTGGACAAATGCAGCTGCTAGGCTATATCTAGAAGAAGCAATGTAAAACTACACAATCATCGGATTTGATTAGCAAAATACATAACAAAAGAGTTTCAGTGTTAAAAGACGTTTATGTTTTATTTCTTTACTTAAACAAACATTTAATGTCTTAGGGTAGCCACACAATGGCCACCGAATTCGGTCACCGAGCCACTAGGCGGTTTATGTGAGAAGAATTGAACTACATAAACGGACCGAATGTAGGTGGGCTCTGTGTGCAGTTGTTGAAATTATAAAGTGCAATTCTTCTCACCTAAAGCCCCTAGTGGCTCGGTGACCGAATTCGGTGGCCTTTGTGTGGCTACCCTTACATCAGTACTTTCAGCTGCGCGGATGAGTTAACTTTAAAAAGATAACAACAAACACGGTGTACTATTTTAAAATCATGCGGTTTGTTTTTTTCGGTGTTTTATTTAGGTTCTCTGAACTTACGCAGAATTTCAAGAGACTAGAAAGTCTCTGTGGCTAATTGTGATTAAAATTTTATCCCGGCCGATAAGCTTGGTTGAGAAAATACCCAATGGATCGAGCAATGTATGGCTTTTGAAACAGGTAATGCGAAGTACTGTATACAAATTTATGCCTTCCGGCCAGTTCATTCAGTCATAGGATTGGTTGGTTGTAGATCGTTAAAAGACCAAACCAGTCGTTTTCAGCATACCTCTTTAACTACCACTTCAGAAAATCTATACAACCCTTTTTTTCCTCCACCGACCGTCCATGATCCAATACTTTCCCCAACTATTAAAAAACGGGTCAAGTAGACATTAGAGTTCCCGCACACTGAATGGAGTCTCAGCGAAATTACGCTGGTCTTATTTTTCAGCAATCTGAACACCGCAAAATTGCAGTCTGCTTTTAAATATCGATGCCAAAGCATGTCCTATTGTTATGACTCGTTGATGCCCCAGGAATATAAATCAGGCGCACTGATTAAATTCCGGTGATTTATCATTTAAATGTTTTACTTTCGCTCACGGATTGATGGAAAGGAAAACCCGGGCATTACTATTTATTCAAATGACTTCCAGGAATATACAGCAACTGGAAATATCTATACTTGCATCGCGCATTCCAGGCCAACTCCCTTTCGTGACATCTAACACAACATTGCTCACACAGGATTAAATTCTCGCGTGACATTCAGCATAGGCTAATTACCATGGGTTCCTCGTACTCAATCGAAGAGGAATGTATGTAATTTGGAACAAAGGCTAATGACAACGCTGGTTTTTCAGAAAGTCTGATATCACAACCCACACAATCAAGCTTTTACGGTATTTCATGAGATAATATCACTATTCCCAATTTCGGGTGAAGTTAATCAAACTTAAAATAAAATCTGCTGCAAAGTGTGCCTGTAAACGTAGAACGAGATGTGGGGACAGAAATTGGTTAACCCTCAAGGCCCCCTGTATTACCAGTGATAAACAGAAGTGTATCACTCGACTGCAGTTTCCACACGAAATGTTTGTTGTTGTTGGTAATTTCTACAATATATATACATTAACTCAACCAAATGATCACAAAACCCCCTTAATTATGCCCCCAAGATAAAGTTCTCACAAAATACGAATTTTCCCAAACGCTGAAATGGGGACCTGGCCTAAAGAGTTAGATATTCAAATAATCATTGAAACCTACTCTGTGAAGGGAGAACTGAAATTGTCTGCCCCAGACTCAGATTGCCACAAACAAACGTCATCAATACATTATCTTACGTTTACGAGGTCTTGGCAGAGCGCGCCATTCCTAACAGGATACTTAACCAGATTAACCTGCACACTGCTAGAATACCACATCAGAAACCAAATCATAACACTTGTGTGCCGTTAGGGTAATTAGTTCCTAGTCAAGGAATAACAAAAACATTATTATTTTGATGCTATAGGAAAGACATGTCATGAATAATGAAACCCGAAATTCCAAATAATGAGTAGACCATCGCCTTATCGGATGTCATGAGATTTTGAGTTTGAATTTGAGTTCGGGTCTTATGGCGCGTCGACACGTTCTACGCTTTTCACGGCATGTTGGCTCCTTTATCAATGGTTGGTCTTCTGAGCTTCTAAATTCCACGAATAGAATTAAATAATTCCGTACAGATTTTATCATATCATTAAAATTCTCAACATTTGTTTCGTATGGATCTGAAAAGAATTTCAGAAAGGACAAGACGCGCTGTGGGTCCACGTTAGAAAATATTTGTTTCATGGATCTGCAGGCACAGTGTCTTCTTCGGATATGCATGAAATTTACATATTCAATCAAACTATGTTGACAGTTGGCAATTGCATGCCATGATGTCATGAGATGACATGCATTAATCAGATAAAATGGAACATTTTCATTCTGTAAAAAGATCAAAGGCCATTCTTACCTTCACCATTCACAAAACCAATAATTTATTGTAGGCCCATTTTGAACTGTGATGGGACTACACAAGCTAGATATCTGACATACACAAGTCTTTGAAATTCTACAACCGTGAAATTCTTTCTGGGTTCGTCCGGCCAGTGCCACAAACACCTTGCAGATGTCCGTGAAACGGCCAGTGCCACAAGCGCCTTGCAGATGTCCGTGAAACGGGCAGTGCCACAAACGCATTGCAGATGTCCGTGAAACGGCCAGTGCCACAAACGCCTTGCAGATGTCCGTGAAACGGCCAGTGCCACAAGCGCCTTGCAGATGTCCGTGAAACGGCCAGTGCCACAAACGCCTTGCAGATGTCCGTGAAACGGCCAGTGCCTCAAAAGCCTTGCAGATGTCCGTGAAACGGCCAGTGCCACAAACGCCTTGCAGATGTCCGTGAAACGGCCAGTGCCACAAACGCCTGGCAGATGTCCGTGAAACGGATAGTGGGATCATTTTCTTTAACAATTGGAATAGGCCAAAAAAATGTATTTAGGTAAAAGACATCGAAACTAGTTATCCCAAAAATATAAAAACTGGTTGACGGATGCAAGTAAGATTGCCGGATTACGTGGGCAGATTTGTTGGCAGATTTAAAATAAAAAAGACATAGAACCATTAAATTTCAATACTTTTACAAATTGGTCAATTTGAATCGGCCAAATATCGTCAGCAAATCCGCCATTTTAAGGAAGAATTGAAACCAAAGAGTCTATTGTTCTTATTCAGTCTTCATTTTTTTCCTTTCCGTTAGCTGATTGGGCCTTGTGCCTTTTTACAAAAAAAGATAAATAAGAAAAGGAACACAGAAAAATAGAGTGGTGGGGATGGGGGGGGGGGGGGAATAAAAAGCAATGAAATAAAAAAAAAGAACGGTGTTGCTTCTCATAACAATTGCGAGTGTGCATGGGAAAACCCGGCATAAGTCGGCAACATGACATTTTGAGTTCTGTACACACAATGAAAGACAAGACATTTGATAAACTGAAGTCAGTGATCCCCCTAAAACAAGATTTTGAGAAAACGGCATTTAATCCTATAAGTGGCCATAGCTAATTGGCCACGTAATATTAGAGTGATTGCTGTTAGGAGACCGTAGTCTAATAACTAAGCAGTTATAGAGATCATATTGAGTAGTGTTCACTGCTCATCTACAGTTTACCCTGTAACATGCCACGGTCCCTTAAACAACAGCCAAGTTGGAAGTTTGTTTCGGACCCATATTTTCACTTCAAAGCCGTTTTTCTCAAAATCAGCTTTGCCGACTTATGCCGGGTTTTCTCATGCACACTCACAATTTTGAAGCAGCGCTGTATCACGGCGTGATTTGAATTCTAAGGGCCTTGTAACACAACCCAAAATGCATAGAATAATGGTATTGTTCTGAACGCCACACCCTGTCAGACAACATTACGGAGAGACGAGAATTTAGAGATGAACAACTTATCCTCTTTTATTTATACGAGCAACAGTGATTTCTTGTTAAAGTTTAAGCGTTTGTGGTGTTAGAAAACAACTGATTTGGCACTTGTTTTTATGTTGTGCAATTAAGACGGGGAAAAAAATTAAGTCTTTGAAACTGCTTACGGAGCGAGCTACTGTGTCATTTGGCTACCAGTGGCGGGCCTATATTTGTGGGACCCTGAAGTTTAAACTGTTACGGGACCCATTGGTCACCAGCAACAACATGGCAGCATCCAAAATTCACTAGAAAAATTGGGTGACACGGTGGTCTAGAGGCAAGGTGCTCGCCTCACATGCCGAAGGTACCGGGTTCGAATCCCGACCGGTGCAGACAAATTAGAAATTGGGGATTTTTCTCATATTTTCCTGTCCCTGATCCTAAGGCAGGTAGGATCGAGCACCTAGTCTTCTCGGATAAGGACGAAAAATTCGGAGAGCCCGTGTGCACGTTAAAGATACCTTGGCAGTTGGAAACCGAAAAGAGCAGGGCGTACAAAGCTGCTACCCGGGCAAAATTCTAAAAAACGAATCCCTACCACAACAAGACAAATAAAACAAGGAAAAGTGAGGTGTAAATGCCAAGGGCAGCGGAACCTCCTAACATAAAGACCTGAGCAGATTCACTCAAAAAGTTCTTCGGTGGCCCCTGCAGGATTAGGGCTTAAGCTTCACTGGTTTCATGGTAGGTTCGCCACTGTTTGCTACAAATGCAAGACAAACAGCACTACAATTTTTTGCCTTCTTTTGAGGAGTTACACAATGAGCATATATTTTGTCTTTGACCAAAAAAAAAAGCACGCCGCCTTCGGAATACTCTGCTGTGTAATGAAAAAGTTCCCAGTAGACATGGAATAAATCGAAATTTGGCAAAAAGAAAAAGTTGTATGTAGCAAAGCATCACGTAAGAAATAATACCCAAACGATACGAAACGCAAACTAAAAGAGAACACAGAAAATGGCCGATATTTCGGCAAACAGCCCTTTTCATTGTATCGTTTGGGTATTATTTCTTATGCGAGGCTTTGCTACATACAACTTTTTCTTTTTGCCAAAGTTTGACTTTGCCTGTAGGCTTGCTGCGACCCCACAGTTTTTCTGTGGTTTTCATATTTCGTCAAAGGAATAAATCGTAAGTGTATTGGGGAAAAGTTTACAATTGCAGCTTGCCGTTATAACGTTTCTCGCGTCTTGTCTGTGGCTATTGTGGTGCACCAATATTTCATTACTATAGTTAAAACAAAATTAACAACCAAACCTGCCTCTGAAATCATGCAGCAAGACAAATACAACAGACTGATTTACTCCGTAGAAGATATTATGTTCTGAAAAGTTTGGCCATGCCATTTGACATGACAAAGCAAAGACTTAGACGTACTTGAAATACACACTGTGGAAAGGTTTACCGAAAATTGCATGGGATGGTGAAAATACACAAGCCCGGGTTACGAGTACATGCAGCGCAGATACAATTTCATCCAAATTCATATCTGCATAAATCTTGATGGGTTCGGAGATAACATTCACCCAGAGTGAAAAACTGATATGATCAACATGCAAAAGACCATCAATATTTTTTCAAGATTTAAATAAAAAAAAAAACAACAATGTGAAACACAACAGCCAATATATCGTCGGTGTAGGACAACACTCCTGTGACCCACAAAATATGTTGATGTGGGTTACAGGAGTGTTGAATCTCACCGACGATATATGATATACTGGTATATGGTTAAGTGTCGTGATAAAAGGAAAGACATAGTTACACACTGTGTCAGGAAAGTCATCATGGCAAAAACTTGTGACAAAGTGTTCTCGCTTTATCAATATTCTGATCAGGATAAACCAGGAAAAAAATGTTTACACACAAAAATATGACGTAAACACTTACCATCTTCAGTGACGTCATCGTTGAATAAGCCCTCAGCCACGAGATAAGCCTCGAGTTCTTTGTGAAACAGCCTGATGACGCTGCCACCCTGGATATACGACAAAAGCTTGATAATGTGAACGGAGCTTAGCCCATTTTCAAGACATCTGCTTGCCTGTGTGACATAGCCTTAAGACAAACAATTACATTATTTGGTCATGAAGTGCGAATAACTCTGACCCAGAAACTGATTTCTGTTTCCTCAGTGGCGAAAGGGCAGAGAATCAATACAGGCGTTTGCGTTAATTAATACAAATTATATAGCTCGCACTGAGGACAACCTAATGAGAAATAATATCATAACATATTTCATACATAATTATATGTATACACTGTCTATTAGGGAAAATGAATGCACTCAGCATGCTAATTACTCTCATAATAAATAGATGAATTGCTCGTATCACCAAGATAAACAATAATTTGGTCGTTACAGCTCTGGGCTCATGCCAATCATTAGCTGAATAATTTTGAATATCAGCCGCGACAACTATTAACCTACAGTTTGACTCTGTTTTTGTTTTTAAGTGTGGCTTTCCTTTTGTCACCATTACGGTCAGGATGTAAACAAACTCAGAATATCCGGACCCTAAATTCCATTTTTATTCAGATTAATAACTTGGTTATCCTGTAAAAGCTTGTTTCTTTGAGCGTTTGCTATTTTAACAATGCTCAAATGTCTGCTTATAGTTTTTATTTCTGACGTGTTTACTTTAAAGCTTTCGGACAATTTCAGGTAGTTACACAAGCAGAAAAGAAAAAAAAGGGGAGAGGGGGGAGGGGGGGGGGGGAGGGGTGTAAAAAAACACCCTTTTTATTTTGGCCCAGCACCTGTCATCGTATAATATCCCAATCGAGACATGGTGACTAAAGCTGGATGTCCATATGCACGGCAACGGAAACGCCAAAAGACCTCCAAGCAGTGCAATAGAAAGGATGTTTTCATGTCTACGGAAACGCCGTTTCCATACATAATCATGGAAACACTCTTGCTTTTTTACTACTGGATGGATCTTTTTGACGTTTCCCTTTCCGTACGCGTGAAAACACAACCTAAGATCCAAAGTTTAATATAGGATCATACGTCTCATACCGCCAAAAACAGTTACATGTGGAAGCAAACACGACCAAAATAGCAAATAAATTGTAGTGAATTTTTTTTTTTTTTTAAACTAGTAACTTCTTGCGTAAATTTTGAGGTCAGGAAATTCTGAAAACAGTAGCCGGTGAAAATCGAATAAGATAAAACGCGTGCAGTATACAGCATGGTATTCCATACATCGGTGTTTTCTCAAGAAAGATCGTGCCGTGTGCATTTTGAAATACTGGCTGGTAATGATTACCTTTGACTGCAAGAAGTTTGTGGTCCAGAGACATGTAATAATCGAACTTTTGAAAATCTGAATGTAAATTGCAACTCCGATATCTGTGCATTTGTATTACTAATAATAAAAAAAACAACAACTATAGACTGATATTAGGGAAAGCCAAGTAGACACTGAAATTTTAAAGTTGCGTTGAAGGTGATGTCCTATCGAAATGATATACACATAATATATATACATATATATATTTCCAATGTGGAAGACGTCGATACAGGTCTGAGTTTCATTCCAACAAAAGTGTCAAAAATAAAAATTGTCAATGTTAAAAAAAAAGAAAAAAAAAGAAAGAAATAGAACCCAGAAAACAAAAGAAAACAAGGAAAGATCCCAATTATTTTGAGTACAAAATCAGGATATCGTTTTTGGCTGGTTACGAAACAATAAACAATGGCCTAGTGGGGGAGATGTTCAAATCCCAAACAAACTCATGTTATTTGATATTTATATGTTATTAAATTGCAAATAACTCAAATGTATATGGTTCACAGATAAAACAAAACAAAAAAAAATAAAAAAAATTGAAAAACAAAACAAAAAACATGACCAAAAAAAAATTTAAAAAAAATTGGGATATTTGGATTGATGTTGAGAAGCGATAGCGAGAATGGAGGATATATTATGAGCTTATAGAATACAAATCGTGCACAGTTTAAGCAGTAATGAGGAACCATGAAGCAGATGTTTATAATAATGCTGAAAGCGATGGTAGGTGGATCAATAAATAACACTGAAATAACCAAAAAAAACAAACAAAAAAACAAAACAAAACAAAAAAAACCCAAACAAAAACAAGGCAAAAACGAGAGAACCATGAAACAGCTGTGGTTTTACCACCAAAGATACACGATTTGAACAGGAAATATAAGCGTCACATGTAGCATAGATATGAGATAGATGGCGGAGAGACGAGGCTAAATATAGTTGCATACATATGGTTTTGGGAGCAGTATACTACACGTAAGATAGTATTCATCGAACGGCTTTCAGTTTTCTATAATATGCAGCGTTGTCAGAAAGCATATTTAACACACTGTGCCCCATGAACGTTCATTTACAAAGTCAATAAATATTTCCATTTATTCATACATTTTTGTCTTGAAGGTTACAACAAATTATTAGTTAATTGGCATCTCTTGCACTTTGGACAAATAATATTTACAACATCACATTCGTTAGATACAACAGCAGAACCTTCATATCGAGACACCAAAAACGTATTACGTTAAGTTACGTCTTTCCACATTGGTAAATCAGTTTGGGTAATAGATGGATACACATGTATGCACATCGATACATATTAGATATATGGCGACTCCTTGCAAGTACCTTTATGTATTTTGGTACAACTGAAATGCCCCTCTGAAATAAAGTAAAAAAACACAGAAAATAAAGCACAAAATGAGACTCACACGATGGAAAAAACAAAAAGATTAAAGACAACAACTTAAAATCATGAAATAAATAACGACGAACGGAAAAAATATGGCCTTTGATTTTCAGGTGAAGTTGCTAATGGGAAGACAATCTATGAAATGTTGCCGCACGGCTTTCCATAAAATGCTTTGCAAGTTCTACTACAGCTGTGCCAAAGCTTACGAGGCGCAATGCTTTTCAAAATGGCGTTTGATTTCTAGGTGAGGTTACTAATGAGGAGACAATTTATGAAATGTTGCTATACGGTATTCCATAAAATGCTTTGCAAGTTCTGAGCAGCTATGCCAAAGCTTATCAGGCGCACTAAGGTTTCACTTGGAGCTACAACTGCCGCAGTATAGTTACGCAGAGCAATAAATTATACTTATTAATCCAGGATGGCACCTTACTTCACGTTTAAAACTTAAATACAAGTAGAAAAAAACATGATCTTAGAAACGTTACAAATACCAAAATGTTTTACAAAAAAATCTACTTAAGTTCATACAAGTTAGATTATATTATTAGAGCTCATCAAAGATAATGAAAAAATGATTTGAAAATGTTAATCAACTATCTTTGCAGCTTTGAAAGGTGCTTAAGATAACAATTAAAAATTATTGAAACGTGCATTATAATAATACATAGCTATTAAATTCTCTGTTATTCATTTTGGAACTGGCTCTGTCAACATTTTACATAAATTATTTATAAAAAAAAATAAAAAAATAAAAATAAAACGTGCATTGGAATAAACAATTACTGAATTATTTTATTCATCCATTTTAAAAACTACCAGTTCAATCTTCATTCAGTTCAGTTTACAAGCATGGTCAGGGATATAAAAGATAACAATGTTGTTAGAGGCGCGTAGTGTGATAGGCTTCACTAATTTTATCAAAAATTCCCACATTCTGTGACCTTAACCTTGCTCTTAAGCGAGGCAAACATTGCATTTCGTACTAGTCAGTTGATATGAGTTTTCTGAGCTTTACTCGTGGCCGGTTGTTCGCCTCACCTTCTCCACTCACCACTCTATTTGATGGCTGACCTACATTCAACTAGCTGGGTTTTCCCCAAAATCTTGTTTTTTTTTTTTTTTTACTATTACGGCCAATAGAGAAATACTGTTCACTGTTCACCAATGGCTTGGAATGTGACATACCACGCGCCCCTAACAACAGCCCCTAAAATAGTTTGCACGTGACAAAGAGTGAAGTGACCACACAGGAGAGAAGCTGTCACACGGTAAGCACAACATTAAACCACACACACACTTCACGTGACAACACAGACACACGACTAGTTTTTTTGGGAAGACAAAAAAGTTTGGCTTGCAAAGCTGGTCATATTTTTGCTTCGTAATATTTATATTCAAATCAGAGATCAGTAACGTTATCTATTGTTATCTAATGGACCAATTTAACTTCAAAAGAAACATTCGGTGATTATTAAAACATAAAAAAGAACAACCAATGACAATAAACAATAAGAAATGAAATGAAACAAAACAAACGAGTGTGTAGAAAGAAATACACTTCTAAGAAAATAGAAAATTCTGAGAAAATACCGTTTCTTTCTTTAAAAGAAAAAATCTGTCTCTCATGACCATACTGCATTTAACAGTGAAAGATAGGCCCATAAAAATGTTCCTTCTGGGCTTCACAATTAACCATCATTATTCTAGTACTATTAATATTGCAGACCAATTCTTAGAATCATTTTTACGAGTTAATCAGAAAACTGCTGCCTTTCAGAGAGACCAACTGATCATTTCATAGCATCGTTAGTTCAGTTTCTGGACAAATGGTGGTGAATGCCATAAGTAGGCAGAGTTTGAAACCCAGCTCAACCAAATGTTACAAAATTCAAACAATGAGATTCTACTGAACTGACCAAACACAACAAATGACAACAACAACAAAACGGCGTACCTTCACAAATAGATCAAGGTCCGGGTTTTCTTTACAATATCTGATCAATGTAAAGCCAGAACGCTCCACGCCTAAGTTCAGCTCCGACCTGGAATTGAGTCAAGGAGGAAAAAAAATAATAGAAAAAAATTTAACACTTCTATGTCTTCAAATGATTGTCCTGGTGTTTCTGATCCCCCATTCTGTCTGTCTGTCTGTCTGTCTGTTTGTCTGTCTGTCTCTATCTGCATGGGGTAAACAAAAAATATTTTTAAAAAATCCCTTCTTTCGCCATGCTGATTTAGACTAAAAAGACTTATCGCTGCGCAATTTTTCAAAACACAAATAACTTCACAAATCATACTGCTGTGATTTGTAGCAAAACATAATTATGCAAGACAGCCGCTGTGTTATCAAGAAACGCATTACTTGATCAATACAATTCTGCGAAAGTAAGAAATGCCGACAGCTGCTTAACAAAGAGGTACGCCCTGGTTTTGTGTAGTGCAAACACTGAATGTGTCTAGCAGTAAAGAAAAAAATGCATATTACATAATAATTACACAAAGAAAATAATTATGATGGTTCTCCAGATTTCGTCCCGAAACAAAAGATAATAATATAGACGTTCAATTTGAGAGGCTTGTAAAGTAATTTGCCATAAAAAAATATGGCGTGTCTCACTAAATTCCTTTTCATAATTAATGTTATCTCATGAAATGTCGTGTCAATACGAGATCAGTTTTTGGATATTTTAAAGTCATTAACAGTGTAACAAAACATAATATCCTTAAATGATAAACTTAAACTGGACCATTGATCATTTGCAATCGCTGTTCAAAGTTATGACCCTGATATCCGTAGATTACTTCGCTGCCCTGGAAAAAGTGAAAACGAGCCACTAGTAAGAGAATAAAATCGACCACTGTGAGGAAAAGAAAATATGTGAGAAGAGAAAAAGGGAAAAATGAAAAAATTGTTATAATAATAACAACAATAATAATAATATGATAATAATACTAAAAATAATAATATAATATCAATAATAACAAATATTTGGGGTCAGGAAGAAAAGAACAAGAAGAAAAAGAAGAAATAAATAGAATGACAGACAGGCAAGAGAGGGCACCAAGATAGAGATAGTTTACTTCTACCACAGTTGATTAACCAAAAATAAATAATAATAACCCCCCACAAAAGTCAAACATCAGGACTCAGCGACCCCAAGCGGTGACTTTTATAATAGACAGCAAAGGGGAGAAAACAGGAGCAAAGCATTGCTAAAGCTCTACAGTATCAACCTCACCTGGTATTCCTTTTGCAAATCACATTTTTTACAAGAAAACGACCAAAAACATTCAAACAATGATGGAGTCAATGATTTCCTGATATATTTAAAAGTTTTTCCTACAGGAGAACACTCGAAATAAACTGGCCACACACGCAAACATACACACATACACATAAAACAGGTTTAAAAATGGAAATTTTGAAGAGGGTGCAGGAAACGAAAATAAAAAGGCACTAGCATTTTTAAAAATATGAAAAACCTGAAAAATGTGAGCATGGTAACCTTGAATAACAAATTGAGTAAATTTGATTATAGCGTTAATGCGATCTACAAAATTATTTTTCATCTACAACCAGAATTACAGTACTGTTACTACTGGAGAAAATATTGTATCATACTAAAATGGAGCCAGAGCGTGAACATGTTGTCCCCCACAATTCTGTCTCTACGTGACTAAAAACTAAAAATTATGAAATTTTGTGGACTGTCTAAACTTTTAACGATGCGCTACGTGGACACATCCATTTTGGACAAAATTCACTCTATGGTAATATTTATTTTCTATTTTTTGAACAGCAAAAAAAAACAACAAACAAGAATTAAAATTAATTATGTAGGTGTCATTTAAGCCTGCTAATGGCAATGCAGAAAAACAATAGTTTACGTGAACGACAAATTGTTATATTATATGTAGTTTCTTGCTCTTGAAACAGAACAATTTAAACGGTATCATTTTGCCACATTCTACGCCCAGAGTTTGTTTTGTAATCCTCTAATACTTACTTACCCAATTCATTCGAACAAAATTATATAGTCTCTGACCATTTAAAAGGAAACAAGTGAATAAAGTAATCTCCCACCTGGAAAGCTTTCAATACTGACTGCTGTCTAAAACAAACGATGAGAGAAAGAAATACTTACAATTCAGAAATACTCGAAAAATAATTGCCAAGCCTTCCTTAATAATTATTATAAATAAGGCAGAACCGGCTGTTGAATCGTTACGTTCCCAAATTAATCAAACCTCAGACCTGAGAAGCAAGATTTGGACAATACGGAAACAGAATAAAGTCTGAGCAGCACTTTAGAAGGAGGGGCGGGGAGGGAGGGTGTCCTGAAATCGACCTTCACCTTGCTTCTACTTAAAGCTCCAAGACTGAAAAGCATCAAAATGTAAGTGCATCAGTGTTTCATTGCACCAATATTTGAAATAAAATTCATAAGCAACAATTTTTCCCAAGAATTAAAATAAAGAAAAAGCCAAAGCAAGAAAAGGACAATTGCCTAGACAGTCCGCCATTAATCCCCGCTGCGGCAAATGCAAAAGCAAGCATAATCTTGTACTATGGTCCGGGCACGACTCCCAGAATGTTAACTGATAGCTACAGGTGATAACGAAAGTAAAAGGAAGTGCTACTACCAGGAATTTGGAAAAATGTTGGTGTCACATGTGAGCCCACGCTAGAGTGCAAAGTCTACAAATGCGCTGAAAGAATGAATGGACCTGTGTAATCACTATAATATAGATTATATCATAATCATCACTGAACTGACGTGTGATTTTGTGGACTAAATTTGTGAATATCGAAAGCGTGAAGAGGGAAAGTGCAAGTTTTATCTGAATTCTTAGTTTAAGTTATGGACATTGGGATGTGCGTTAAATCGTGAGTAATCCCAATATGATAATATAATGATATGTCACAACTGTGCTTAAAGTGGGTGTTTATTGTTAGTTTATATATATATATTTGTATTTCTTAAAATGTTTAGGCACTTGTTTTGAAATAAACATATCTCGTAACTTATATTTTTGGTATTCTAAATAACTAGAGAAAAAAACATTTTCTCTCATTATATTTCTTATTTGATGTCTGTTTAATAATTGCACGTGAGTTTTATATATATATATATAACTTTTGAAAAAAAAAATCTTTCACATTATGATTCACAAATATTATTTTTAAAATCCAAATATCTGGAAAAATAGGGGTACAGACAAATATAATATTTTCATATGCTTCATAGATACTATTTTACACTTAAGGTACTTAAAAAAATTAGGGGCACAAATAATAATATTCTTAGATGTGATACAACAGATACTCTCAGAAAAAAAAATAATTCAGACACATGATCATAAAGAACACGTGAGTCATGTGGATGTGGATATCATCCATTTAGTCACAGGTATCCGATCTACAACTGAGCTGCTACAAGTTATAAAAGTTGAACTCCAACAGCAGGTGAATGAAATTATGGCAATTTGACAGATGTTCTCTTTGTGCAATAAATCATTTAAATTTTAATTACGTGTAAATTGTGACTCATGGTCACCGCAACTGTACTTTACAGAAAGGGTAGACATTTTGATTAAAAAAATAAAAAATCTTAGCATTTTTAACAAATCGCAATTATTGTTCTCGTTTGTTCTCTCTCCACCTTTTGCACAACTGAGAAATTCGGCGTCGAACGTTTGCGGCTTTAGTATTATGATAAAAGAATAATCAGAACTACGAAACAGCTTGATAAATGCCACAACGCATTTTAAACAAATGTCAAAGTGTTGCATATACCTCTTCTACATACTAAAAGATCTCCAGTTTTTCAGAAAAATGGAGAGTGAACAAACAAGATCTCATGTCGCCAAATATGCAAATGCCTGATCTATAGCGCTGGGAGTAAAGCCTTTGGAATGTGTACTTTGATTTTGATCAATCAACCCGTTGGATGATGACGTCATAACATTGACTTTCAATGAGAGCCAACTAGCGCACCAGCTGCTTAAACACTGAACTGTAAAACTTGTCAGCTGATAATGAGAAGACCTGAAAGGTTCGAGAACAGCCGACAACGCAGAGTTCAATGGTTAACAATCTGGAACATAAAAGACTTCAAAACGATCCCCGGAACAGTCCTATGGACAGCTATATCGTTACGCACTTGTTTATCAACGCTATCTTATGTCATGCTTGTACATACTTATTCTCATTGAACTCCACTACTCCATATCTAATTATGAAGATCAATTTTTATGTGTTTCGCTTAAGTACAGAGTTATACTTCAGATATAATTATCTATTTATGAGCAATCACTTAGTCATGCACGAAATAAATACATTGCAAACCGCATTTCAATCTGAGCCCATAAAAAAAAAAAAAGAAAAGAGAGAGATTTCAACTAGCTGGTTGGCGTGCGGGGTCTCGTGGTAAGACAATGTCGTGGTGTCATCGTCCAACGAGTCGAGAAATCAAACTCGGCTGAAGCTGGGTTTTCACGTGTACGGAAACAGAGATGGAAATCGAAACGGCAAATGGAAACGTCAAAACCATTTCACGTAGTGATAAAGAAGGAATGTTTTCGTATTTTCAAGCGATTTTCATGGACCTCCCCCCTCCCTCCCCCTCCCCTCCCCTCCCCCTCCCCCCTCCCCCCTCCCCTCCCCTCCCCCTCCCCTCCCCCCCCTCCCCCCTCTCCTTTTTTTTTTTCCTTTTACTACTTGGTGGATTTTTGACTTGTCTGTTGCCAGATCCGTCCACATGAAAACACGACTTTAAGCTTGAATAGCGCTGAAACGACTGAATCAATTCTTGAGTAAAATGGATGAAGAGATAAAAAAAAGGGGAAAAAGGGTATTTGAAGCAAAAGAAACATTCCAAGATGAATAAGATAATAAAAACAGGGGAAGACACAAAAGTTTAGGTAACCCTTGTTTACTAAAAAAAGCAGAACAGCACAAGAAACACAGAGGTGGTTATGGCCAGTGGATACTTACACCAGGCTGTTGGCGGTCAATTTACAAACAAAACCATTGTAGTCATATTGCCAACAACAGATTGTTCTGGCCATGCGGCCGGATTTAACCAAAACCCTGTCCCTAACTCCTCCGGAAAATTCATGGTGCAGAAATAATTCATTTGAAACAGAAGAAAAATTTGTTCAAAATATCCAAATTTGCAGTTTCTTTATAAAATTATTTATTTATTTATTATTATTTTTTTTGCTTGTTTTAAAAGAATAATTTAATTCAAGAAGGCAATAATATTCTTCAAAACACACTTTTCAGATCGTGAACAAGGGTAAAGAGGGTAGTGAAACTGAAGTGAAACGGGAGAAAATCAAAATAAACAGCTAAGGGAGGGAAACGTCTGAAGGCAAAACTCTAAGACAAAGAAAGGGGGAGAACCTCGAACATGGAAATAGCCCTCAGTTACTTACCACGTAAGGGTGGAGTCTACAGGAGACAGACTAAAGAATGGAAGAATTAAGATACGTTCATATCCGAGTTGATTCGGCAAGGACAAGTGTGGATCACAAGCTCCACTGATAAATTATACTATATAGATAAATTATCCCCGCAGAGCCCTAAAGAGAGTCCAGAGCGCGAAGTGGGTTATGTCATCGTGGACCCTAATGTGCCTCGAGGCGAGTCAAAAGGAGGGCAAGGTTTCCACAAAAATGTTTGAAAAATGGTGCCCACCTGTTGCGTGCCATAAGTGTGGGCTGTAAGTTTAATAGTCGATTGCCCCCCCCCCCCTTTTGTCTGCATTGGCGCAGCCCTGGGTGACCATGGAAATTGCCGTCATCTTTTAGTGGAGGGAACAGGCGCGGCGCGCCGGAGTGCCGTCTCTTGCCTATCGTACAGCTCTGGGATTACACAACAGATAAATGACCCTCATTGCCTTACACGTCCAGAACACTTCTTTTCGTTCATGTTTACAGAAAGGTAACGCAACTTGTCGAAGCTTCACTGACAAGCAATAATGACAGTGATCTGAATGCATCACCAAATGAGTCAAAATATGACATTAAAGTCTCATGTCTTCATAAATAATTTATCTCTAGATTTGTTCACTGTTCAGGTTTCGCTGAAGGCCTAGATTGAAGTCGCTTATTTGGTCATTGTAATTTCAATCACTGTAGGAAGACTTTGGCTATTTTCTTTCTTTTTCAGTAGCAGTAGCTCTGTAACAAATCCGCACCATTAATTTATCATGATGTCAAGCATTCTTTTCATGCAATGCACCATGGGCCCCGCCTCCGATCAGCGCGCAAACTTTGTGCACATCTTACTGTATTTGGTATCTTTGGTTGCGATGCTGTCCTCTTCAACTCTCAAACTCTTTCCTTGCCGAACCTAAAAACTCGCAGATAACCCACTCGTGTGGTTTGGATTAAGAAACAAGGCCTAGAATGAGCACGAAAATAACACATAAAAGTTCAAGAGACGATAATAGACACACAGAAGAACATCATAAACATACAAAGTCAGCACATCCAACATTAGTCTCGTTTTCCCAAGGCATTGCACTTTGAAAGCACTAAGACGTTGGTAGTCAATGTAGGCGATATTGGCCCCTGAGGGACCGTCTTGATTTCCAAAGGGGCGAAAACAATTAACGAGGGATGTAGAGGCGCATAAAAATACAGGACGATTTGAAGCCAAATACAAGACGGCCACTGACTTGTTCACAGGTGCAACTGATTATATTAAGGTTTTGCATGTTTCTAATCATAAATTCTGCGGGCAATGTCCTGTTTCCAAAGCCGGAAACACGATAGAATAACCAATGACCTATAAAATAGAAAGTAAAATCAAACTGCTTTTCTTGGAATCCAAATCAAGTTCAGGGTCATTTCTTTCCCGGGTACACTATTGGTTTTGAGTAATGCCTTGAGATAGCCAGACAGCTCGAGAGAGACAGGGAGAAAACGTGGAAAGAGATAGCCAAGGACAGAACGTATAACATATTTAATACATTCAAAACTGGATATATGAATAAAATGATCAAAGTTTAAACCAGAGACCCGGTTCTCCATCCCTATTTTCAATAAAGTGTTAAAATAAGCCACATTATATTAGCTGTGTGTTAGTGTAGAAAGCGGCCATACATGATTATTGTCAATAATTTAAAAAAAAAAAAGTTTTTCAATAAAGTGATCGCTGCCCATTCATTGAAAATCTGATCACGTTAAAATCTCAGTAATGAAATACATGAAGTTAAAGTGGCAAATTTGCAGGAACATGGCATGACATGATCATGGCAAACAAAATACACACAAACTTTGATATTGTATGAAAATTTAGTAGCACAACGGGTCGCCCTAGAGCATGAGTGGGCTATCCAACATTTGCTGTTTTCTGAGAAAATGAAGGCTGAACCCCTTCGCTACTGAAGATTTTAATGACTTGTAAAAGCAAAGATTTTGTGGTAAAAATATCCACCAACTAAGAACGGGAATACAAGAAATATTTTTTTCAGCAAGAGTGAGTCCATGTCTATGTGGAAAATAGCAAATTGTGGGATGGTCCACCCTTGTTCTGCGGTGACCAATTAGAATGTATACAGAATATAAAGATTAGTACAGGAAGATTACAATTATATGATAATTATACGTATAGATGAAAGAATTTAATGATGAAATAATGAAGCCCAGAGTGCACCAACACAAAATAGTAACAGGATTGTTGACGTCAAATAGTTTCGTATATTCCATGATGTTAGAATGCATGCTGCGACTTGACACACCTTTCCCGATGATCTAATCACAAAAACTGCTTAACCCTTTAGCGGCCAATGTACCGTATTTGAAATAAGTCACCTGGGAGCCAAAATGCTCTATCTTTGAATCACTTACTTTTCCTATTTTATTATTGAATAATTTTTCCAATTGCACATTTATATCTGCAAAATATTCTGACTATTTAAAATATGTTCAGCATATAATTTCAGAAGTTCTGGATTTGGCAATTTTTGGCACTAGAGGGTTAATCTGAGACTTTTTACACTTCAGGACTGATTGGACAGCCACAGAGCGACAGTCACAATAAAAGATACAAAACCAACAATGACAACAACGCACAAGGAATGAAAACACAAACGACAGCCATCGCATCTGCAGCAACTGGGAACAAAATGCCAGCAACACTGACACACTTAGGCTGGAGACACACTGAGTCAAGTCTTTTTAGTCTCGGTTTTAAGGTAAGTTTGGGATATGAACTGTGCAGTTAAAAGGGACCTCGTGCACTGGCCAAATTGAAACAAGTCTGTCTCACTTGTTAGGCCGCGTCAAATCTGACTTCACATTGTTGGTGGATAGAAAGACCCTGCGCACTGAGTCAAAACTGACGAAAAAACAAAGTTGAGTCGGTGTGTAACCAGCCTTAGGGACCCACAGAGAACGACTTAAAATATGCATCAAGTTAACGCAGACAGAGACAATACGGACAGCAGTACACGTTCAGTTTAATGTCCCACGGCAACAACAACAAAGACAGCAACATCGTTAGTACCACCAACAAACATTAACACCAACAACATTAACGCCAACAGCAACAACTGCTACTCTACATACCCAAACGTGAAGTGATCGATCTGGAATCCAGCACTGGCGTGAAAGAAGTGGCCTGGAGATTTGATGCTCTCAAAGATGATCTGGTCGTAAATTTGAACCTACACGAGAGAAAAAAATAAACAAACAAAACAAAACAAATGAGGTAAAAAAAAATCCAGGGTGTCTACAAACACGTACCCAAGTGAAGTGCTTAATGCCATTCGCAGCTCTACTGACCTGCGTTATCACCAGTGTCTGGATGAGAACAATCATCCGTTTGAAGACTTGCGATAACTCAGATAATTGAACATCTGTCCTCTTGAATTTGAATTATCCGGCTTGTTTTATTAATTTTTGACAGACACTCACTTAATCTAAAATATCTTTAAAAGTAATGATTAAATCTTGATGAAATTTTAACATAGCATTACACACATATTGGACATAATTCTACCAAAATTTCTCACGGATTCATCAAAAGGATTGCGAGATATTTGGTGTCAATGTTGGGGCATTTTTAATTTTTTTTTTGATCACCCGATATAAGTCTTGGATGTATCTTAACTGGCATTGCGCTAATAAATATTCAAAGTGTGCATACATTTTTTTTTTTTAGACATCCTGCATTTAAAAAACAACAACAGAAAAGCTATGAGGTCCCTACAGAGCTTGAAAAAAGTGAAAATGTGGTAAAAAAAATAGTCGTGTATGACGCAAAAACCTCGCATTTAAGAACAAACATTAAAGAAACTTTACGATACACGACAAAAGACTTGGAAACAGAAGAAATGATGATCAGGCAATGATTGACACTTTGCTGGAATTCGGACGGCTCAATGAACTGAACTTGTATGTATAGACCTTTGGAGTTGTGGTGACTGTAGTAATCTTCTGTTTTCGAAATTAAAAAAACTAAAACAAAAAAAACAAAACGACAGCAACAAAACAATGAGAACAAAACTGATTTTTTAAGTGCTTAAGCTAAAAAACTATTAAAATGTTCAATAATTATTATTTTGAAATTTAAAGGAATGCACGATGTACCACAAATAATATTTTACATGCAACACACTTCTAGATGTAGTCACTGGACAGATCAACCATGTAGAAACTATTTCACTTAAGAAAAAAAAAAATGTTCTTATTATTGTGTTCGTGTTTTCTCATCTCACAAAGTTGTATGAAATATTGCAAGTCAAAGTTTGATGAGACCAATACTCCCTACTTTAACCCCGTGGGTCTGTTATATCCAGTACCCCCCCCCACCCCCACTCTCCCCCCGCCTCTAAAATGACGTTGTAGAAAACTCCATTTTAGACGATGTTCTTAAAATGTTATGACGTAATATCGGTTTCACTGTTTCTTCACAAAAGTCATGCAGTAAGAGACCGCTGACTTTCATTTTGATTTAATCCTGTAATGCCCTCATGGGGTCTTTCCGACCCAGACCCCAATATAGCAGTGTCACGTCAAAGGTGGGTCAGTCACACCCCCACGAGGTATGAGTCGGAAGGCTTTACTCTCCATTAAAAAAAGTAGATAAAGCGGGATCAAACGTCTGACCCCGCGGTGTGCGAATCCGAATATGAACCAGGGAGATTGAAATAGAGTTCATGTGAACATTTTTGGCTTGTATTTTTTTTTTTCGACAGATAGCTTTCATTCAAAACTCATATCATTAGTCGGGAAATCTTTTTCCTGTCACCGTGTATGTTATGATCTTGAAGGTGAAAAAAAAAGACAAAACATCAACAACAGTAACAATAACAGCAGCAGCAGAGGACAACGGCAGCAGCAACAACAACAACAACAGCAACATCCACAACAACAGCACAACATCATCAAGAACAACAACACACGACAACGACAAAATCATCAACAACAACACAACATCATCAAGAACAACAACACACGACAACGACAACATCGTCAACAACAACAACACACAACAACAACGACAACATCATCAACAACAACACACGACAACGACAACATCATCAACACACAACAACAACGGCAACATCATCAACAACAACAACACACGACAACGACAACATCATCAACAACATCAACAACAACACACGACAACAACGACGACAACAGCAACATCCACAACAACAGCACAACATCATCAAGAACAACAACACAAGACAACGACAACATCGTCAACAACAACACACAACAACAACGACAACATCATCAACAACAACACACGACAACGACAACATCATCAACAACACACAACAACAACGGCAACATCATCAACAACAACAACACACGACAACGACAACATCATCAACAACATCAACAACAACACACGACAACAACGACGACAACCGCGACAACAACACAGCAATATTAACACAATGACAACAACGGCTAAACAACAACAGCAGCAACAACAGCGACACCAACCACAATCTTACCACTTCTCCCTCCGACTTGACTTTGTACTGCGGTAAGATACGGAACTGTGCGTTCTTGGCGTTGAATTCTTGCAAATGTATCTGTGGGGAGATGGAGACACAGGTATGAATGTAGGGGTCGGTGGATGGTGGGAAGGAGGGTAGATGGATGGATGAATGGGTGGATGGATGGATGGATGGATGGATGGATGGATGGATTGTCACGATTAAGGTTGATGACCTTGTACGCCACGAGTATAGAGGGGGTAAACTTAGTAGGGGAGAAGGGGAGTTTAAAGTTGTTGTCGAGCATGAAAGATTACTATCACGAGGAAGGTCGGTGGCCTTGTGCACCACGAGTCTAGGGGGGTGAGCTTAGCAGGGGAAAACACGGTTTTTAACATTGTTGACGAGCGTGAATAGATACACACGACTCGCTTTAAACTAGTCGCGTGTGCAAAAACCTCGGGAGTATAAGTAGAGGAGAAGCTCGACACACGTGGTTCCCAAGTTATTCATTCCTAGAGGAAGAGGGAGAGAGAAGTGGTCCGGGCGACTAGTGGAAGGTCGTGCCATGGGGACCAGGGGTGTTATGTATGTGAGGGATCTATGAGGTTCCCAAGTTATTCATTCCTAAAAGGAAGACGCAGAATTTATCGGTCCGGGCGACAAGTGGAAGGTCGTGCCAGTGGGGACCAGAAGTGTTAGGTGTGTGAGGGATCCATGATGTTCGCATGTATTTTCCAATGAGAAGAATTTAATCGGTCCGGGCGACAAGTGGAAGGTCGTGCCATGGGGACCAGAAGTTGAGGAGTTCTGATGATAGGATGGTAACCCATCAGAAGCTCGTGAATCTACGATGGCGGGTGTGAACCGTCGATGTGCTGTGTGGTTGCAGAAGAAGAAGAGTCTTGAGGACGGGATGTCGAGAACCCCTCAAGGAACGAGTAATCTACGATGGCGGGTGTGAACTGTGTGTTCTTATTTGTGTGAAGCCAGGGACGTCTGTTTCCCCTTTTATCGTCGAAGTTAAAGATCTAGAAAGGATCGTGTGAACTCTGGAGACGTAAAACTGCATCAACGAGGAGGGCAGCTGTTGACAGAGACTATTAAGTATACGTAGTTAAGTTTAGAGACAGAGGGATTTGATCTAGATGTGAACAGATAATAGCCATGATCACCAAGAGTAAATTTGAAGTATCTCTGTTTTTGTGATTATGTATGTGATTATCACGAGTTGAATGTTTTGACATAAGTTTTGTCATGCATTTATAATTAAATAGCGTTTAATTTAAATCTCACTCCATGTGTCCGTTGATCGCTGGTGTGCTTGCTTGGCTTGTTAGCTGGGTTTGAAAGGTAAAAAAGTTAGGTACTCATCACACACGTGGTCGTGACCATCTTCACGCACGTGATCGTGACAATTGGGGGCTCGACCGGGATCTGATCTTTGAATTGATAGGATCTAACTCGTCCGGGATCTGATCGTAAATAAATAGGACGCATATAATTCGTCCGGGATCTGGATTTGATCGTAAATTGATAGGACGTGAATCGTCCGGGATATAAACTCATTGTGACACATACGAGTAATTGATGTGAACTTGATAGGACGTGAATCGTCCGGGATTTGAAATTTTAGGACACATACGTTGTGGTCCGAGCTATGTAAATAATTTTTGTTGTCAGACCAGCGATCATGGAGGTGACGATTAAGGCCTCTTTGCTGTGGTGGATGTTTTGTTGTCTGTGAGACGTAATGTTGAAAGTGTGGCATGAAAAGCCAGTTCAGGTTGTTAGGCTCTGAGGTAGCATATTGGTTGTGGATTAGATCACTTGGAATTGTATCAGGGAGAGCGGTTGAGAGATTTGGTTTTTATTTTAATGTCAAGATTTATTTGTGATATACCAAGGAAGGATGAAATTTTGGTATGACAGGAAGGCCAAGACAAGAGAAATAAGTATATTTTTGTAAAGATGGTGTTAATGACGGTAAAGGTCGGCCCTGTGCGGCGCAGAGCGACTGAAGGTCGTATTGGGAATGGATATCGGCGACATTAGGTCGGCCCAGTTAGGATGTGTGATATTGGCGATTACGTAGAGTCGCCTGATTTTTTTAGTAGGGGAGACTCAGCTAGGGAGGTAAAGCCTAGGTTGGAGATCTTCCCCATTATTTAGTTTTTGAGGAGGTGGAAAGAGGATAGTGTGCCTTTCCACAGGAGTGGCAGGGCCCGACCGATGTTTGCTGTCTTTGACGCGAGGTCTCTCGGCTGGTAAATCGCTATTGTTGTGTGGAAGGTTGGGAGAACCTTTGGTGTGTCTGCGATGGAGTGTGTGAGGTCTCTCGGCTGGTAAATCGCTATTGTTGTGTGGAAGGTCGGGAGACCCTGCAATCCAGCGTATTTACGATGATGATTTTTTTTGTTGTTGAAAATTTTGTTAAATTGGAGTTTTGATGTTGCAGAAACATGATGTACATATTATACCTGTGAAAGGGAGAGAGAAAGTGGTGGCTGATTGCCTTTCCAGATGTCATTGATGTTAATGTATTTGGATTTTGTTTACCATCATTTGAATGAAATTTTGTTGAAATGAATTTCTTGTAAAAATTTTGCTCTAGGGATCAAAATTTTGTTTTGTGGGAAGGAGGTGTCACGATTAAGGTTGATGACCTTGTACGCCACGAGTATAGAGGGGGTAAACTTAGTAGGGGAGAAGGGGAGTTTAAAGTTGTTGTCGAGCATGAAAGATTACTATCACGAGGAAGGTCGGTGGCCTTGTGCACCACGAGTCTAGGGGGGTGAGCTTAGCAGGGGAAAACACGGTTTTTAACATTGTTGACGGGCGTGAATAGATACACACGACTCGCTTTAAACTAGTCGCGTGTGCAAAAACCTCGGGAGTATAAGTAGAGGAGAAGCTCGACACACGTGGTTCCCAAGTTATTCATTCCTAGAGGAAGATGGAGAGAGAAGTGGTCCGGGCGACTAGTGGAAGGTCGTGCCATGGGGACCAGGGGTGTTATGTATGTGAGGGATCTATGAGGTTCCCAAGTTATTCATTCCTAAAAGGAAGACGCAGAATTTATCGGTCCGGGCGACAAGTGGAAGGTCGTGCCAGTGGGGACCAGAAGTGTTAGGTGTGTGAGGGATCCATGATGTTCGCATGTATTTTCCAATGAGAAGAATTTAATCGGTCCGGGCGACAAGTGGAAGGTCGTGCCATGGGGACCAGAAGTTGAGGAGTTCTGATGATAGGATGGGAACCCATCAGAAGCTCGTGAATCTACGATGGCGGGTGTGAACCGTCGATGTGCTGTGTGGTTGCAGAAGAAGAAGAGTCTTGAGGACGGGATGTCGAGAACCCCTCAAGGAACAAGTAATCTACGATGGCGGGTGTGAACTGTGTGTTCTTATTTGTGTGAAGCCAGGGACGTCTGTTTCCCCTTTTATCGTCGAAGTTAAAGATCTAGAAAGGATCGTGTGAACTCTGGAGACGTAAAACTGCATCAACGAGGAGGGCAGCTGTTGACAGAGACTATTAAGTATACGTAGTTAAGTTTAGAGACAGAGGGATTTGATCTAGATGTGAACAGATAATAGCCATGATCACCAAGAGTAAATTTGAAGTATCTCTGTTTTTGTGATTATGTATGTGATTATCACGAGTTGAATGTTTTGACATAAGTTTTGTCATGCATTTATAATTAAATAGCGTTTAATTTAAATCTCACTCCATGTGTCCGTTGATCGCTGGTGTGCTTGCTTGGCTTGTTAGCTGGGTTTGAAAGGTAAAAAAGTTAGGTACTCATCACACACGTGGTCGTGACCATCTTCACGCACGTGATCGTGACAGGATGAATGGGTGGATGAATGGGTGGATGGATGGATGGATGGATGGATGGCTGAATGGATGAATGGATGAATGGATGAATGGATGAATGGATGAATGGCTGGATGGCTGGATGGATGGATGGATGGATGGATGGACAGGTGAATGGATGAGTGGGTGGATAGATTGATGGATGAATGGAAGGAAGGATCAGTGAGTGGATGGATGGATGGATTGAAGGAAGGGTGGATGGATGGGTGGATGGAAGGATGAATGGATGGATGGGTGAATGGATGAGTGGGTGGATGGATGGATGGATGAATGGAAGGAAGGATCGGTGAGTGGATGAATGGATGGATTGAAGGAAGGGTGGATGGATGGGTGGATGGAAGGATGGATGGATGGATGGATGGGTTGATGGATGGATGAATCGGTGGAGGGTGGACGGATGGATGGATGGGTGGGTGGATGGAGGGATGGATGAATCGGTGGGTGGGTGGATGGATGGAAAGAGGGAGGGAGGCAGGAAATTGGATGATAGGAAAGAGGGGTGGATGGTTGGAATGATGGATGAACAAATTTCAAGACAAAATAAAAATATCAATTTTCGTTGAGTTATTTGGACTTCTTTACCAAAGACCCAGATGTAAATGAAGGAAAACTTTAAATAAAAAAAAGCAAAATGATTTTATGTATTCACTTTTCAGTGACTTCATGGAACTGTTTCAAATGTAAAGATTATAATGTACTATCTGATAAACATTAAATTTGTTTTGAACACCACTCGCAGGTTCGAGCTTAACAGATTCGAGCAATGGTGTTTTTACTTGTACATTCTTTGTTCATTGGGATTTTTTGTTTTAAGCCATTTTATATATCCTCAGAGGGGTTTTTTCCCAGCCCAGGTCATGCTCCCATCAATTTGCATTTCAGTGCTCAAACATCCCCAAGAAAACTAAAAATGCACGGCATTTTGGTTCCCATTGCAGTTCTTACTGGAGGTCGAAAAGGCTGGTAATAATTATAATGCGAATAGACTGAACGTGCGGTATACTATCGTCCCAGCCACGTCAAAATTGGGCAAAAAGAAAAGGTTGTATGCAGCGAAGCCCCGCGTGAGAAATAAAACCCAAACAATACAAAGAAAAGTAAAGAGAAGACAGAAAATACACAAAATTTTCGGCTTTCGCCTTTTTCAAGTGAAAAAAACAAACCTGTTCTTCTTGCCCAATTTTGACATTGCTTATAGCCCTGCTGCGACCCCACAGGTTTTCTGTGGTTTTTATGATATATGGTTCCAGCCAGCATCCCTACGTCAGTCCAACGGAGAACTATGTGAGACTACCGTTAGATTGGTACTATTCTCGAAGAGGACTGATTCCCTATATTAAATGGATGTTAGTGCCACGTCGCAACCAGCGGATGTACGTAGGAACAATGTCATTCCTACGTGCAAACTTGAAATACAGAAACGATACAATAAAACAACTTTTACTTTTTGCCATATTTTGACATTGCTTCAAGTCTTGCAACGAACCCATGTATTTTCTGTGTTCTTTCTTTTAAAAATACTATTTTGTCTTATTTCCAAAAGCTCTGACCGTGTAATTTGTAACGATTCAATTTCTAACAAACAACAAACTATCTCAGCTCCATTTCAGCACGTACCGCCCAATTCATTGCAAAACCATCTTTTACATGTATCTGATTTTGATTGGTCGGGCTCTGACTGTGAAATTTCTAACGATTCAATTCGCAACAAACAACAAACTATCTCAGTTTCATTTCAACACGTACCGTCTAATTCATCGCAAAAACAGTTTTTACATGTATCTGATTTGGATTGGTCGAGCCTCATGAAGGAACAAAGGGTCGCCTCGCCTGCCAGTTGAACAATGTAATCTACTTTGTATTGGACAAGCCACGCCTATGTGAGACGGCCAGGGACTCGGTGATTAAATCCCGTACTCGTGCGTGAGTTCGATCACGTGAAAGGGGTTGCTAATTACGAACACGTGCCCAGTGTGAAAGGATTCCTTCAGTATCTATTCAGGACACGTTCCTTGCACGCCCTTTTCTTCATATCCTGGTTTTTTGGGGTGTGTTTGGTGAGGTGTAAGGCTGTTTGCCTCTTCATAATTAACAACTCTATTATCAAAAAAGCTTGCTATCTAACTAACAGTGAATACGTGAACTTTGATGAGTTATTCGCGCATTCGTGCAAACAGAAACTAAAATCAGTTCTAAATGATTGCTCCCACCCCTTGTTCCATCAGATAGTCCGATCCCAAAGAAGTGGATGAATACTATAATTATTTAAAAACAAACAGAGAGCGCTATCGAAGATATTTTTTGCCTTCTGCAATTCGAAGTAGCAGTGTTTCCTGATGTACTATGCTGTTGTTAGTTTTTTCCTAATGGATTGTTCTTACAGTGTTTGTGTGTGTGTGAGCAATGTTCTTACTTGTTGGTAATGTTGTGTGAGCAATGTGCGTGTGTGTGGTATGCGTTAAAGACCTGTATGTCTTAGAAATTGTATTTACTTTTTAACTGTTACTGATGCTGTGACAACAAATTTCCTGGAAACAGGATAATAAAGTCATATCTTATCTTATCTTATCTTATATCTAGAGTTTTCTTTATAGGCCTTTATTCTGTGCTGGCTGAGGCACCCAGCCCTGTCCGAGATAAATTCGTTTTTAAGTTTCAGTTTTGGGTGTTTATAATGAAACTGTTTCAAATTGTCCATCCCTTCAGGTTTGATTAATGTCTGTTCTCTTTTGTTTGTTTGTTTTTTAGACACGCCTGACATAGAGAGCACGTATTTATAGAGAGATCTCACCTCCGCCAAATCGCGAAACTAGGTCGCTGCGGTAAACAAGAAATTGAAGAATTGAAAGAGACCTTCTTCACCAAAGATAGTGTGCTTATCTGTTTACTGTGGTTTGTTCATATTTTTTGGCTGCTTGAAACTACATGTACTTAGAACCGTGTGTAAGTTCTTACGCCGTGTGGAAATGCACCATCGGATATTGTTGACCGCAGCGACCTACTTTCCGCTCCATGTTAACAGTGGTTTCGCAGAGCCTCCCGTGTCTCGCAGTGCAAATCGGCCAATAGTGAATCCTCTCTAATAGCTTACGACATCCCCCTTGAGCGTTAGTGCCCCACGCATCTGACCGGCAATCAGGAAATGACGAATAGCGTACGGTGTAGTTTGTGTTGTAGTGAACACATCGGAAAGAAGTGATAACACCACGGGGTCAAGTGTTTGTGAAAAGAAGAACCGCAGGCGAGCAGTCAGCGACACAAAGGAAACTCAAAAAGGAACAAAAAAAACCCAAAAAAACAAACACTTCCCCACCACTCGGAAGAACCTACTGCAGGGCGAAAGGAAGACATTTTCAAAATTTCATGTCAATCCGAGCTGCACGAGCCAGTATTATTTTGCGAACAGACAGACATACACGCATTCGCTTTTATTTATATAGAAAAAGTTTGTTGCATATGGCCTCGATATACCCCCCCCCCTCCCCCCCCCCTCCCCGCACTCCCCATGAGTAGGGGCCTACACAGGCAGAAAACTAGAAGGAGACAGATAATCTTATTCAAACGCTTGGGTGTTGGTAGAAATTGAGTCGTAGGGACGTATAGACTGGCGGATAAACTGACAGGTAGATAGACAGACAGACGACACACAAACAGGCTGATATCTAGATGGACAGATTAAATGTGAGACAGACAGACAGACAGATAGGCGGGCGGCTGGACAGACAGACAGACAGATAGTGGGCGGCTGGACAGACAGACAAATAGACAGATGGACGGGCGGACGGATAGATAGATAGATAGATAGAGAGATAGCTAGACAGATAGATAGATAGATAGATAGATAGATAGATAGATAGATAGATAGATAGATAGACAGAGAAAGATTGATGATGGATGGATGGATGGATGGATGGATGGATAGCTCAAACACCAATCATTATTCAGATCATACTCCCCTAGAACATTTTATTGTCCCTTTCTATCATGCGCCTCTACCCAATTTTGCCCAAGTTGCCAAGAAAAGACATCCAGCAAACATCTATCCCTCACAAAGAGACGCTTGATCAATTTGTACACTTATTTATTCCCTTCAGCCTCAGAAACCGCAAGTAGAGACAACTTTTTTACGCGCGGCTGCTCCGCTTTCAAACGCATGCAGACCCAATCTCTACAGCTTTAATACGTGCGTGGGCTGTGAGCGCTTAGTTGTGAGTCTGAAACACTTGAAAAGAAAGATGGATGGATGGAGAAAAAGAGAAAAGATAGAATAAACAGACAGACAAACATAGAAAAAATGGACGGGACGGACAGACAGACAGACATGCAAGCAGATAGGTAGAAACAGAGATAGATAGATAGCCAGCTAAATAGATGATGGATGAATGCATGGGTGGATGGATGGATGGATGGGTGGATGGAAGGATGGATGGATATGTGGGTGGGTGGGTGGATGGATGGATGGATGTGTTGGTAGGTGGATGGATGATGGGTGGATGTATGGATGATGGATGGATTGATGGATGAATGGGTAGATAGATAGAAGGATGAATGGATGATGGATGGATGGACAGATGGCTAAATTGATGGATGGATAGAGAGACGACGGACGGATAGACAGATAGACAGATAAAAAGATAGATAGAAAGACAGACAACCACATAAACGGGAATATCAGAAAACCTCTTTGATGCTGTATTTAATAACAAACACATGTCCTCAAGTAACACCACTCTGTGCCTAACCGAGCTATCTGCTTCACTACCAGTAATCAGCTCAATACTATACCAGCAAGCACAAAACGCCTATTTGAAGGGTAACCACTATTAACACTGGCTACGTCCACAGAAAACGTCCAGCTTTTTAAAATAGGACAGACACAGCTTGCAGAGAGATGTTTAGGGCAACGTTCTAGCTTTATCTGGCATTGAAAACAACAAAGACAGGGAGTGAAACTGTGTTAAAATCTCTCTCAAGAATTCTTCGACATAAAACACAGATATCTGTGGGATGCATAACAAATGGACAGCCCCGAATATTTCATTCACTGGACAGGCTTTTGTCAATATGTGACCGTTTTCTTTGGCAATTTCTGTTTGGGGGAGGGGAAGGGGGGGGGGGGAGGATTGTTTGTTCACAAGAATGCAGACATGTGGGCCGTGCAGACAGAAGGATTACACCCATACACAGATATGACAACACTGGGGACGGTAAGGATAATGAAACACAATTACATCCATCCATCCATCCGACCGTCCGCCCGTCGGTCCATCCATCCATCTACCCATCCATTCATTCATCCATTTATCTATCCATCCCCTCTCTCCGTCCGTCCGTCCCCACGTCTGTCCACCCGTCTGTCTCTCTCTCTCCCCCACTCTCTCTCTCCCTCTCTCTCTCTCTCTCTCTCCCCCACTCTCTCTCTCTCTCTCCCCCACTCTCTCTCTCCGTCTCTCTCTCTCTCTCCCTCTCTCTCTCTCTCTCCCTCCTCTCTCTCTCTCTCTCTCTCTCTCTCTCTCTCTCTCCTCTCTCTCCTTTTCTCTCTCTCTCCCCCCCCCCCTCTCTCTCTCTCTCTCAGCAGAGGATGCACAGAATGTCAATGTCCGCAAATGAATGGACACCGGTAGGCAGAGGTCCACAGAAGGGCTAGGTTTGTAGGATTATTGTAGATCCAAATGAAAGTAAAACTCAACCACACAAGGGAGTAGACGGGAACAAGAACACTAAAAGTCAAGGGAATAAACTCCCAGTGTATGTGCCAAAGGGAGGTTATCATACTACGTCCGGTCAGACACATTCAGATGCTGGCAGACACGAAGTGCACACCATAATTTCTTATATTCTCTTAGAAAATCCAGGAAGACTCTATAGGTAGAATGCGCATGACGTCACAGAGTTTTTGTTTTGTACTTCCGCCAAACAAGATGGCCGGTGGATCAGCTGATGAGTGTAACTTCGAGATGTGTCTAAGCAGTTAAAATGCCGGCTGGTTTCATTGCAGTTGATTGTTGCGACAGGGGGTGGAAAGGATGTATCCAAACTGGTCCGATTCCCTACCATGCGTGTAAACAAGAGAAAGGAAGTGAAAGAATTGACCGAACGTCTCCCATGTACGTATACACACGTATCATTGTTTACAGTAGTGAACTCGCCGCCGATTGGTTCGCGACGCCTTAAGTGGGTCCGGACAGACAAGATGGTGGATATGCGCATTCTACCTATAACACTAAACCTTGTCCGACACAGTCAAATGCTGGCTGACAAGACGTGCACGCCATTATTTCCTATATTATTATTTTCTTAGTAAACCCGGGAAGACCCTATCATACTAAGCCCGGCCAGACACAGTCAGATGTTAGCAGACAAGAAGTGCACCCCATAATTTCCCACATTTTCTTATTAAATCCGGGAAGGTCCTATCATACTAAACCCCGCCAGACGGTTAGATTCTGCATTCTCTCTTTGGTGCATATTTTGCTGGCAGCAACTGAATGTGTCTGGCCGGGCTTGGTGTGAAACCTCAAAAAAGAAGCTTCCACAGACCGAAAACGTGCGTCATTCCTCGTCTGTCAGAGTCATTCTTATGTCTACATACAGTTTAGTCGGACCCGACCACTCTAAGAGGTCTGTAAATATATATTTTTGGGGCACTTCTAGCAGCACACAGACTAATGAATCAAGACTGCAGACCTATTGAAGGCAGGGCCAACTATTTATGTGTTTACTATAGGGCAGGACAAAGTCTGTGGAAACACGCCTTTACACAACAGGGTACTACAGTAAATGGAAAGTAGACCAAAAAATGTCACGAGATGGCTGTGCAGTTTTAACGAGGGCAGTCGAACAATTTTGTTGACAAACTGGGAAAATGTAAATTTTCTCAAGTCAAGCCTCTGATTAAATTCGTTTCAAAACAAATTGATCAGACAGGTGAGCAATTTGCAGAAAAGCAATATCAAAAATGAATCGTGGCGTAATTGTCATGCTCTTGGTTGTATGTGACATTTTTGCAGATTTTGAGGTTTTGTCGTGAAAATGGTTCTCTCACTCCTAATTTTAGTCTACACCAGTTGAGGTACCCGGCGCAGCGGCCTGTTTTCTTCTTGTTTTTTTTTGTTGTTAGTTTATCTTTAGATACGTCATTCTGCATTCCTTATGTGCCTTTATGCCCTACGGTCCCCCATCAGCATTTGAGACTATGATTATCACGAAATGGCAATTATAATCTGCGCACGGGTGGTTAATAGTGAACACATCACAGGAAGTGATAACGTCATATTGTGTTCGTGGAAAAAGTCAGCTTCCTCACCATTTCAAGTCTCGAAATCTAAAAAAAAGAACCTTCTGCATATCAAAAGGAAGCACCTGTAAAATTTCACCCAAAGTCGGGGAGCTGTGTGAGCGGCAACAGGGCTTGTTAAAAATCACGTGAGTTTTTAAAAAAATAATAATATAAGATAAGCGTCATTCCAATCGGCTCAAAACTTTTTGAGGTATGTACTTGTGACGTAATGTTGTCCTCTTACTTCACACAACTCTTCAAACGTCCAATCCTCATTTTCTCGAAAAGACAAAAATGTACAGACAACAATATGGAAAATACCCGACGAAATGCATATACATGTAGCTTGAATGAAAAAAAGGCATTGGATTTCTTGGGAGAGCGAGAGCACAAGGGTTCTTCAGTAATCTCAAACAATAGTTTCGGCCCTTGTATTCTGTTCGTTTTGCATAGGGTCGCGTCAAATTCTATATTATGAATCTAGGTGTCCTCCTGAAGGCAAGGCCGGATTGAGACATTAGAGGCCCTAAGCACATACAGGATTTTGGTGGCCTAATATGCTATATATATATAAATTATGTAATTCAAAACACCCACAAAAATAAATCACGGCTGCATTAGACGCAGGACATTTTTTTTTTTTGAAAAATCATTTAAAAATTAAGAACGCAAGTCTTATACGCCAGCAAATACTTTAATTTTTTTTTCATTTATTGTGTGCGTGTGTGTGTGTGAGGGGGGGGGGTACCTTTTTGTTGGACCCTGGTTCAGCAGTACCGTTTGCAGTTTTGCACAATATGGTCCATGGTAAATCCAGCGATGAAACATTTCTGTAGTGCCTCACATCCCTGAGAGGCCAAGATCTACTACTTGATTTAATAACTGTCAAACTCGTTTACAAAACTTTTTCCAGATCTATACAAAACAACTTTTTAAAAGAATTTTTTTACCAATGTGATAAAATTATATGAATGTATTCAATTCTATGTTAAACGTGACAGCTCTGAATACGAAACATTTTAATATAGAAAGTGTACTCAAATAGACCGTGAAGAGCGCAAAATGGCCGTGTATCGTGCCGACCCGCCGTCAAACAGTCGTAAACGAGTGCTTATTTCGCGTAATGGTTAATCCAGCCCTACCTGAAAGTTTCTTCCCATTCTAAGCTCTGGATCTATCATCCTCTTTCCAAGACCAATGAAATAATTAACGCTTGACTGGACTGACGTTTTCGTGCACGGAAACTTACCCAGCCAGGAAACCTAACGAAATGCCGTGCGTAGGACTGACGTCAGATCTGCATAAATAGGAATGACATCGTTCCTACGTTGAGTCGCTGGTAAGCACGTTGCCCCGATGTCGGTCCGATGTAAAGATTTCCCCCCTACGGTATTCCTATCAATTTTTACGGAAATCCTATACAAATCTACGACGGATTAACGTAGGGAAGCTGGCACGGTCAGGGCAGAAACAAAACAAAATGGCAGAGTCTAACACGAAACAGAATGAATTACTGTCGCCGGAATTATGCAGAAAAACATGAAAAAACTCTGAGCAATTGCATATGTTAACCAGGTTTCCATACCTCAGAAATTGGTGCCTCAAAAGACAAACATGGAATGTGGCGCGAATAAAATTTTTCTTCTTTGGCGGAGAAAATCTGGACACCGTCAAGGGAAACCCTACAAAATGACACACAAATTGCCCGTTTGGCGTGAGGGAAGACAACGATAGTGCTTGTGGCATTCCAATAAAAAAGACAACAACTCAAAAAAGATCAGTTTTTTCTGCAGTCTGCCAGATTTTTTGTTTCACCGTGAAGTATAGTGTCTACGATCTTCTTTTCCTGGCCTGAAATCCTCGACTTTGGGTCGAAATGGTGAAGACAAGTCTGGTGAAAAGTTCCATACATCCAACCACCCACCCGTCGCTCTATCCATCCATCCAGCCACCCACCCATCCTTTAGCCACCTATCCATCCAGACAGCCAGCTACCCATCCATCACCCATCCACCGATCCACCCATCCACCCACCCATCCATCCACCGATCCAACCAACCACCCATCCATCCATCCTTCCTTCCTTCCACCCATCCATTCACCGACCGACCCACCCACCCACCCAGCCACCCATCCACCCACCCATCCAGGTATCTATCCACCCACCTACCCACTCACCCATCCATCCACCCATCCATTTTTATGACAATAATCATCCTTCCCTCGCGATCTTCAACTGTTTTCCTTGTTTTCGATGGAAACTGAAATATCGGACCAGTCTACGAAAAGATTTCTGCGTTATGACAAGGAAAACGCATCTCTGAACGTCTCTTTTTTCTTCCCAGAATAATCCATTTGTCCGCTAAATTTATCTGAATGAGAAATTTATTGGACAAGAAAACCCTCTCCCCCCCCCCCCCCCCCCCCCCGTCAAAATGTATTTGGTGTTGAGAAAAAGCTGGATAAGAAAAAGGACAAGAAGAAAAAAAAATCTATGCTCGTGATGATGAACCACGTAAGGACATTTATCTCCCCTGGGACGAATCTTCCACGAGCTGAGATGTGTTTGAATCGAGCCGAGAAGATGGACGTCCAGCTACCGACAGCGGTGAAGGGCCGTCCATAAAGTAAGCAGGCTACCCTCGGCAGATGGAGAACTCACCAGAAGCGCCCACCATCAGCAGGAGCAGGGGGCAGGGGGGGGGGGTTTAAAAAAAACACCACCCAACCCAGCACAAATCGGGTGTGCATACTTTATATATGATCTCCTGAACGGGCCAGCAATCCACTTAGGCAACAGATACGTCATAGGTTTCGGGGGCTATTGTGAAAGACGTAGAAACGTCAGCTGTCTCAAGCATGAGCTTTAAGAGGCTGGAGATGGTTTTGCGTCTTGATACCACTGTTTCTCCACACTGACTAGCAGATAAACAACTGTTCAGTTGCTTAGGACAACATGACAAAGACACAGAATCAGCAACGTAAAAGAACATTCTCTGGAATATACCGAGGGAGATTTGCCGTAATCATTGTTGTATATGACATTTTGCGGATTTTGAGCTTTTGTCATGAAAATGATTCTCTCACTCCTAACTTCATTGTATATAAGTGTCATTCCAATCGGCTAAAAAATTTTCAAGATATGTGTTTGTGACGTCATGTTTTATGCGTTTTAGCCCTTTTTGCCGACCAAACTCCAATCCTCATTTTCTCCAAAAGACAAAAATGTACATACGACAATATGTGGGTGTGCATGAGAAAACCCACAATAAGTCGCAAACATGACATTTTGAGTTCTGTAAATGTAATAAAAGACAAGACATTTCTGATAAATTGAAGCCAGTGACCCCCCCTAAAACAAGATTTTGAGAAAACGGCATTTAATCCTAAAAGTGGCAATAGCTAATTGACCAAGTAATATTGGAGTGATTGCTGTTAGGAGACCGTAGTCTGATAACTAAGCCGTTATAGAGATCATACTGAGTAGTGTTCACTGCTCATCTACAGTTTACCCTGTAACATGCCACAGTCCCCTAAACAACAGCCAAGTCGGAAGTTTTTGGATCTTGTTAGGAGACCGTAGTCTAATTACAAAGCCGTTATAGAGATCATAGTGAGTAGTCTTCACAACAGCCAAGTTGGAAGTTTGTGTCGGACCCATATTTTCACTTCAAAGCCGTTTTTCTCAAAATCAGCTCTGCCGACTTATGCCGGGTTTTCCCATGCACACTCACATTTGGCAAATACCCGACGATTTACGAGTGCATCGAAAGGTTTAATACTTTGAAAAGCTTAGATTCTTTCTTATCTCGCTAATACATTTTTTTTCACCAAAGAAAATCATTGATTAATTTAACACAAACACTGGTAAATTTTAAGGCAAATAAACACGTCAGTAAAAGCTTTGAAGTGGAAACGTTATAAATAATTTATCGTTTGACATCGTAGCCGTTTAACTTCTTGCTGCAAACAAATCTGTTCAGAGAAATGAAAACAAAACCAATGTCCAGTCGATATCAAATGGGAAAGAATGAAGATTTGGTGGAGGAGGAACTGGAGGGGAGAGAGGGAGAGAGAGAGAGAGAGAGAGAGAGAGAGAGAGAGAGAGAGAGAGAGAGAGAGAGAGAGAGAGAGAGAGAGAGAGAGAGACAGAGGCAAAGGGAGACAGAGAAAGACAGAGGCAAAGGGAGACAGAGAAAGACAGAGAACAGGAGAGAGAGAGAGAGAGAAAGAGAGAGAGGAGAGAGAGAGAGAGAAAGACAAAGAAAGAGAGAGAGAGAGAGGGAGATGGAGAGAGAAGGAGTGAGACAGCGAACAAAAGAGAAAGAGAGGGAGAGAGCGAGAAAAAGAGAGAGGGGGAAGCAAGAGACAGAGAGACAGAGAGAGAGAGAAAGAGAGAAAAAGGGAGAGAGAGAGAGAGACAAAGAGAGAGACAAAGAGAGAGAGAGATGGAGACAGAAGGCGTGAGACAGAGAGAACGAAAGAGAAAGAGAGGGAGAGAGAGAGAGAAAAAGAAAGAGAGAGGGGGAAACAAGAAACAGACAGACAGACAGATAGAGAGAGTGACACAGAACGACAAAGAGATAGACAGACAGACAGACATTTTGATAGAGAGGAACAGAAAATGAGAGACACAGAAAGAAAGCCAAAGAGAATGAAATAAATGAATAACATATCGAATGGGCATAGAAATTTGCCTGTTGGCATTTTCACAAACATCAGCCGATCTACACATCGTTAAATCATATCTTTGACATTCACACCCACGATTTTCAAACATTTTGAACATGGGCATTTCACGAATCAGTTGCGGCCAGCGGACTTTGATCTTCGGCTCAACCAAGGTACTTGGCTCTGCCATTAGGAACAAACGGAAGATTTACCGTCGTAATCTCAAAATCAATGGAACTCTGCTGTAAATATCTTTGACTTATTTTTTCCAATAAACCAAAAGATAAATTTCCCCCCTGGATCAGTGTAGCAATTCGTTGTTCTTTCTAGTGGTATTTTTTTTTGTACCTTTTTTACAACTGTGTTGGTTGCATTGATCATCAATTCTGTTACTCTTGAAGGCCACGAATAAACATTATTTCTTCCAATCTTCCACCCCTTTGATGGATAGTTTTGGAATTCCTGATCACTTGTTTGCTCATCCGTCCGTCCGTCCGTCTCTCCATCCACCTCTCCCTCTCTCCCTCCTTCCAACCATCAATCAATCCATCATTCCATCCATCCATCCATCCATCCATCCATCCATCCATCCATCCACCCATCCATCAATCTATCCATCCACCCACCCACCCATCCGCCCATCCATCCATCCACCCAGCCATCTATCCATCCACCCACCCATCCATCCATTCACCCATCCATCCATCCATCAACCCACCCACCCACCCATCCATCCACACCCCACCCATCTACTCCCCTATCCATCTATGCACCCACTCACTCACCCTTCCATCTATCCATTCACACACCCACCCATCTACTCACCTATCCATCTATCCACCCACCCACCCACCTATCTATCCATTCACACACCCGTCCATCTACTCACCTATCCACCCAACCACCCACCCACCCATCCATCTATCCACCCACCCATCCATCTATCCATCCATCTATCCATCTACCTACTCATCCATCCATCTATCCACCCACCCACTCACCCATCCATCCACCCACTCACTCATCCATCATCCATCTATCCACCCACCCACTCATCCATCCATCCAACCATCTATCCATCCACCCACTCACCCACCCATCTATCCACCCACCCACTCATCCATCCATCTATCCACCCACTCACTCATCCATCCATCCATCCTCCTACTCATCCACCCATCTATCCACCCACCCACTCATCCATCCATCTAACCACCCGACCCCCGGTTCAAAACGAGACATCAGCATAATTCAGTACCCCATACAGCTCTAACCCTATTGCTCCAAAGAACATCCACTGATTCCACACTCATCCAATTTACGCCTACGAACATTCTGAGACAGATTTATGTCCCTTTTTCACAATTTAGCACTGCGAGTTACGACATTTCGTTTTCAACGGTTACACTCTTTATACACTGTGATAGATGTGTTTTCATTCGTTAGATAGGGCACGTTTGAGTAGATGTACTACTGTACTTTAGCTACAGTATTCATGCAAACAGAAATCACTCCACTACAATGCAGCTGGACAGTAAACATGTATGTTTTCAAAACCTCGTAACTGTGTGGTCAAAAATGATGAAACTTTACGTCCTGTCTGAGTTTTTGTCGATGAGTTACGTGAACACATCCGTTTTTGACAATGTTCAATCTTTAATCTTAGTTATTCACGATTTTCTTTCCAGCGGGGAAAACAAACGCATTTTCATTGAGTCAAATCCAAAAGTAGGATCGCAAATTTAGACCTTTTCCTCTCATTACACATGGAAACGGCCAAATATTTAAAAGTAATACAACTTACTGTGCAAGTTAGCCAGAGAGCGGGAGAAAGAAAGAGAGAGACAGAGAGAGACAGGGAGAGAGAGAGAGAGAGAGAGAGAGAGTGAGAACGGGAGAGAGAGAGACAGAGCGGAGAGAGAGAGAGACAGAGAGAGAGAGAGAATAAGTCAGAGAGAGAGGGAGACATAGGGAGAGAGAGAGAGAGAGAGAGAGAGAGCGGGAGAGAGAGACAGAGCGGAAAGAGAGACAGAGAGAGAGAGAGAGAGAGAGAGAGAGACAATGTCAGAGAGAGAGGGAGACAGAGAGAGAGAGACAGAGAGAAAGTAAGAGGGAGAAAGAGAGACATAAGTCAGAGAGAGAGGGAGACAGAGAGAGAGAGAGAGAGAAAGAGAGACATGTCAGAGAGAGAGGGAGACAGAGAGAGAGAGAGAGACAGAGAGAAAGTGAGAGGGAGAAAGAGAGACATAAGTCAGAGAGAGAGGGAGACAGAGAGAGAGAGAGACAGAGAGAAAGTAAGAGGGAGAAAGAGAGACATAAGTCAGAGAGAGAGGGAGACAGAGAGAGAGAGAGACAGAGAGAAAGTAAGAGGGAGAAAGAGAGACAATAAGTCAGAGAGAGAGGGAGACAGAGAGAGAGAGAGAGAGAGAGACAGAGAGAAAGTGAGAGGGAGACAGAGAAAGAGAGACAATAAGTCAGAGAGAGAGGGAGACAGAGAGAAAGTGAGAGGGAGACAGAGAGACTGAGAGAAAGTGAGAGGGAGACAGAGAGACATAGAGAAAGTGAGAGGGAGACAGAGAGAAAGAAAGAAAGAGAGAAAGAGATAGATAGATAGAGAGAGAGAAAGAAAGAAAGAAAGAAAGAAAGAGAGCGAGAGAGAGAGAGAGCATGGGGCAGCGAGAAATACTACTACTACAGCTAATAAGAAAAAAAACCAAGATATCAATCACCATTCTCATTTTGTTGTTGGACAGCAAACCCAATGTGTAGTTGAACATTCATTCTGTTCCCCTTTGGATGTTTGGGTATTGTTATTTATTAATATCCATAATAACACATTGCAAGACGTGTTGTTACAGTACACTGCTCTGTCAAATTGTCCTGATGTTATACAAACTGGATGTGACAGCTGACAAAACGATTATTGACATGATAGCATGATGTAATTGATGGACAGATACAGCTGATGTTTACATTCATTTGATTGATGCATCTGTAGATCGCCCGGGACACCCGGGAGCGGTTCGGGTGTTGGGCGGGTGAAGGAGAGAGAGAGAGAGAGAGAGAGAGAGAGAAAGAAAGAGAGAGAGAGAGAGAGAGAGAGAGAGAGAGAGAGGGGTGGAGAGAATTGATGCATCTGTAGATCGCCCGGGACACCCGGTAGCAGTTCGGGTGTTGGGCGGGTGAAGGAGAGCGAGAGAGAGAGAGAGAGAGAGAGAGAGAGAATTAAAAAGAAAGAGAGAAGAGATAAAGAGATAACGACATGCAAAGAGAAAGAAAGAGAGAATGACAGAGAGACAGAAAGAAAGAGAGAGAAAGACAGAGAAACTAAAGGAAAGAGAGAGATAGAGAAATAGTGAAGGAGAATTAGAGACAAAGGGAGAGAGAACAAGAGATAAAGAGAGTCAGAACGAGAGACAAAGATTGACAGAGAGGGAGAGAGAGAAAGAGAGAAGAGAAAGAAAGAGAGAACGAGAGATAATGAGAGAGAGAGACTGAGAGAGAGAACTACAGTGACAGCAACAAGGAACGTATGCGAAAGCTCACAGAGCAGCAGGACCAACAGAAACAAACAAACAGTTGCCACTGACCACGACACCTGGCTCAATCGCCACACCAGAACGTATGAGAAAGCTCACAGAGGAGCAGGACCAACAGAAACAAACAAAAGGTTGCCACTGACCACGACACCTGGCTCAATCGCCACACCAGCAACTATTCGAGACCCTAGATCTTGTTTGTTCTATCTCCATTTTCTGACAATTATTCTGATCTTTTAGTGCGTAGAAGAGGTGTATCACCTGCACACTTTAACAGTATGTTTGTTTAAAATGCATTCTGGCACTTATCAAGCTGTTTCACAGTTGCAATTTGCTCCAACTTCTTATCGTAAATACTCATTGATCTCCGGAGTCACATACCACGCGGCTCCAGACAAGCAGATGGACAGGTCAGCTAATGCATTGGATGCAGTACGTACATCCATTGCCGTTCACGATCGACAGAGGCCTGGTGTTTATCACAATACTAAAACCGCAAACGTTTCACGTAGAATTTCTCAGTTGTACAGAAAGAGCTGGAACAAAAAAGACATGAGGTCGCATATTGTTTAACGCTTTGCCAGAATGAGCAGAGACAAAGCCCGACTGATTTCCTACTTCACTGCCCGCAATTTGAACATCACCTTTACATCTGATACAATGGTCCTCAGCATGGGCGAGTCTGATTTCCAGGGAGACGAAAACGAAGAACAGAGCGACAGGGAGTCGAAAACATGAATGGAAAACGATTTGGGGGGGGGGGGGGCAAATACAGGACCGTCACTGACTTGTTCAACGGCACGTGCAGATGGGTTAAATGAACAGAAAAGACCTATTTTTTAAAATAGTTCATTTGATAAAGAATGCTTTCTTTCTTATCATGAACAATCAACACGTCCATTGACATTGATACGGCTTTGAAAAACTTAACATTCCAACCTGGATGTAGTTTGTCTGTTTGTGAAATAGTTCTGTTGATTTGAGCAGGAATTTTGAGTATTTTGAGTGTGTGTGGGGGAAGGTGGGGGTTGGGGGTTGGGGAGTAGTGGGGGGGAGGGGCGATGAAAGAAAATTTGGAGCCTAAAAGGGCGATTGAATGAAAAATGTTGGGAACAGCTGATCCAATATGCTATTTTACCCGCTGTGCTCTGCTCTGCAGGCAGTCTGATTGTATGTAAGCCTCTCTAGTCATTTTATAGCACGAGTGTACTTCCATTCAGACAGACAGACAGACAGACAGACAGACAGACAGACATGCACTTGGGAGGAAAAACATGTAAGCCTTCACTTACCTGACCCCACCAGCGTGTTTCTCACCTAACGACCGTCTAACCATCCACCCATCCAAGGATCTGTCCATCTATCCACTCATCCATTGATCCACCCACCCATCCACTCACCTGCCACCTATCCGCCCACCCATCTATTGATCCATCCATCTATCCATCCACCCACCCACCCGCCCATCCATCCATCCATCCATCCACCCACCCACCCATCCATCCATCCACCACCCACCCGCCCACCCATCCATCCATCCATCCACCCACCCACCCATCCATCCATCCACCACCCACCCGCCCACCCATCCACCCACCCACCCGCCCATCCATCCATCCACCCACCCGCCCATGCATCCATCCATCCATCCACCCACCCGCCCATCCATCCATCCATCCATCCATTCATCCATCCATTCATCCACCCACCCGCCCATCCATCCATCCATCCATCCATCCATCCACCCGCCCATCCATCCATCCATCCATCCACCCACCCGCCCATCCATCCACCCACCCGCCCATCTATCCATCCATCCACCCACCCGCCCATCCATCCATCCATCCACCCACCCGCCCATCCATCCATCCATCCACCCACCCGCCCATTCATCCATCCATCCACCCACCCTACCCATCACCAATTCATGGACCGCTTTGTCCTTTCAACTTCCTTCTTTCTCTCCCTCTCCCTCCTTCCACAAACGCCTCTGCAACGACCACCACCACATCATCATCATCATCGACAACATAAAAACTACAACATTTTGCTATCAGAACATTACAGCAACTTTGCAGCTCATCACACGCTTCAATGAGCAGTTTAACGTCAGAAAAGACTGGGAATTTTTCTTTGGGTCTTGACTTGATTGGCTTGGAGCCCCAGACATAAATAGAGTTTCGGCTTTGTTTCGCTTTCGGCAGTTTTGGCTAAGGATGTCAGTCACGTTGAAAACCAAAACAAGACGAGAGTAGAAGCACAGTGGACTCTACGGAAAGTAGCATAGTAAGCCCGGTCAGACTCAGTCAAATGCTGGCAGACAAGAAGTGCACGCCATAATTTCCTATATTTTCTTAGTAAATCCAAGAATTCCCTATTACTATTATATTAAGCCCAGTCCGACACAGTCCAATGCTGGCAGACAAGAAGTGCATACCATAATTTCCTATATTTTCTTAGTAAATCCAGGAAGACCCTTTCCTACTAAGCCTCGTCAGACACAGCCAGCTTCTGCCACTATTTCTTTGGTGTACATTTTGCTGGCAGCATCTGACTGTGTGTAACCGGGCGTAGTATGACACGCCTAAATGGCGCGGTGAAGGCTTTTGGCATGCTCTCGTCTTTTCAGCAAGACGGGATTGGCGTCATTCGGCAGGACCACTGAAAGCGATCCGAAAGCCAAACGAATCCCAAGGCCCTTGTCTGGACTCTATAAGAGCTGCACATTGACATGTCAGGATTGGCAATCGGCCAACTGTTACATCTGCTGCTGTGTAGTGTAGTAAATCTCAGGGGGAAAATGTGAGTATTGCGACACGAACAAAAGACCTGGACTACACATTTTTGTGGTTTTATAGAAATTCTGAAAGCTAATTTCATGGTGGATTTGACTCCGAAAGCGAACGAGATAAAATGAAAAAAAAACCAACCTGTCACAAAGTATTATAATATTACCGAAAGAGATCTATCATTATTTGAGTGTGGGTTTCGACAAAGCAGGTCGACATAAGAACTGACACATTGTACTAGGAATAGGCAAGACGTAGCAGAATGATAGGGCAGAAGGAGACGTTTCTAGAAGCGTTCACCAACAATCTGCGGATATGATCATATGAACAGACGGACAGCTAGATAGATACATAAAGACATGCATAAAAATAGACACATATGGACATAGACTGACAGACATAGAAATAGACATTTATAGATAAAGAGATAGACAGACGATCAAAAAGATGGACAGATAGACGATAGACAGACGACGATCAGAAAGTTTGATAGATGACAGACAGACAGACAGACAGACCAGACAGAACAGACAGAACAGACTGACGGACAGACAGACAGACAGACAGACAGACAGACAGACAGACAGACAGACAGACAGACAGACAGAGAGAGAGATGGATAGATAGATAGATAGGTAGAGAGATAGATAGATAGATATATTGATTGATTGATTGATTGATTGATTGATGGATGGGTGGATGGATGGATGGATGGATGGATAGAACAGACAGACAGACAGACAGATGGATAGATGGATAGATAGATGAGATAGATTGATTGATTGACTGATGGACTGATGGACTGATAGATAGATAGATAGATAGATAGATAGATAGATAGATAGATAGATAGATAGATAGATAGATAGATAGATAGATAGATAGATAGATAGATTTTGAATTTGAATTTAGGTTTGGAGAAAGCACACAGACACAACATCGGTCACACAGTGCTAGGAAAAAGAAAGCAAGAGGACAGACAGAATATAACAGAATGATGGGACACGAGGAGACTCTAGCAGAGCCGCCCACCAAACACCCAGGACACAGACAGACATACGGATTGCCGGAACCTGGACGGATGGCTGAATATATTAATATAATTATGAATGGATGGATAGAAGTAAGGATGATGGATGGATGGATGGATGGACGGATACATAGACAGACAAATAAAACCACCGAAAGATATATAAAGCTTCAAAGTAACGGCTACATACGTAGGCCTACTTTTAATCTTCTCCTTGCTCAGATAAGATCTAATTTTCCGCTTCACATTAACTCTTTTGAGACTGCAATCATGTCTCTATTCAATCATATTTATTCAGGGGTGTTTAGCAGAATGGCAGAGAAATTGGTTGTCTTTTGATTGGCGCATTCAGCATATAGAGGCATTTCCGGTTCATGAGTTGCATGTATACCGGCGTCAGTCTCTTTCAAATCAACTGATATTGTACTGAACATTATGAGAGTAACCACGCACTCAAACCATGTTTCAAAGTCATGGTAACGTTTTATGTATACAAGGGACACTGAATAAAGAGCAATAAACGCTTTATGGGATTCAGTTTAATCTGAAAAGGGCAAAAGTTAGCCATGGAGTTTCAATTTGAAAGGAATGAATATATAATACAGAGGACATATTGGCTTTAATCTAAAGTCTATTTGTCATTTAAATGGTTGACTCTTCGATGCAAATTATATACAGTGTTTTATCCTTGTAAGTAGATTTGGTCTGTCATGTAGTCGGTGTAGGATAGAGAAGTAAAAAGTGAAAAAGAAACGAATGGAATAGGATGAACATAATGTATGATAAGAAAATTACAAATACAAGGACATAGCTCCTTCCGGACTTTATGGTATATTAAGGGCCGCCTTGGTATTTGGCCGGTAGAAGGTTAAGACTGAATTTTCGCATTCTTGTGCGTTCCGTGTGTGAATGAAATTACGTGTACTGTGAGGACAGCCCAGAGCTACAGAAGATAAAATAGATAAGGGATAAAAATGTATACAGGCTCGAGTTAGGTTGGAACTTGAGTTTGTCACAGAAGTTGATAAATATGCAGATAATATACCCTTGAATATTCAGGAGGGGAATAAAAATTGTACAAAGACCAAAGAACCATAATTCTTCTCTTTCCTCCCATTCCCAGGAGAGACAGAGGGTGCGTGAGAGAGAGAGAGAGAAAGGTGGCAGAGAGAAAGAGAGGGAGAAGGAGGGTGAGAGAAAGATGTAAAGAGTAAAACAGAGAGAGAAAGAGAAAAGACAGAGAGAAAGACAGGAAGTGGGAGGGTGAGAGAGTGAGAGAGAGAAAGAAAGAGAGAGAGGGGGGGGGGGGGTAGGATAGAATGGGGGGGGTGAGAAAAAAGAGAAAGAGAGAGAGAGTGAGTGAAAGAGAGAGAGAGAGAGAGAGAGAGAGTGAATGAAAGAGAGAGAGAGAGAGAGTGATTGAAAGAGAGAGAGAGAGAGAGAGAGTGAGTGAAAGAGAGAGAGAGAGAGAGAGAGAGAGTGAGTGAAAGAGAGAGAGAGAGAGAGTGAGTGAAAGAGAGAGAGAGAGAGAGAGTGAGTGAAAGAGAGAGAGAGAGAGAGTGATTGAAAGAGAGAGAGAGAGAGAGAGTGAGTGAAAGAGAGAGAGAGAGAGAGAGAGTGAGTGAAAGAGAGAGAGAGAAAGAGAGAGAGAGTGAGTGAAAGAGAGAGAGAGAGAGAGAGAGAGAGAGAAAGACAGAAAGAGATAAAGACGAGGAGGGGGAGGGTGAGAGAGTAAGAGTGAGACAGAGTGAGACAGAGTGAGAGAGAGAGAGAGAGAGAGAGAGAGAGAGAGAGAAAAGACAGAAACAGAAAGGGAGAGAGGATGAAAGAGGGAGAGGGGGGTAGGGTAGAAGGAGGGAGAGAGAACGATAGGAAAAAAAGAAAGAAAGAAAGAAAGAAAGATAAAGAAAGAAAGAAAGGAAGAGAAAGAAAGAAAGAAAGAAAGAAAGAAAGAAAGAAAGAAAGAAAGAAAGAAAGAGAAAAAAAGAAAGAAAAGGGGAGAAAAGAGGTGTGTGGGGGTGGGGGGTGGGGGGGGTTGAGAAAAAAAACAACGAACATTTAATGTAACACAGTAGCCTGAACTGTACACATGTTTTAAGATTCTATTCTCGGCCGATGTTCGTTGGAGACATCTCTTCATTCCTACATTCCTTTGAATCGTTTAAAAACAATTGGGTTAATGCGAGTGTTGAAAGTTAATAGAATAAGATATTTGTTTTTTTTTACACAATGAGCAAAATGTACGCAGTTAATTCTCCCTCCTTCTCGGTTGACTGCGTCCAATGTTACAATTGGCACAGGTGTTTCTGAATAATTATTTTATTAATTGACCCCTCAGACTCATTGGTCGATCATACAATACACATATCAGGCAATTGGAACGCAGTACTATGGAGGAGCCAACTGGAAGCTTTCGTTGAGCGCTTGCGCATTTTTTAAAGATTATATCATGGTTGGTGTTCCGTTTTCAGTTCTTGGACCTGGAATCTAGAACGAGCTTTCATCGAACACCAAAGAACTGGAATCCATCCCCAGGTCTAAAAATAGTTCAAAGACTCATAAATTTAAAAGCATTTTGGCTGTAGATGGAATTTCTGGGCCGTTTCTTGTATAATTGTGGCGTTTGCATGTGTGCATTCGATGTGCGAGTGTGTATTTGTGTTGGTATGCATTTATGCATATGAGAGTAGATTATTATTTTGTTTTTTTCTCCCTGTAAAGCGCATTCAGCCGACGAGTGCACTGTATTAAATCTACTTCAGTATTAGTATTACCACGATCAGCTTGAACTTTGACGTGCCATAGCTATAAATTGTGTTCTCTGATGTTCACTGTCGGGCTTACTTTTTAAATTAACTTCTTAAAGCTTGAGCAAGCACATGCGTTGATCTCGCTGCATCTGAACGCTTAAGTAACCCGACGCGTGCGTCGATCAAGTAAACATTTTATTTTAGTAATGATTGGCAATATTTTATAGATTTCTTTGATCTTTATTCATTTCTCTGGTTCTAGAATGGTCTAGATCAGTGTTTCTCAAAGTCAGGCGTGGCTATATTTAAGTGGGGAGTGGCACTTCAGAATGGGATGTGGGGATAATTACTAAACACTAACTCTGTCCGATCACGGTGTTGCCCCGAGTTTTCAATTGGGGGGGGGGGGGTAGGGGAGGGGAAAGAAACGGTTGAGAACCACTGGTCTAGATCTTTCTTTACACAGGTTCGCTGTGGGCCTTTTTTTTTCAAGGCTGTTGTTCTTCCTTTACTATGTTTCTTGTTTCTAACTTTTTATATTAATTTCTTATTCCAGTTTTCGCCTTCCATCTTTTTGGGGCCCTCAAAAGGACTGCTCTAACCCTGGAAAGGGCAATGTTTATTTCTCTGTATACAACATGACATTTAAAAGATGAAGAAAATAGAAAATATTTTACAGAGGGAAATAAACCAGCATCCCAGTGTCTTCCAAAATATCCGGAAATTAGTGTGGGGCAAAAAGTATTACAAATAATACATAATAGTTTACATTCAGATCTGAAAGAGCTTCTGCGCGCAGGGAGAAAGTTTGTACACCAAACTGTGGGCCAGTCAAATATTTTGAGCTGCAACTGGTAAATCTGACATTTTTGGTATCTCAAACATGGAATAACCTGGAAATAAGTTTTAAATACTGGGGCATTGGGAGACACGGAGTTTGAGTTCGAGTTTGAGTTTGGAGAAGGCACGTCCACACGATAGCGGTCATGTTGTGCTAGGAAGGAGCAACATAGTAGAATATAACAGAAAGACAGGGCAGAAGGAAATCCTGACAGAAGCGCTCACCAGCCACCCGCGAATAACATGGAAAATCTAATCAATATAATCTATATTATATTTTGGTAACTTGCAACCTTTGGCATGGCTAACTGACCAAACTATACACTCTTCAGGCCCTCAATTTGGCAGGAAGGTGGCAATTGAGATAAGGAAGATGCTATAATCAAAAGTTGTTTACTTCAAGCATGTATTTTTAAAAAATGACAATGTTTATTGCCATGTAACATCTGTATTTTTGCATGTTTGTTTCGTAATAATATAATAGCGTGCATGTCATAAAAAGTAACCGTATCAAGCGTTCAGTTTGGTGAGAGAGAGAGAGAGAGAGAGAGAGAGAGAGAGAGAGAGTTGGGGGGGGGGGGCACATGATTGTTTATTCCGGGCAATGCCCGGTAGGTCATCTAGTTATATATATTTTCTGAAAGACTTAGTCCATTATTTGTGGCAAAACGGTGTGAAAAAATTCTCGGATTTTAGCTCCGAAGGACAAAAGAAGGGTTAAGTAAAGGTTGAGCAAACTGCAATCTTTAGGCTAAGAACTGGACATAACAGACTCCGGCAGCATCTTTACAAAAGATTCAGGTTGGAGAAACTGAGACATGCCCGTGTGGAAATTCCCCCCAGAGAATGCAGAACATGTCCTCCAACAATGCCCCCTATACAGACAACAGAGGGAAGACAGCTGGCCCCGGGGTGCGGCACTACACACTAAGCTATATGGGACAGCAGAGGATCTCAGGTGTACAGCGTCTTTCATAAAGGCTACCGGCCTCCTGATATACACAGTCTGACACGAAGAACACAGAAGAAGAATTCTAGTTTAGTTTAGTTTAGTTTAGTTTATTGTAGACCTGGCGGCCAATTCAAAATACACAGAAGAACCATGTAAACAATCTTTGAAAACATTAAAAACAAACAAACAAACAGATAAAACGCGCGGTCATTCATTCTCTCCGCTCCCTGCTGCCTGCTACAATTTATACACTTACTTACTATAGTATACAATAAAATACAACTTGTAATTGCCAGCAACAGCCATAAGTTTTCAATATCCCCCCCCCTCCCTTGCCAGTAACAGCCATAATTTTTCAATATCCCCCCCCCCCCCCTTGCCAGTAACAGCCAGCCATAATTTTTCAATATCCCCCCCCCCCTCCCCTGCCAGTAACAGCCATCATTTTTCAATATCCCCCCCCCTCCCTTGCCAGTAACAGCCATAATTTTTCAATATCCCCCCCCTCCCCTGCCAGCAACAGCCATCATTTTTCAATATCCCCCCCCCCCCCTCCTCACAACCGATCTTTTCTCACCTTTATCTGTTGTGAATTTACTACAATTGAAGATATCACTACAATTTATTTTTTTTCACAAGCAGATGAATTCAGTTTTCAGACTTCGACAGCAGAAAGAAGCGGCTAAAGACATAGGAAGGGTTAGGTAAAGATTCCAAAGCCAGCAAGCCAATAGTCCTACCCGTAAACAAAGCAGCAGGTGTTTACTTGGACGAACCGAAGTTCTCATGCACTGCGAAACACCGAGTGGCCCCGAGTCACAACAACCCAGAAATCGATCAGTTGATACAGTCACATTGTCAGTGGCACTGTTGCAAAATTAATGGTAACTATCATAAATATAACTTGAAGGGCTCGTTCTGCATAATATTATGTTAATGAACTCTTAAAAAGTCCCATGCGAATAGGGTTTCAACGAAAAAATGAAAGGGCTGTAGGAGAGGCAATATAATCATACTGTACTACTATACTATGGCTAAGATCGGAATGATGCGCGAAAAGTAAATTTACTCAAACTTTGGAATAGAGCCACATGTAAAATTTTCACTCGGAATAGACCTTTTAACACGCAAGTAATTATGCATCAAATAAGTACATGCCATGGCATTCAGTATATACTAGAAATTTTACATTTTGCATTTTTTTTTTTACCCAAGACTCAGGTTTATATTATATAGGTAGAATGCGCATGATGTCACAGAGTTTTTGTTTTGTACTTCCGCCAAACAAGATGGCCGGTGGATCAGCTGATGAGTGTAACTTCGAGATATGTCTAAGCAGTTAAAATGCCGGCTGGTTTCATTGCAGTTGACTGTTATGACAGGGGGTGGAAAGGATGTATCCAAACTGGTCCGATTCCCTACCATCCGTGTAAACAAGAGAAAGGAAGTGAAAGAATTGACCGAACGTCTCCCATGTGCGTATACACATGTGTCGTTGTTTACAGTAGTGAACTCGCCGCCGATTGGTTCGCGACGCCTTAAGTGGGTCCGGACAGACAAGATGGTGGATATGCGCATTCTACCAATTAAGCGCGACAAACATTCTAATGAGTCATGTTCGCGAAACAAAACGTCCCCTGCGCACGCTATCACTAAAGCTGTTACAGACAGTAATTACGATAAATGTAATTTTATAACTGGCTTTGCCTATGTCAATGAACTGTTGATTTTTATGTCCAATGAGAAATGCATCTCAGCGAAAACATGGAAAAGGCCCGCACGACGTGGAGTACTTACTTTTAATAGTATCTGATAGTGTATGAATAATTGTCCTTTTGTAAACATCATAATTAAAGGGGTCTGACGATCATACAAGAGAGTGGGGTGCTTTGGGGGGGGGGGTGCGAAAGTCCCAATTACAATTACATTTGCGAGAGTAAGTTGGAGAACAGCCAGGCTCTTGATCAGGTGGTGTTACCACCCCCCCCCTCCCATCCAAATAGTGCGCATCGAAGACAAAGGCCGAAACATTTGTTTGAAGCGGGGGAGGGTCCCTTCCTCTGAAGATCTCTTGTAAGCTCTCTCTCTCTCTCTCTCTCTCTCTCTCTCTCTCGTGTTTGAACTGTCTTGTTTTTTTTTCTTTTTTTGTGTTATTTTTGCTTACCAGCCAGAGGGATAGTACTGATAAATTTATTATATTTACACGGAGGATCTAAATTCAAGGGAGGCGGGGCCCCCTTGGGGGGGGGGTGTCCCTGAATATTCCTTCATCGGACATTATTTCTCACTCTAGTTAAGCTCAACAAAAACAATCTGCACTAAAGAGGAGACACGCACAAACAGAACTTTCACTCAATTCCGACTGTGAACATTATTACAGTGGCTACAAAACAGTGACTAAAGATTGGCCGGTAAATGTCTGAATTTCAGGAAATAGATTAAGTCACTGAAAATGCAACTCTCCAAATGTCTAATACTGCTTAAAATGCAGCGTCTATTTATGGGTTAAATGTTGTTTCTCCACAATCAGTGTAAGTTGGACAGAAATATTTAATAACTGTCACGAGTGGAGTGAGCGAGATTCAAGGATTACGGGGGCATGGAAGTGTAGGATTGACTCACGGGATAGTGAGGCTGCTCACCTGTATTGACTTCTGTTAGTTAACGTTAAAGCGTGCATGTTGTGAGTGAAGTTGAGGCGTAGTAGAGGCAAAATCTGAATAGTCAGATCACTGCAAGTTAAGGAGTCCAAGGGGACAGACGTGAGATCAGAGGCAGTCGGGAGATTGTGTGTTTTCCAGTGATGACTGGTAGGTTGAACTGTGATTGATAATTATGATGATTGATGTACTAGATTCTCCTATGACCATGATGTAAATAAGTTATATGTGAGGACTGTGAAAGTCATTGATTACTGTGTATAGAGATGTGCGCAATGAGCGATAGATGTAAGTTAGGATCATGGATTCGTAGCGAGTCTGAGTACGGTGTAACACGGTGGAGGTGTGTTACCGTAAGATGTGTGGTGAGTGAAATGTGGACTATTGTGAGTACGCTTGATGGTTCGTAATGAGTGGTGAAGTGGATAGTAATTGTGTGGTGTATTACAGATGTAATGTTATTCTTATAGGTGCCGGGGTCGGGCAGAGAAGCCACCCGCGGTAAGCGGACTTGTGCCGGGGTTGGGCAGAAGGCTACCCACAGGCCTGCCTGAGTGAAGGTGTCGCGCAGGACAGCGGGAGCACATGAGTCGTGGCAGTCTGGCCACAGACAGGGACGTGTTATTAATATGTTAATGTGCTATTAAGATGTTAATGTGCCATTGAGAATATAATGTGCTATTGAAATATTAATGTGCTATTAAGACCTCGAGGGGAGATTGAGATACGGAGATTAGGTTGAGCAGGAGCCA